>VDFB02281492.1:91970132-92366045 GCA_007258455.2 Sequoia sempervirens
TCTTCACATCACATTTGCATCACACTCTACTATTTTTCACATCATCCACATACTTAGACATACAACTCTTCTATACAACACCCAAATCATCATACATTTATATGCATTACATTCACAAACACTTACAACATCAATTAGTCCAACCTAATTATATGTACTGTGCAATCCAACAATCTATCAGCTCAAGATCTAAACATACATGTTTCCTAAAAATGTAACACTTTAGAATAGGTCGGTAGGGACCTATAATTATTGTCATAATTTTGATTGAAATGTTCTTTAATTCCTCATGACCTCAAACCTTTTAGGTCAGCCTTATTAGTGAAGCAACAAGGAGATGAACCAACTATTCATCCACATATCAACATGCGAACATTGAAAGATCTTGCCACTTGGATCCAAAACACTTTGAACATCTATAAACACTACCATAGAACCACATAGAAAAGAAATAATTTATGGTGGAATGCAAAGCATTCCAAATAGGTACACTACCATAGTAACTCTACCAAATATAGAGAGATACTCTGTCAGCTCCAAATTCAACTTCAAAGGGATTAAAGATGTGAAACCTTGGATTTAGAAACCTCCAAAAATTACCAAAATTACCTCAAAACTACATAACTAAATTCTTCATGACAGAGCAATGCATACCACAAAACTAGTTCACTATACACTGAAAATTATGCTTTGGGAATTAGGCAATTCTGTAAAACATTTGGCCTGCATCGGACCAACAAAACTATATTCAACCATACTCATCAAACATTAATGTAGAGACCACAATAATCTTGACATTAATGACAACACTATAGTAGTATCACCGAAAATCTCCCCAATATCATAGTAACAACATCTGCATCATTTTCCATATATCCTTCCAACAATCTCCTCACAACTCTTCCAATAGTCTCCATCTCATCAATGACAAGAAAAATTCCAAAAACTATGCGAGATTCAAAAGAACCTGAGTAGGCTCTCTAAAAGACAAAGGAAGGAGATAATGTTATGCACAACAATACAAGTAACCTAGTTTTTGATATAACACTTGACAATGTCTACCAATGTATGAAGAGTAGGGTGAAAACATATCAAATGCATAAATGAGTAACTTACATACATAGCATACAAGAGGATTCCCCAACACAACACAAGGATCCTTGAAAGTCTTGTTGGGTAATGTGTGGGGACAACCAACAAACACAACATACAAAAAGAAGAGATCATTCTCGAATTGACAACAACCAAGACATGCCAAGATATGAAGGATCATGGTGACATTGAGAAGATGTGGAAGGGGATGGACAAAAGACAAATAAAAGATAAAAAAGCAATAGTCAAAAACATAAATCATTTAACTCCTTTTCAAAATTGTGAGAGAGATTAGGAGTGATACAAAATTGAGATGTTAATGGAGCCTAATTTGGGGAGCAATATATCTCGTGAATGAAAAAGGTGAAATGATGATGAATCCTAATTAGGGGAAAAATATATCTTATTAAGGCAACACAAATGAATGAATAGATAGATGACATCAAGGGAAATAACTCAATTGATTGATGGTGAATAAATGGTGGAAAAGTGGATACTCTAGGATTTGAACCTAAGGTTTATGCACCTTTCCTTATTTTATTGTAGGATGTGGATTAGTGGTAGCAGGGGTTCGATAGATTTGGATAGGGTATAAGATTGAATTGTAACCTAAGAGGTGAGTAAACGAACCCTTGACTAAATCTGGAATGGAATTAGAAATGAAATGCAATGTGATGATGAAGCTAATAATGCAAATTACTATTCTGATGCAAATACAACAAACTCAAAAAGTCACAAACAAATTCAAACTACATAAATAGATAGAGCAAGACATTGTGCACCTGTGATATAAATATGAAGCTAATTTTTTAGGACTAGGTCACCCTAGGTGACTATTTCCCAGTATAGGAATCCTGAATCTAATTTCATAGTCCTCTGATGCCAAATCAAAGCCTTATGTTTCTACTTGTCGTACTATCAGATCATTGTCGGATATTGTTGTAACTAAGTTTCTGTTTGTTGTCAAGGTGTAGGGTTTGATTGCAATAATGGATAATTGACCTTCAAACTTCTTTCACTCCTCTTCAAATCTAAAAATTGCACATTCAAAAGAGAGAAGAAAGGTTGTGCCATTTAGGGGCTTTCCTTAGTCAAACCCCATGTTAGTTTTTTAACTTCTATAATGCGTTGCAATGTCAATGATAATGATAAGCTAAATGATGAAGGAATGACAAATGTACAATGGACTACAACTCACTAGCCAAAAATGGCTTCCTTGAAGGATTGAAGTCATACAAGATCTCCTCAAGGATTTATTGTTGATGGCTTGATTTATTTGAAGACCTACAAGGGTGATATTTCACAAATAATATGAACAAACTCATATATACTTTTACATGATGCTTTGATCTTGAATTGCCGAAAAAATATTCTAATGGATGCTCTTAATTTGCTTGATAATTCTCTTGAAAATTCTTGATCATAAATTTCTCAATTATTGCTTGTTAATGCTAGATTGATTTCAAATGATGCCATAACTAGGTATTTATACATAAATATTCTAATTTCCCAAAAATTAAATCCTGATAACCAACTTTGGAAAATTGAAATTCAAATAATAAAATACCAACACAGACATATTCAAATTTGGATCCAAAATAGGGGGACTAAGTCACCCTAGGTGACTATGTCCCAACCCTATTTTTTAGGATTTAAGGTGTCGGGGAAAAACTATTAAATAAATGTCTTGGTATTCCAGTTGCAATTTGTCAAAAAATGATAAAATAGACCACAAAATACATAATTTAGGAAATTAGGTGTACAATTAGGTCCATGCGCTTAGAGGGGAGAAAAACATAGTGTGAAATTGTCATGGGTGACAATTTATAATGCTACATTTAGCCCCCACTTTAGTGAGAGTATGAACTTACACTCAGACTCACACTAAAGTAGAAATTATGTCAAGAGGGTCCAATTGTCCAAATTTTGAAGAGATAGGATGTCAATGAGTCTAGGGGGAGTGTAGAAGCCCCCAGGATCTAAGATCCCATGGAAAACCAAAATAGGCACAAAGGAATACACGTGTATGTAATGCAACAAGACAACATACACAATTTCAACAAAAGATACAAATGAAGAGGTATGAATACTCATGAAATAGCAAGCTATGTTATGCTAGGATCCACACCCAAAGTCGTCCATGACTCATGGGCTAACAAAGTGTGATATTTGCTAGGTGAATCACAAACCAAGGGTACCACGAGCTAGTGAAGTCCAATATTCACTAGGCGAGCCCCCAAGAGAAAGTAGCAAAAATGAGAAACACACAAAGTCTAGTGAAGTTTGATATTCACTACGTGTGTACCCATATCAACTATACCAAGAATTATACTCGATAATTTTTATAAGGTGCTACAAAAATGATCAAAATGTTATGTCGACACAACACTAAGTTCAATGCGTGTGAACAAAGTGAAGGAAAAAATGCCAATGTCAATATCAATGGATCACTAATTCCAACACATGTGAACAAAGTGAAGCAAAAATTGCAATGTATGCCCCCACCTTAAATTAATTTCTAAACACCATGTTGTGAGAAATTTCTTTAAGGTAGGAAAATGATAAATGTCATGTGATAAAGGTCATGCGAGCTTATTTGGAAAGCCCTATGCCCATGATTTGTTTCCAAATAAATCTTCCTCATGATAAGGGGTTTCCCCCAATGTAATGCAACAAACAAACAAAAGATGAAAATATAATGGATCCATAGATCCAAGGTCAGTATAATCTTTGCTACTATAATGTAAATGAGCTTAGAATTGACATCATTCCCCAAATATCCGTGGAACAAAGAACACAATGGAAGAATGACACATAGCTAAAATAAACAAAATTTTGGGTCAAAATGGAAGAGACCTAAATTTCTTGATGCCTTCCATCATCGCCAAATGGAAAACACAATACAAAAAGAGAAAAGTTTATGACATAGAGAAGAATGGAGATACAAATAGAAGAATGTTACAATAGATTCATTTTCTTTGTATCCTTGGACTAATGGACCAACAAAGGTCCTCCAAAGAAAACTTACAAACATGAAGACATGCCAAGCAACACAACATGAGTTATCACATCACATGCAAGAAAACACAAAGGAGTATTGCACATGCAAGCCGATCTAAAGCGAATCGTCTGCATCCCAATCTCACTCATCATATATGGAAGACAAACAACTAGCCAAAGGGATTGCAAAAGTTTTGTTCTAGGAGCATCACCAAGTTCAACACATGGTGAGTCACTCTCATTAAGAGGATCATCATGGTTAACCCCATCTAAGTCCATATATTTTGAAAACAATAAAGATAGTTCTTTGTGCACTTGTTCATCAATTTTAACATCCTCATCTTCATCATCTAAGTTTATTGTAATGGGAGGTTTTATGATAATATTAGTTATATGTTCTTGTTCCATTATTTGTTTTAGCTGAGTCATTTATGGTTTAGTGTCATGTTTGGGTAAAAGTTATAATTCATATTGATTTGTTTGCATAGGTTCTTGATCATTAGGTAATTTTTTTTTTCTTTTCTTCCAACTAATGAGCAATAGTGTGACATCTACGCCTACGCTCTTTAGAATTTCTATTTCTTCTTGTTTAGTTTTCAATTTGTGAAGGGGTAAGAGTGGGTTTCTCGACCATCGATCTCTTTTCTTCCCTTGGGGGAGGAATTGAAGGAACCATTGAGGGGTGGGAAACCACTTTCTCTTTAGGTCTATACGTTTTCTTTTCTTGTGATGGAACAAAGGTAATATTTCGATTGTCTTGTGGTCTCTTGTATGATATAGGTGTATGAAATCTAGCATAAATACCTTGTGAAACTATAAGGGAATTTTCTTCAGGCATAGGTTCATACACAACTTGCGAGGTGGAAGGAACAACCATAGCCTTATCATTCTTAGGAATATTGCTAAGGGACAATTTTGTTATGTTCCTTTTCCTTAAATTTTTGATATGATCTGAAAAATAATTCTTCATGAGGTTTAATTAGTTCCATGGGTTGAGGCCAAAAATAGTCTAAGGAAAGGTTTCCATAGGAAGACAAAGGATTAAACCCACTAAGGTACATTGTGTATATTTGATTTTCAAAAGGGAACTTTATGCACTTGTGGATTACTGATGGGATGACATTCATGGAGCATAGCCATGGATAACCCAACTTCATATGAAATTGGTCCAACATGGGGATGATAGAGAATGATACATCTAATTGTTTCAGTCCAAATTTAAGAGGAAGAGTGATCAAACCTATCGTAGGGTGAGCAAAACCATCATGATTTTTTAACCATTCTTTCAATTGTTCATAAGATTCTTGATAAAGCTGATGCACATAAAATAATAACTCAGTGATCACATTCTCTATGCACACATGATCAATGAGTATTCCTTGTGTAGGCTTGTCGCTGATATGTCCAGTGATATAGAGAGGACCATTAGGTGCATGTATAGATGCATCTATATGTGTGAAAGCTATGTCGGGTAACAAAATGGTTTGGACCTTATGAGGTTGAACATCTATTAAAGAAACCATATTGTCTAGACCATCCTCATCATCATTCATATCAACATTCTTATCATCATTCTTATCATCACTCTTATTATCACAAGCTTGAAAAAAGTTGGTTGTATGGTTTGGCATTGGATTCATGACAATTTATAAGTTTTTATTTGGTAAGGAAACATGTTTGTTTCCTTTTTCATTAACATCGACCAAATAGATTTGATTAGAGTTGATGAGGTCTTGAACTTGATGTTTAAGAAACCTACATCATTCCATATCATGTCCATGTGTATGATGATATTGAAAAAAGGATTTTGGGTTGAAGTTTGGAGATAATGGTTTTGTTGTATCCATGGGTCTAATCGGTGGTAATTAGATTAGGTTCTTACTCAAAATTTGTAGCATGATTGAGTGAAGGCAATTAGGGAATAGGGTAAAATATCTCTCTTGACCTAAATTGATAGGGAGTTAAATTTATGGCTATGACTTGTGGCTCAATGTGGTTAGTTGTTTGAGGTGTATTTATCTTGATGAAGTTCTTATTTTTTATTTTTGAATGGTTGATAGTTGTGTTGAGGTAAAAATTTAGATTTATCAATAGGAGTCAATGAAGATGCTTCTTCATACTGACTAACCACATTTTGATAGTCACAAAGAGCCTTGCACAAGTGTATCAATACGATCTTATCCCTAATATTGTGTTGCAAATTCTCAATGAACACTCTTTGAACATCAACATCAGGAAGAGTAAGATTGATTTGCAAGTATAGTAATTGATATCATCCTATGAAGTCTCACTTTTTTATGTTTTCCTTGTTTGTACCTCACCAAATCAGTTAATGCAATCTATAGACCTATGTTTCTTGGAAATGTTGTAGGAATGCATCAATAAGTTCACTAAATGAATGAATTGAGTTTTTTGACAATGAGAAAAACCATTCCAAGGTCATGCCTTTCAAAGACCTAGGAAAGAGTTTAGCTAGGAGCTTATCTTCAAAGATTAAGTCACTACACAATACTGTATAAGATGATATATGAATATTAGGATCTCCCTTATTGTTGTATTTCTCAAATCATGTTATTTTGGTGTTTAGTGATATTTTCTTTTTCAAAATTTCAAGTGACAAAGGGCCCCTTTTAACATATTGTGATGGTTTTCCATTTTGAGCTTGGTTCAATGTGGAGATTTGTTGTTGGAGTGAGGTTACATTTTGAAAATTTTGGTTGATGACCAAATCGTTGCTTGATATGTTTTGGGAATGTGGTGAATATGGTGGGATTGTGTAAGTGTTTGGTCTAGACTACTATGTTGCAAGTTTATAAAAGGCGATGAATGTTGAGGTTTCACATGTGAGGTCATGAAACTATAAGGGTGTATACTTGAAAGACCTAAGCTTGGAATTATGCCATTTGTTGGTTGTATCATTGAAGCTATAGTTGGTAATGTGTGTGTAGGGATAGGCGTTATAGTTGTAGGGAGAGATATTTGACTTCCTCCTTGGATTTGAGTGAATCCCAAAGCTTGGGCACAACTAGCCATCATAAGAATATTGACATCCATTATATGGCATAGGCTACACAAAACCTCTAATCCTTGGGCATCATTGATTAGCTTCCTTAAGTTTTCTACTATAGGCATTGTTTGTCTCTCTAAGGATTTAGTGCTTAGCTAGTGTTGCAATCCTTCTAAGTATTTGTCTAATTGTTTTAGTTTATCCTCAAGAATGTGGGAAATAATAGTCTCAACATCCATAAAGGAGCTTGTTTTTGAAGTTTTCATTAGTATGGTAGCATTATGGATAAATTCCAAAATGGGCATGGTATTAGCAATACCTTGCATGAAAGAGTTGGAAGAATCTATCTAGATCCACAATGGATGTAACAATAGTGTGGGATGCCATAAGTCTACAACTACATATCATTGAAGTATTAGCAATAGGATACTAGGTTGTGAAGCTCATACAAATTTCAAAACACTAAGTGTGCCCACTATGAATACTAAATTTCCAAATAGTCATAAAAAAACACTCAGGAGCAAAAATGAGACAACAACAAACAAGAGACATAGCTTTAAAGGTTTGATAAAAGTCAAAGCCAAACATAGCTAGACTAAGTTTCCCAAGTTGACTATGTCCTACACAGGTTTGTACAAATTTCAAAGTTTGGTTTTTTATTATACTATTTAAGGATCTCATGCTTGTGTGCAGACAGGTTTGATAGTGAATTATTTTCTAAAATTTACCCAATTTATGATTATGTAATTCAAAGTGCAAGTCTGCAACAATTTGCAAAATTTTCAAATGATAAAAGATAATTGTAAATGCAATTTCTAGATCTAAGATGCAAGAATTGACTGAACCTAATGTTAAATCTGAAAATGATGATGTTGATGCCTTTTTGAAACAAAACAATGCACTTTTTTCACTTTTTGAGCTATATGCAAGATGCCTAAATGAATGCAATAATAAATTTCAGATTTTTTTTCAAATTTTAAATGAATTAATGTAGATTTTGAAATATAATTTGAATATGAATAAGACCTAAGATGATTAAAATTAACCCTGTTGCAACCTATAATGCAATATTATATGCAAAATTTTGAATTTTTATGCTTTTTATGATGAAAAAATGAGTGCCTAAATGAACAATGCAAAACAATGCAATACTAAACCTAGATCTAGGATGAATTGCTTCAGATTTCAGAAGGTATATAATGTTAACAGGTTAGGTTCACCAAAATGAAATGGTAGAAAAGTGGATACTTTGGGATTTGACCCTAGGGTTTAGGCACCTTTCCTAATTTCATTATAGGATGTGGATTAGTGATAGCAGGGGTTTGATGGATTTGTAGAAGGTATAAGACTGACTTGCAACTTGAAAGGTGAGTCAACTTTCCCTTGACCAAATTTGGAATGGAATTGGAAATGAAATGCATTGCAATGATTAAGCTAATGATGTAAATTACTATTCCGTTTCAAATACAACAAACACATAAAGTCATAGACAAATTCAGACTACAAAAATGGATAGAGCAGGACATTGTGCACTCACGATATAAATTTGAAGTTGATTTCTGACTAGGTCACCCTGGGTGACTATATCCGAGTACAAGAATCTCAGATTTGATTTCACATCCCTCTAATGCTAGATCAAAGCCTTCATTCCACTTGTCACACTATCAAATCACTGTTGGATATTGTTGTAATTGAATTTCTATTTGTTGTCAAGGTGTAGGGTTTGATTGCAATAATGGATAATTGACCTTCAAACTTCTTCCACTCCTCTTTAGATCTAAAACCTGTTGGAGTAAATGGCGACTCCCCAACACCCCCAGGAATAGTTTCTAGACCAAAACCACTTCCACAAGAGAGAGAATGGCAATAAAGCTTCACAATGCAAGGTTGAATAATGGTTGAATATGCTTCAATAAGCTTGAATTGATTCATTTCAAATGTACATGAGGTTCCTTGCTTATAAAGGTAAGGTAGAGATGTAGGATTAGACATGATCATGACAAGTGTCTTAATCTTATGAAATGAGACAAATAACAAACTAATCACCTAGGAATCAAGCATTACTAGCTGGATAAGCTAATTAAGACTTCTAGAAAGAATCTTATATCCTAAGTAAACTTGACATGTGAATATGTCCCCTAATTACCTAGTGAGTGAATTAGCTAGGTACAAGACATTTATTCACACCAACACCCCCCCTTAAGTGCAACTTAGGGAGAAGATTATTATGCAAACTATGCAAAGACTATGACTATGGGTCCCGACTACTAGGCCATGTTAGGTACCCATTTACAATGCAAATGCAAATAATCTCTCACAAGTGGAGAAAAGGATAAAACCTAGTGGGACAAAACTTTCTTTATAGGGCTTTTTTTCATTTTCTCATAACTTTGGCTAACAAAGGCAAAAATTTTGAAATGAAATATCGATGGAAAGCTAGAAGTCTGATTTTTTCAGTGGTGTAGGTATTTTGCAGAAATTTTGTAGTTTTATGCCATTTTTTCCAAGTTGAAGTCAGTTCTTCAGTTTTCACCTCTAAGCTCATATCTTTTTGCTCTGGACTCCATTTTTTTGCAAATTTGCGGAATCGAGAAGGTATTTAGAAGCACTTCAGATCTATTCATGCACTTTTTGCAATTTGTTTCCAAATTTTCAAATTTTTAGTTTGTTGCTGATATGGTAGTTTGGGATGCCTTGTAAATTTGGAAAAAAAAATGTAATTTTTTTGGGACAAAGGGGTTAATTGCTTGTATTGTGAGGGAAATTTGTTGTTCCTCTCTTGTAAATGAGATTGTATCATGGATTTTCCAAAATTTGTATCTCTAACACCATATAACTATCATGAGTGGAGAACTCAAATGGAGTTATTATTGTTAAAATTGAAGTTGCAAAGAATCACATTTGGTCAAGATCTAGAACCCACAGGAGCTGAAGAGAGAAGAAAATGGCTTGATAGAAGGGATGGAGCTCTTGGTACTCTTCTTTTGTCCATTTCTCTAGATCTTATATATCATGTTGCATCTTGCATACATCCTAATCAAGTTTGGACTATTTTAGAGAGTCCCTTTGGTAAGCCAGATAAGATGAGGAAATTTAAGTTGGAGAATGAACTAATGGGTCTTAATCCTTCAAATTTTGATAATATCCAATACTTATTCTCTAAGATCAATTCTCTAAGGTTGCAGTTATCTAATTGTGGGGTCACTAAAGAGGATGAATAGTTGATTCTTTCAATTCTTGCTAAGCTTGGTCCTGATTATTCAGTGTTTATTTCTACATTCTATGCTACAATGGATGCCCTTGGAAATGCATAAAAAATGCCTTCTCTTGATGAATTTGCAGCTCAACTCACAAGGGAACAAGAAAAGTTAGTACACATGGGCACATTGAAGTCTTCTAGATCTCATTCTCTTCTTGCAAAGAATACAAAGGCTTCAAGTGACAAAGGTAAGAAGCAAAAAAAGGAACCCAAGTCGAATGAGCAAGGTAAAGATTCTCCTTCACATAACACTCTTGAGTCCACACCCTCTTCAAAAGAGGAATCATCTAAAAAGAAGAAGTTTAAATGTGCATATTTCAAAAGATTAGGACACGATGAGCATAGATGTTATAATAAGAAGATTGATGAACTCACACACCTTCAAAAGAATAACATTCAACTACCCTCATTAGTGTCTTCTACTTCTTCTTCATCATCTCAATCGACAACCCCCTCATCATCATTTTAGTCATAGGATACATGATCTACATCTAGGCTACACAAGATGAAAGGACAAGCACTGTTGGCCTCTACAAGTCCTGAGTCACATAGATGGCTTCTTGATTTAGGAGCATCTCATCATATAGC
The DNA here is from genome assembly GCA_007258455.2 of Sequoia sempervirens. Taxonomy (NCBI): domain Eukaryota; kingdom Viridiplantae; phylum Streptophyta; class Pinopsida; order Cupressales; family Cupressaceae; genus Sequoia; species Sequoia sempervirens. The sequence goes on from VDFB02281492.1 coordinate 91,981,079, forward strand.
ATCTTCTATGGATATGTTTGTAACTAAGGTAATTTTATGGTATGTTAGCATATTAAAGCATTAATCATACAACCAAAGCTAACTATGAAGCACAATGAAGGAAAATGCACAAATACGAATGATTATACTGAATAATCTTCGAAACCTCCAGGAATCACCAACATAGCCCTTCTAACTTGTTACAAATGTGATGTTCTCTCATATTTAAATGTGTGAGCAATCTAATGACAAAGAAAATGCCCTAAACAAGATTTGAAGGATTTGAAATGATTGTAATGCTATACTATCATGCCAATTGTAAGCATTAAACTAATGTCTAAACTATGCCAAGTAATACCTATGACAAAATGACTAGAATATGAGATTGCCTAAGACTCAACAATTATGCCAAAAATGAAGTATTACGAAGTTGTAAGTGTAAGTAATGTCCAAAATGAGAGAAAAAAGGCATTTTATAGAAAATGCAATTTTGGACAGATGACCAAGATTAAAGTTGATGAATGCCCTAAAATCAATAGTCAAAATTGCGTGTGACAACCCATAATTAGGGTTAGGGAAAAAATCTGAAATGAGCAGCCAAGATGCAATTTGAGAAAATCAAATCGATGGTTGAAAATAAATTTGACATGAGGATAAAGATTAGCCTGAAAGATAAGATTTGAAAAATCAAGAAGATAAAGATTGGACAGAAATATAATATTTGAAAAATCAATAATTTTAGCAATTACCTGATTTATGGAAGAAGATTACCATTTTTGAATTAAAATTAATTCAAAAATATGGATTTATGTGACAGTAAATAATTGATTTTGGATTATTTACTAAAAGAAGTGGCAGTTAACAATGTGAAACCATTTTAAATAATTTTATTTAAAATGAGGGAAATGTCAAATAAGACAATTAAATAATTAAAGATAATTATTTAATTTAGAGAATGTGATTAATAATTAAATAAATTAATAAATCTATTTAATTATAAGAAGACTTAAGAATTAGTAACATATTAAATAAATAAATAAAATGTATTTATTTAATAATCAGGAAGACATAATGAATAAAGATAATTAAATAAATAAAGAAATTTATTTAATTATGGGAAGATTTTAGACAATTAGTGACGTATTGAATAAATAAATAAAATTTATTTATTTAATAATCATGAAGCATAAAAAGACATGAATTAATTAATTAATAGTCGAAGGTGGGTCAAAGACAATTAAAGTGCTTTAATTATGTTAGGAAGAAAATATGAAAAATAGAGCTTGCAGGCCTAGGTCATTTTTATGTGTCTACAATGTTCTCTTCTTTTAAGCCTTGGAATTCACCTCATATATTGATGGGTAACAATACCTATATGAAGGTAAGTGGGAAGGGTTGTATTGACATGGGGGAAGGGACTTTCAATGATGTTCTTTGTGTTCCTTCCTTGTCCACTAATCTTCTTTCTATTTATCAAATTACTCATGGGGGTCAAGGTAAAACAATTGAGTTCACTCCTAATAGGGTGTACATAAGGGACTTGCAGATTAGGGATATTGTTGCTATCGAGATGGCTAATAATTCATCTCATGTGTATTCTTTTTCACATTTTTCTTCAGAAGGTGATAATGTTCCTTTGACTACATCACACACTCCATTGAGTGTGAACCATGTTAGTGAGGAGAAGTTTGGTCATTTACACCTTGGTATTCTAGAGACCAGTGCTGAGCTTCCTCCTTCTCCACCTCTTGCTTCATCCATCGATGCTTCTATTCAGAAGGATGATCATGGTTTTTTAGATCTTGCTTTGTAGGATGATTATTTGACAAGTGTTTCTAACTTGTTCATGGAGTCTCATATTGCAGAGTTGGAGGACACACTTGAGGGGATTTCTCTCCTCTTTGATGATAGTTTTAGCACAACTATTATAACATCTACTTTGTCTTTGGAGATTAACATTCATGAGTCTCCTCCTTCACTTGATTTGTCATGTTTCTTGGTTGAGTTTGACCATGATGATGTTGTGACTCATTCAAGCTTGGAGACTCCTCATCAGTTTTCAAAGGCATACATGTTGAGCGTTCATTCTTCCTCCTTTTAGTTGGATATGGAGTGGCTTCTTCATTTTGTTTCTTCCTAAGGGAAGATGTGTTGCTTATAGACATTGGGTCATCTTTTGTTTTCAGGCATTCTTCATTGGCTTTGGAGCTTTTTCATCATGGGGGGGATATATGATCTCTCTATTACCGTCTTATGGGGGGGGTCATTGATTGTATATACATGATGGATGTAGTCCTTGGGGGGTATCATTGAGTCCTCCATACATCATGTTTTTTTTCTTTGTTTTGTTTTCTCTCTTTTGGAGATGAGTTTTGTCCCATTGGGTTTTCTCTTTTTCTCCGCTTGTGAGAGATTGTTTGCATTTGCATTGTAAATGGGTACCTAACATGGCCTAGTAGCTGGGATCCATAGTCATAGTCTTGGCATACTTTGCATAATAATCTTCTCTCTAATTTTCACTTAAGGGGGGGTGTTGGTGTGAATAAATGTCTTGTACCTAGCTAATTCACTCACTAGGTAATTAGGGGACATATTCACATGTTAAGTTCACCTAGGATATAAGATTCTTTCTAGAATTCTTAGTTGGATTATCTAGCTAGTAATGCTTGATTCCTAGGTGATTAGTTTGTTAGTTGTCTCATGTCATAGGATTAAGACACTTGTCATGATCATGTCTAATCCTACATCTCTACCTTTCCTTTATAAGCAAGGCATCTCATGTACATTTTCATATTCAACCATTATTCAATCTTGCATTTTTGAAGAAAGCTGTCTTTCCATTCTCTCTCTTTTGGAGGTGGTTTTGGTCTAGCAATTGTTCTTGGGGGTGTTGGGGAGTCACCATTTAATCTCACAAAACCTGCACATTCAAAGAGAGAATAAAGGTTGTGCCATTTAGGGGCTTTCCTTAGTCAAATCCCATGTTAGTATTTACACTTCCATAATGGAAATGTCAATGATAATGATAAGCTAAATGATGAATCTACAATGGACTACAACTCACCACCCAAAAATGGCTTCCTTGAAGGATTGAAGTCATACAAGATCTCCTCAAGGCTTGATTGTTGATGGTTTGATTTGTTTGAAGACCTATAAGGGTGAGATATCACAAACAATATGAACAAAATCACATACACTTTGACATAACTCTTTGATATTGAATTGCTGCAATAAATCTTCTAATGGCTACTCTTGACTTGCTAGATAATGCTCTTGAAAATTATTGATCATAAATTGCTCAATAGTTGCTTGTTAATGCTAGATTTATTTCAAATGATGCCATAACTAGGTATCTATACATTTATTCTAATTTCTTTAAAAATTAAATCCCAACAACCAACTTTAAACAATTGAAATTCAAATAATAAAATGATGACACCGACATATTTAAATTTGGATCCAAAATAGGGGAACAAAGTCACCCTAGGCGATTGTGTTCTAGCCCTATTTTTTAGGATTTAAGGTGTTAGGGGAAAAATATTAAATAAATTTCTCAATATTCCATTTGTAATTTTTCAGATATGATAAAATGGTCCACAAAATACACAATTTAGGAAATTAGGTGTACAATTACACCCATGCACTTAGGGGGGAGAAAAAATAGTGTGAAATTGTCATGGGTGATGATTTATGATGCTATAGGTGTCAATAATACTAAAAGATTAAAATTGAAATATGGGAAAATCATATGTATGTCCAAGTGTTATGTGTCAAGTGTTGGCATGATGTTTTTCATTGATGTCAAAGGACACATGGTTTATCACTCACTTCCTAGTGATGTTGCAAAGATAGTAAAGGTTGGTAAAGACATAGATGTTAGTGCATGGTAAAGGATGTGTTATTAATGCAAAGGTCAAGGTCTTTGATTCTTTGTTACAAGGTCTTCATGCAATACTTGATACAAGGTCTTCATGTAAAGCTTGAAGAAGGTATTAGTATCACAAGGGCACTAAAGTGAGTTGCTTCAAGATGTCACAAGGTTTTTTGGTGGTGTGAGGTGTTGGTAGAGTGGATACAAAAGTTGCATTTAATAGTGTTGATGCACTATGCAAAGGTGGTTATACAAGAATTGTCATTGCAATGGTTTGAATTAAACTTACTTTATACATGGGTTTTATGTTCAAGAAAACATTGCAAGTGGGGGTTAGTCAAGGATGACTTCAAATACTCTACATGGTTCAAAAGTATTTTCTAAAACCCTAAGGACCTAGGGTTTAGAGCTCTTAATCATTCTTAACACAAGATTTTCATGCCTTATATTTTGAAGGTGCTCTGTTATTGAAAGGTTCTTAAGTCACTGTTTAAGACTTATTTAATATATTGCCTTTAAAAATTGCAATGATAGTTTCTGATGAACTTGTGCCTTTTGGCTAACAAATTTTTCCAGCGTTGGAACAACATTACTCAAGATTTTTGTTAGTTAAAAAATAGTTTTCTAACTATCGAAAAAGAGTATGTTGGTAGAAGAAACACAAAATGCATTTTCATAGGTTTTGTAACATGTGTGAAACATGAGTTTGAGTGGGTAATTTTGAATATGATATAAGGTGATGAAAAAGAACTTTGGTCTCTATACGTTGTTGAGAATGAAATCCCTAACCCTGAAAGAGGGTCTTTAAGTTTGTTGTGCATGTTTTTCACACACGCCTCGCCGTGGGCAGGGATCCCCTCTTTTCACTCCCAATGGGCTACTTTCCTCCCATCTCATTTTGCGTGCCCCTTTCCTAGAGCCTAAATTGGTCATGTGCCTTCAAATGATCAAATTCACCTACCTGAATTTCACTAATATTTTTTCCTTTGTGGAAGTTTTGTTGTGGGTTTCTGTATGCGGGTTTCTATCTCTAGGTCCACCCCTCTGAAAGGCTATCTATCATTCACCATTCGCCTTTCATTTGTCAGCTGTTCGCCTTCTGTTCTCTATCCACCTTTTGTTCATCGGTCATCCGCCTTCCGTCTATCGTCCTTCCACGCTATTGGGTCTGACCCTCTAGAAGGCTTTTCGCCATTCGCCTTTCATTCGCCGGTTGTCCGCCGTCCTTCTGCTCTTCTAGGTCCGCCCCTCTGAAAGGCTATTTACTGTCTGTCATCCACCTTTCATCCATCGGTCATCTACCTTCCATCTGCTATCCTTCTGTGCTTCCAAGTCTGCCCCTCCAAAAGGCTATCCATCGTCTGTTGTCTTCCTTTTGTCTGCCAATCATCCGCATTTCATTCGTTGTCCTTCCACACTTCCGGGTCCACCCCTCTGAAAGGTTGTTCATCGTTCAATATCCGCCTTTCATCTATTGGTCAACCACCATCCTTCTGCACTTCTGGATCTGCCCCTCTGAAAGGCTATCCACCATCTACCATTTGCCGATCGTGTTCCTTCCGTCCGCCGGCCACCCTTCGCCTTTTGTTCGCCATCCATTTGGCTTCTGTCTACCATCCTTCCGTGCTTTCGGGTCCACCCCTCTAGAAGTTTATCCACTGTCTATTGTCCACCTTTTGTCTACTGGTCATTTTCCTTCCATCCATTGTCCTTCTACACTTCTGGGTCTGCCCCTCAGGAAGGTTGTCTTCCATTTGCTGTCTACCTTTTGTCCACTGGCGGTCCACATTTCATCTATTATCCTTTCATGCTTCTGGGTCTGCCTCTCCAGAAGGTTGTCCACCATCGGCCATCCGCCTTCCATTTTCCAATCTTCCACCTTTCATCGGCCATCTTCTATCCGCCTTTCATCCATCAGCCATCTGCCTTATGTCCGCTGTTGTTCCACGCTTCTGGGTCTGCCCCTCCGGAAGGTTGTCTGTCATCTACCGTTTGCCTTTCGTCTATCATCCTTCTGGGATTTTGAGTCCGCCCCTCTAGAAGGTTGTCCGCCATCCACTATCTTCTTTTCACCCACCTTCCTTTCACCAGTCGTCAGCCTTCCATCCACCAGTCGATTGTCGTCCTTTTGCCCTGTGGCACCCGTGCCCTTGAACCCGCATTTATGTTGGTGGTCCAAATGAGCTCCAAATATGAATATTATGATGTTTTAATAATTCATGGATGGATCTAAGAAGGATTTTGTAGGATTTGACTAACGTTTGCCCTGATTTACGTATGAAAGAACTTACTATGTTTCATGTATGCAGGGTTTATGGAACCTGCCGCATATCCGTCAGGGAGGCCCATTGAAAGATGAACAATGAAAAGTACATTTCTCCCATTTCCATTCATTTTATGATAGCCTCTCCTCCTAGTCCCTATCAATAGAGCTAACAATAGAAGGAGGCCTATTTTGAGGAAGTCAGTACTGAGAAATTGGAAGGTTGTCCACAAAAATTAGAAGCAAGAGGGAGTTGTCTTGCTTTTCACCAAATGATCATGATCATTATGGAGCTGTTTATCAGAATCAATAGCAGAATGCCTGCTTGTCCGTAAAAAAAATATGCAAGAAGATTCATTTGATTGGCTGAAGAAATGTTGCAAATACATCAGCAAGAAGGCAACTTTTAAGCAGTTTCAGCTAGAACAAAAGGGCAATGAGCAAAAGACAAAACTGCTACAACACTTGGGCACAAGAAGAAAAAATAAGAATGAGACAAAGATGTATTTTTAATTGTTGAATATTGTGGGGTAGGTAGAGCCCTAGTGCAATCAAATATGGGCCACACAATGTAACTCAATCCTAGCCATTCATTTGGGCTTTTGAAAACTATAAATAGGGATCTCCCCCTCATTTGTAAGGGGTTGGAGAGTTGTTGTAAAGGAATTTGAAGCAATAGAAGACATCATTGCATGATTTTATGGATGTTCTCTTTGATTTTTCTCATCTTGCATGCATGGTTCTACTTCCCTTTTTAGTTTAGTTGTTAGTTTCTTGAATGGAGGTGGTGATGGTGATTGTTGTTTCAGTATTTGATGAATTTCCAGCTCATGATTTTTGTGGTTCATTGATGATAAATTAATTTGCAAAGCTAGTGTGATCTTCCTTCCTTTATTGCTGCAACTTAGTTTGATTGCATGCGCATGATCTGTGTGTGTAATTTGAAAATCTGCAGTCCTTAGAAGATTGCACTAGTTTTGTATAGCGCTAGGTTCTCTTGGTCAAGCAAAACCTAGTTTAGGGAGTTTTTCTATTGTAGCAGCCTCCATGATCACTGTTCATTCATAGTTTTAGATCCAGGAACTTCCTCTCTTCCTAGCCCCTTTTTCCTTTTTTTAATAGTAACCTTAGGAAAGGTTCATTGCACATTGTAAAGCCAAATCCAATGATAAAATGGAGTTCAAGACTGCTGTTTGAATCTGCAGCAAATGCACAACAACTCTCCCATCTTAAGAATTCCATTTGTAGACCCAACTCCCCATGCATTGTAACTCATCTGTAAGTCCACCTTGTGATTCTAGCAAATCACATGAAACAACTAAGATATTCCAAGAACTGTCAAGACCTGACATTAGAGACCTTGGGATAGTGTTTCACAATTTGATTGTGGAAGATTGTCTTTCAAGAGAGGTGATGCATCCATGCATTACTTGTGTTGAGAAGTGCATAAAAAAAAGTCAACAAAACTGGCACTAGAAGGAGCGCATGACATGTTGAGGCTACAAAGCTAAAATTTGGAAGTTGAAAAGAGAACCTTCAAGAGGAAATCTAAGATAAGGAGATCTCTTCTAATGTTGAAATTTAAAATCAAAAAATTATGAAGGAAAAAGAAGTTGAGTCAAAATGGAGCAGCATGTACAAATTGACATCACTCAACTGCATGTAGATTTAAACAAGAGACTGAGGAAACCGTTGCAACAATTCATGTTGGCGGATAGATGCCAAATCCATTGCACTTGCAGGCATAATGAATTGGGGTGTCTAACTTTTCTGAGCAGGATTGAGAGAGTCTTGCAAGGAGAAATTCCCTTTTGGGAAATATATCAACCTTTAGCCCCTACAGACCCAAAGGAAGAGTTAACAACCATGGAAACTAAGGCATTCAAGGGGTTGATCCAAGAATTTTTGGGCAGCAAAGACAGACCAAGATTGGAGGAGGTGTTGATGTCTTCTTGGTGCAGATTTCACAACGCACCTCACTTTGAATTCACTTGCTCATCATGCATGAACATTATCACTCAAACCCGGGGTTGTTTGAACAAGTTGGAGCAGCCAAATTTTGATGAGGATGAATCATCCCATGAGGCCAAAGAGCTATCAACATCTGGAGGACAACACACCGAAGAGGAATGAAGGGATTCAACACAAACTAGTGCTGGGATAGCGAACGTTGAAGCTAAAAATGAAAAGGAAGGAGCTGATTTTTGTAGGACAACAAAAAGTTGTGACGAAAGTTCAGTCGGAAAGAGGCTAGAAAGCCTTTCCTCTATCAGCAAAGAGTAGTCCTCTAATCTAGAAGAGGATCCATTGGAAGTTGAAGATGAATCAACAAAGTCTGCAATAGTGTATGTTGGGGCAACCAATGAAGATGTTGAAAATCAGGAAGAAGACAAGGTTGATAGCCTTTAGACAACAGAGAATGATGACAAAGAAATAAGCGATACTAGATTATATGACCTCTCCTTCATGAACGATGGCGATCAAGCATCCAAAAATGCAGGTTTGGAGGAGTGGGAACAACCACTCGCCATGGTTGTCTACTATTCACCTTCCTTCCCAAATGATGGTGAGGACCCGATAACAGAAGGATATGGCCAACTAGTGTCAAGATTAGCAATGGATTGGTTTGAGCTAAAATGTCAAGTGGATTTGGAGGTGTTGTTGCTACCAAATTTGTGTAGACTCCATCATTCATCACACTCGGAGTTCACATGCAGACTATGCCAAGAAGCCATTAAGCATGTCAAAGAACAAGCAAGGGAGCCAAGCACACCACTTCCTATAGTTGCTTCAAGGATGGAACGTGAAGATCAAGAGCTTGAGCCAAGTGACAAGCTAGCTGAAGGTAGTCCTCAAGAGGATGTTGGGACAACAATAGAAGAAGGACAACAGTACAATCTCAAGCTTCCGAGTGATGAATTAGATCAAACAAGAAGGCTGTCGACTAGTCATCAAGAATTTCTCCCTCTTCAAGAGCATTTGTGCACCATGGACAATAGGCTTTATGGTGATTCTTTGGAAGGAAATTGCATAGAATATTTTGGTCGCCTTGATGAGGTGTCATCAATTAACGACTTCTTTCCATTGGGAGCTATACTACGGAGGTATGCTCATGTTGTAGAGGAGTACATCCCAGATGTTAGTAACGATGAAGACATACTCCTTGCACCTTTGAATGATGATGCACTAGAGTTTTTGGATTGGGAGAGGGGTTCCTTCTTTGTCAATAGTGATAGTGAACAAGGGGAAATGAGTGAACGTCATGATGAGATGCATGAACAACAAAGAGAAGAAGACAAAGGCGAGGGTGCTGAGATAGCTGCCAACATAGATGAAGCACCTGGTTGACTACAAGATGCAGCTTGTTGTCCTTCCACAGTGATCATTGTTGTTTCCCCTTCACATTCAGATGGCTGCAATAGGACAGATTCACGCATGTCATCATACCATGACATTGAACATCAAAAAAATGAGGTTAATACTTAGGGAAGGAGACCAGATAGTGTGTTTCCTTTTGAGGATAGCAATCAAGTGGACACCAGGTTTGCAGAAGATAAACAAGATGAAGTCTATCTCCTTGAGGAATAACCAATAGGGGTTGTCAATCCCACATGAGGATGGGAAGAGGTGCTTGCTACCCCATTCTCCTAGTCTTATGCAAGCCTAATGCTTGAAGTACTGCACCACTTGGTGCCTCCATTTGAAGCTTCCAATACACCTATTGATGATACAATGCTCACTCTTGACTGTCAAACACTGCCACAATTGCCTAATGCTTGAAGTACTACTTTCTTTAGAGTAGTTTCTTTTCCATTTTCTTTTGCTATCCCATTTTGGTTAGTTTAGGTGTTTTCTTTCCGTTTGCTTCTGTTTGATTTTTTCTTGCTTTCGCTTTGCTGCTGCTTTGCTCGAAGTCCCTCTGCTTTTAGCTGGGCACATTTGTGTGCACAACAACTGTCCTTATTTCTTGGGGTTGTTCTATGTATTTCTTCATCAAACTCCAATCAAGTTTTCAGAGTGGATGGTGAAGGTCTTTTGTTAGTGCCAAGTGGTCTGGATGTTTGACTCAAAGAGGATAAGCTGTTGGTTGGTTCGACTCTGATGTATTATGAAATATTATATCTTTACACACACTAAGAATATGGCGGTCACTGTGGGTCCTATTGCGAAGTCTAGTTAAGTGAAAAATCTAAAATTTTGCTTCAACGCCACTGTGATTCTCAGCCCTAAGCACGAGCTTCATTGCTTGCAGGTTGAAGTAAAAGAACTGAAAAGAGAAATCAAAAGAAAGAAAAGAAATAAAGAAAAAAGAAATCAAAAGAAAGAAAGGAATTCAAATTTTTAGGGGGATCCAAACAACTCTACCAGGGTTATGGACGCATGTCGACAATAGAGTAATGTTTGGGAGAATCGCAACGACAACCTCATCAGGGTGATGGATGCCTGACTGGTAGTGAGAAAATGTCCTGGATGCTTTTGAAGTTAGAATAAACCACGTAGCTTAACTTGACAGAGCATGGGTTCCCGTAGCAACTTAAGGATGGGAATTAACACAACTGCACACACTTGGATTTTCAGCATACTGAAGGTTGGGTTGGCTGGTGGTTTTGATCCTTTGGCTGAGCGTATGGTTTGTTTGCCCTAACATGAAGATCAGAACCAGAGATTCTCAGTTCATGATTCCAACTTGTCATCTAAATGCTCTGGAGCATTTCCCTAGTGAGTCACCATTTGTTGTGCATGTTTTGCACACACACCCCACTGTGGGCAGGGACACCCTCTTTTTTCTCTCGATGGGCTACTTTGCTCCTATCTCATTTTACGTGCCCCTTTTCTGGAGCCTAAATTGGTCATGTGCCTTCAAATGATCAAATTCACCTACCTAAATTTTAATAAGAGTTTTTCCTTTGTGGCAGTTTTGCTGTGGGTTTTTGCCTCCAGGTCTGCCCCTCTAGAAGGATATCTGCTATTTTCCATTCACCTTTCATCTGCTAGTCATCCATGTTCCATCCACTGTCTACCTTTCATCTTCCAGCCGTTCGCCTTCCATCTTCCATCCTTTCGCACTTCTGGGTCTGCCCCTCCGAAAGGCTATCTGTCGTCCGCCATCTGCCTTTCGCCTGTCAATCTTCCACCTTTTTTCTGCTGACCTTCCATGCTTCCAGGTTCACCCCTTCAAAAGGTTGTCCACTATCTGCCGTCCACCTTTCATCCACCAGCCATCCGCTTTCATTTTCCATCCTTCCGCGCTTCCAAGTTCACACCTTTGGAAGGCTGTTTGTTGTTCGCCATTCACCTTTCGTTCGTCGACCGTCTGCCTTACATCCATCATCCTTCTGTGCTTCTGGGTATACCCCTCTGGAAGGCTGTCCACCATCTGCCATACACTATCTACCTTACATTTTCCAACTGTTCACCTTTCGACTTTGTCCTTCTGCTGTTCTAGGTCCGCCCCTCCAGAAGGTTGTCCACCATCCACCTTCCGCCTTCCATTCACTAGCCGTCTGCCATCTGCCATCCGCCTTTCATCCACTGGCCATGACTTTTGTCCTTTGTCCTTCCACACTTCTAGGTCCACCCCTCCGGAAGGTTGTATGCCATCCGTCATCCGCCTTTCATCCAGGGGTCATCCATCTTCCATTCGTCATCCTTTCGCGCTTCTAGGTTCACCCGTTTGGATGGCTCTTCACCATTTACCTATCTTCCGCTAGCCGTCTACCTTTCGTTTGTTGTCCTTCCATGTTTTTGGGTCTGCCTCTCTGAAACTGTCCATCATCTACTGTCTACCGATCATTTTCCTTCCATCGGCCATCCGCTTTACGTCCTCCATCCTTCCTTGCTTTCGGGTCTACCACTCTAGAAGGTTGTTCGCCATTCACTATCTGTCTTTCATCTACCTTCCTTTCGCCAGTCATCAGCCTTCTGTCTGCTGGCCATCCATTGTCCTTCCGCCCTATGGCACCCACACCCTTGAACCCACATTTATGTTGGTGGTCCGAATGAGCTCCAAATATGAATATTATGATCTTGTAATGATGCATGGATGGATCTAACAAGGAGTTTGTAGGATTTGACTAATGTTTTCCCTAATTTATGTATGAAATCACTTACTATGTTTCATGTATGCAAGGTTTATGGAACCTACCGCAGGTCCATCAGGGAGGCCCATTGAAAGTTGAACAAGGAAAAGTACATTTCTCCCATCACCATTCATTGTATGCTAACTTCTCCTCCTAGCCCCCATCAACATAGCTAACAATAGAAGGAGGCCTATTTCAAGGAAGTTAGTGCCGAGAAATCGGAAGGTTGTCCACCAAAATTATAAGCAAGAGGGAGTTGTCTTGCTTTTCACCAAATTATCATGATCATTAAGGAGCTGTTCATTAGAAGATTCATTTGATTGGCTGAAGAAATGCTGCAAATACATCAGCAAGAAGGAAACTTTTGAGTAGTTTCAACTACAACAAAAGGGCAATCAACAAAAGACAAAACTGCTACAACACTTGGGCACAAGAAGACAAAATAAGAATGAGACAAAGATGTATTTTAAATTGCTGAATATTGTGGGGTAGGTAAAGCCCTAGTGCAATCAAATATGAGCCATACAATGTAACTCAATCCTAGCCATTCTATTGGGCTTTTGAAAACTATAAATAGGGGTCTCCCCCTCATTTGTAAGGGGTTCGAGAGCTGTTGTAAAGGAATTTGCAGCAATAAAAGACAACATTGCATGATTTTATGGATGTTCTTTTTGATTTTTCTCATCTTGCATGCATGGTTCTAATTCCATTTTTAGTATGGTTGTTAGTTTTTTGAATGGAGGTGGTGATGGTGATTGTTGTTTCAGTATTTGATGAATTTCTAGCTCATGCTTTTTGTGGTTCATTGATGATGAATTACTTTGCAAAGCTAGTCCGAGCTTCCTTCTTTTATTACTGCTACTTAGTTTGATTGCATGTGCATGATGTGTGTGTGTAATCTGAAAATCTATAGTCCTTAGAAGATTTCACTGGTTTTGTGTAGCTGTAGGTTCTCTTAGTCAAGCAAAACCCAATTTAGGGAGTTTGTCTACTGTAGTAGCCTCCATGATCACTGTTCATTCGTAGTTTCAGATCTAGGAACTTCCTCTCTTCTCTGCCCCTTTTTCATTTTTTTTGATAGTAACCTTAGGAAAGGTTCATTGCATATTGTAAAGCCAAATCTAATGATAAAATGGAGTTCAAGTCTACTGTTTGAACCTGCAACAAACGCACATCAACTCTCCCATCTTAAGAACTCCATTTGTAGACCCAAATCCCCATGCTTTGTAACTCATTTGTAAGTCCACCCTGTGATTCCAGCAAATCACATGAAACAAATGAGATATTCCAAGCACTATCAAGACCTAACATTAGAGACCTTGGGATAGTGTTCCACAATTTGATTGTGGAAGATTTTCTTTCAAGAGAGGTGATGCATCCATGCATTACCTGTGTTGAGAAGTGCATAAAAAACACATCAACAAAGTTCACGAGAACATGCTTTTGTCAAGCTAATACACATGGAAAAGTAATGGAATATCAATGTATTATTTTTGATAGATGTATTATGTATTGATAAATGCATTCATTAATTAGTGAAGGGATCGTTATTGTTGTAGAATGATACAACTTGAAGAGTGAAGGTTTATTTGAACAAGAAAGAATAGAACTTTGGTATAAATATTCTATGATAAGGAAGGTGAATGCATAAACTATGTCTGATAATTTTGAATGATAAGCAACAAAGAGTGGAAAAGGTGATGGAGGTGAAAATGGTGATGATTTAGGTAGATATCAAAGCATTGTAAAGGTGCTTATTCGTTCATCTCATGATTCCATGATCAAAGCAATGCTATCTTTTGCAGTATGATGACAATGTGTGCTAGGTATGTTGAAACATAAAGATTCAAGTGAGTCTATTCCATTGTTAGATTTTATTGCTCTTATATTTGATAGTAAATGCCAAAGAAGTTTTATAATAGGAGGATGATGTATTATACAAAGAATAGTGAATTAGAGGCATTGAGTTTAGGAATTAATGTATAGATCATAATATCACTATAGTTATTTTGTGAGGGGAGAATGATTATTTATATGTGGAAGTCATTTTATGCAAAAGAAAGTTGTGTTGAGATATTCATGTAGATCTAGGAGAGATAAGGTGTTTTGTATCTAAGTTATAGTAGTCATCTATAACCAAGATTTTTCAATGTAAACAGAGTAGTACTCTATCTCTATCTTCTTGTATTCAGATTGGAGATGTTGGTCAGTGATACATCTTGTATTTTCCAGTGAAGCTTATGTTGCTAGTGAGGCATTTGTAACCAGTGAGGTTTTGTGTATCTAGTGAGGCTTATGTTGCTACTGAGGAATTTGTAGCCAGTGAGGCACTTGTAGCCAGTGAGGCTTTTCTAGTGAGGCATTTGTAGCCAGTGAGGCATTTGTAGCTAGTGAGGCTTTTCTAGTGAGACATTTGTAGCCAATGAGGCTTTGCTAGTGAGGCATTTTGATAAGCCAATGAGGCATTTTTCTAGTGGTTTTCCATCCCTATGAAGGTTTTCCACTCATGAAAAACTTTGTGTTATGATTCTATTGTGGATGCAATTTGGTCTTGTTGTTTTCTTTATTTACATTGCAGCATTTGAGTTTACATATTGTTTAAGAATCTACAAATTGGTTATCACATTTGATTATACTCTTGAAATTGAACATTTACAGTTTTCAAAGAGATTAAATTTTTGAATAATTGGTAATTTCAAATTGACTATTGAAACACTAATTCACCCCCTGCCCTCAATGTTTCCCATACTCCAACATCAAGTTATTAAGTGACACTATGCTTGCAAGGGAAAAATGGAGTGGACATAAATTAAAAAGGTACTTCTCCAAGATAAGAAAGAAAAAAATGGGATATATTAAGATTGATTTCAAAAGTAAGGAACAATCATCTACCCCCAACACCAAGAAAAGATCTATTTAATGGGATAATAGAAAAATTCAAAAATAAACACATGAAAAATGGTATGGCATGCTAATGAAATATAATGGAAAGGACTTGAATGATAACAAGATCCAAATCTACACATGGTGCCTATGAATAGGTTTTCACCATGGTACTTGTCCAAGGTGCCACAAGAAATGCACTTTTCTTATTCATCTATTGTGACTCTCATTGACATAAGTTGACTCAAAATCACATTAAATACATTTATGCTATCAATTATTGAGTATCCTTCCCTCATTTATAAAAAAATATAACTTATTTTTCAAAATAATTTTATTTACCAAACTCTTTGATTGATATAGCATACTTGTCTTCTTCCGCAAACAATTCACAGTCTACTCCTTAGACATATTCATTAACATAGAATTTGACAAACATAGCTAAATACTACTTCTATATTCTTATCTAATTGTATCAAGTTTTCTTAAAACATACATGAAGGTTTGGTTGAAGATGATACCACAATATACGAATCTCTGTTAGCTAAAAGATCCTTGATCTTTAACTTCCATTGTTTAATTTTTTCCCATTGAATCTCTCATTTTTAGACCTTGATGTGTTAGCCATAGATTTAATACTATTTTTTTTTTGTTACATATTTTTAAATTATTCTTTTGTTTCTAGTTATACATGAGTTGTAACAAACCAACAACTATAGGTTTGGCCACAAATAATCCTATGGTTTGGCCACAAAACTTCCTATGGTTTGGACTCTTGATGAAGTAGTAACCACAAACCTACACTCTTATACCAAATGTTGGGGAATTTGAACCTTTTTTAAATTACTAATATACTAGGATGAAAAAGCTTAAGATAATAAATTTGGATAATAGTCAACAACACTTGAAAATTTTGTCTAACAACATTTATAGGAGTAAATATAATTGTATGCATCCACAAGATAACACAAGGTATGGGAATTTATGTGGATAACCCTTTCAAGAGAAATCCCATCACTAAAAGATGTTCATAGTTATATTATTCACAATCAATAAGGATTCAACAAAACAAGGTCTTTAGAATTTTATATAGTCTCAATCTACAACATAATTTCTTCTAAAATCACTCTAATTATACACCAATAATGTTAATCTAGCCTATACACAATCTAACCTTCCAACATTCTCACCTTAGAACATTCACACAAAGTGGTAGATATAGGAATTAACATGGGAATACCAACCATAACCACTACCAACTCATCACTTTCACTAGCTCACACAAACATAACAATGCTTCTAATTGCTTGTAGTATGTAGTGCCATCTTCCATTACACTATCCTAGTCTTAGATTATGCTACATGAAATATAGTTCTACCACAAGTATTCCTAAATTATTGTTCTTGTTTCGATCAAAAATTGATTCAATATATGGTTGTGAGATCTTCAAATGCCTTGTGGTTGTTGTCACACCACCATAATATGTGAAATAACATGTATGATGTAATTTATCACCTACTATAACATTCTCATATGTAAAACACTATATTTATTGTACCATAATATTTGTAACTTTACCAAATATTACCACAAAGAAGTAAGTAGAAAAAATATTCTTACAAGGAATATGTAGATAAATATCACTCAAGTCCCAATAAAATTGGCATTGTCTTGATTTTGTAATCATTTCATTTACTTGGTGATTTTTTATAGAATTATCAATCCATTAATCTAGTTTAAATTTGAAGGCAAAGATGTGGTGCTTAGAGGTGTTTCTAATGGATCACCATGAGTTGTCATAGCTAAGAGAACGGGGAGGAATTTATATAAGGGATAGGTTACATGGGTAGTTAGTTACATAGTGATAAGAGAAATGACTACTAACTCATCCTTAGATAAGTCATAATTATTATTTTGATGAATATTTTGGGTAAGCTTAGTGTAGTATTTAGTGAGTTACCTCCAAGATTATTGTTGGATACAATATTCCAACACATCATAGAGTTGGAACTATGACCCAAGCTTCTCATGACCACCCCTTATTTCCATTTGTGGATGTAGAAAGAAGAGATAGAAAAGGTCATAAAGAATTTATTATATATCGGTCACATTTGGCCTAGTTTTGGACCTTTTTCATCATTTTTAATGATCCTGAAGAAAATATATTGTACAATGAGGATGTGTATATATTATAGAACACTAAAAAGGGACTATTTAAAAATATATATCTAGTTACTAAGATGAATGAAAAGATTGATCTAAGATCAATATGCCACTAGATCCATGTACAAGATAAGGATATGCATAGTAAAATATTCAAAATTTACTTTAGGCTTGTTGAATTCTTGGTAATTCTTTTTTACTTGATAAAATATCCAACCAATTTATAGTTATGTATGAATCGTGCATTCAGTAATTAATTAAGAAATTTTGTTTTGGTTTTCTTGATAATATATTCATTTACAATAAAACTTGGGAAGAAGATCTGTCGCTGTATACACCTAAAAATTGTCACATCACAATAGTCTAGTAATAAGTTTATTTAATCTACATTATTCATTCTTTCATCTCGATTAAATAAATAAGTTTATTTAATCATTTTTCTTATCCATTTCTTAATTAATTAAATAAACATTACGATTTATTTATATTAATTATCATATAATCTTGACTTGAATATTTTATTCAAATTTAGATCATATATTCTTTTCTTCTAAAAATCCTTAACATTCATTCAAAATACCATTCACAATTAAATATTCCAAATATTTAATTAATTCCTCTAATTAGATTCTAAATATTCCATATTCTTCTAATATCCATTCACAATTAAATATCCAAAATATTTAATTAATTCTTCTAAAGTCACATCACAATTAAATATCCAAAATATTTAATTAAATCTTCTATAGTCCTAAAATCAAAAATCAAACTTACATAAATGAAATTAAATAAATTTATGTATTTAATTTGCATTATCTTCAACAACTGTGAAACAAACTGCCAAAACAGAAAAATTAATTTCTCTGTTCCTGTGCAAGCTTGTTCCCGTGGGTTGAAGATAGGCTTCCATTCTTCTCTCCAACCTCCCAACATCTTCCATCTTCCTCTCAACCTCTCCATCTCTCACCATTCAAACTTACCAGACAACCTCACAGCCATTGATCTTTGCCAGCCAGGATTTTGTCTGCAAAAAGCTATAAAAAGGACTGTCGGGTCTTTGAAATTACAGAGAAGCTTTCAATAGGAAAACTATATTAAATTTGCAATAGCATAGATTTTAGCATTCATAAGCATTCTAGTATCATAGCATAGCATAGTAGTATTTCATATCATGGCATATCCACTTCATTTCATAGCATCCACAATTCACAGCCCCTATGCATAATCCACAGCCCTGTTCATATCCGTATCAGTATTTTCACTCCACCAACATATAGGATAGAGAAGCTCCTTCCTTTGCATACTCATTCTACAGGTTGCCATTCAGAGAAGCCTTGCTTACACAATATGAGAGCAGCAACTTCAAACAAATCCCTAGAGATAGAGGAAGATGGAACGGCTCTGAAGAAGCTTCATTTGTTTCTTTGAATTCAATTTACTTAGTTTTCTTTAGTTTAAAGTTTTATTTTGTGTGTTTTTATTGTTTTCATTTTGATACACATATTTAACAAACACATTTTTGGCACCCACCGTGGGGCACTTGCCCCAATTTTAACATTTTATTACAGATTTTTCTGATAGGTTATGGCCAAAAACAGCGGATTAGCGCAATAAACACGCTTCAGCAAAATTCATACCCAGTTTAGCACCCTTGAAGCATCTTCCAACGCCCTTAAGGCATCCTGCAGCGCCCTTGAAGCATCTTACAACGCCCTTAAGGCATCCTGCAGCACCCTGGAAGCATCTTACAGTGCCCTTAAGGCATCCTACAATGCCCTTGCAGAATCTTGCAGTGCCCTTAAGGAATCCTGCAGCGCCCTTAAGGCATCCTGCAGTGCCCTTGAAGCATCCTGCAGTGCCTATGATGTCTGTTATAGCGCACTTTTGAAAAGGCTACAAATTGTAAATTGTAATTTAAATACAACTTGACTGAATCTGACGCAACTACGGATAGTAATTTTTTTGAAAGAATTAAGCAATCCTAGGGTAGTCACATAATTAAAAATGAACCAATCCTAGGGTAGTCACATAAATTAAAATTAAGCAATCCTAGGATAGTCACTTCACTTTTAATTTTGGACTAAAAAGAACTCCATGTTTTTATGAAGCAGCATCTTCACTTAGCATAGCAAATCTTTATTTGGGCTTAAAATTGAACTTTTGATTGTTTTGTTTTAAACGGTGATAGGCCTATGCTCTCCCCTTAACTCGGTGATCAAAATGCCAAATTCATCTGTTTCATTTCATGTAATTTCTAGTTTTGTTAAAACCTTTTAGAGAGCCTGCTCTTGTGGGAAAAAGTACTCACCCAAGAGGAATGACTCAAGTGGGTTCAAGCCAAAGCCAGGCTATTCCACCCCACTATAAAATTTAAAGCAAAACTAGGGAAACCCTCTTTTGAAGGTAGTGTGCATTGATAACCATCCCCAAAGCCTTTGTTCTAAAGGTAGGGAGGTCTCTCGAGGGAGTATATCATTTGCCGCACCGAATGGAAACCCTTACTATGAACTTAGTGTAGTATCCAACCAAAGTCAGTTTCCGAACGTCATAATAATCACAGTGCAGGGGAGGGAAGAATCTACCCCCAAGATACTCACCATATAACTACCAAGGACTGTTTGCTCAGGGGATCCAGTATCCACTTCCATCACTCTGAGTACGCACCTGGAAAAGACAAAAACACGGGCGCCCTTTCGGGGGTGACACGACTATGTGAGTCCACACAGTTTTAAGATGTGGGCTGTTGATTAGTATGATGACCTATCTAAGTACTAAGAGTGAGTCTGTTTGAAATGTTTATCATGTGTAAAACCCGTTAAAACAATTTTTGAATAACATTTTGATCATACACTTGATGTTTAGCATAGTACTTAAAACAACCATTCTACAAATTGCTTGATGTGTTTTCAATACATTAATTCAAAAAAGATCATCCAAAATTCACAATCACATTGATTACTCTCATGTTACGAAATTGGAAATCTACAACTTTTGTTAAGAAATCCATCTTCAAAAGGATCAAAAAGCCAAAGAAACCCCTTAGCTACAAGAAACTATTGAAGAAAAGAAGATTCTTGTACCAAAGTCGAAAGGTTTTACTGAAATATAGAACTTTTCTTCATCAATATCATGACTATGTTAGAGGTTTTACTGATGATTATGCTATAGAACCATTGTACTCACAAGCTTTCTTTCAAAGAAGAGCCCTTTCTCAAAGGCATAACCATAGTCAACATATTCGTTTTTGTTATATTCCCCAACCTGCAATTGAATATTCTACTCGTCCAAATCAAATTCTACAATAGAGAACTCAAATCACATTAGGCATTTATCACAAATCCATTCTTTTACGAAACTAGGATCAAACTTTATAAAGTGCAAAATCATCCTTTTCTTGATCTTTTGCTTAAATTCTCGCCAACAGGATTTTCATCCTTTCAATTAGGGAACAACACAAGCTAAAGATTATAAACCTTTGTAAGTCATAGAATCTTCATTCTATCCTGACTTTCATACCTATCACAAATTGCACTATTTCATTCTTTTGATCAAAAGTGAGTAGAATTTGGAACAAAGCTTATGCTTGTCTTCACAAGATCTCGAAAACACATGGAAAAAGACGAAGGAGAAACCACTACAAGCAAAATGGGTGACCATAATGAGAAAGAAGAGGATATATTTAATATTGACGAATTAACAGAAGAAAAGCTTCAAGAAGCAGAGCAAGATCCCCAATCCCATACTATTATGAAAAGGATTTTAGAATGAAACAAAGAAAGATATTTTCTTTCATTAGCTAATCAAGGAGCTAAGTTACCATACAATTTCAATATAGAAGGGATTAAACAGAATCCTGAAACTCCTCCTAATGACTTTAGTGCCCTTACTCAACAGATAAAAGAATTACAAGGAAAAATAAAGGAGATGCAAGGGGGTACAAAAAAGAAGTATGTTTTGGAAGACATATCTCCTTATATATTCAATAGGAGTCTTCAAATGATCCCTTTTCCAAAACATTGCGAAATCCCTAAATTTGATAGGTATAATGGAAAAACTGATCCCATTGAACATGTGAGGGATTTCCGAAATATGAGTCGAGAATTCACTTATGATGATACCTACTTAATGCGTTTGTTTCCATGAAGCCTAGGTCCACAATCCATGGAGTGGCTTTCCAAGATCACTCCCCCCATCAAAACCTTTGAGGAGTTAATAAATCAGTTTATATCACAATATTCCTACAACATTCAACACCGGATAACAATGCTTGATCTTTGTAAAGTGAAACAAAAAGTAGGAGAATCCTTCACTACATTTTTGCAAAGGTGGAGAAGGTTGTTTGTGTGATATTCCCGTCCTATTCCTGAAAAGGAAAAGATGGATATCTTCATCAATAGCCTAGATCAAGAATTAAGATATAGGCTTAACCTTCATTGTCCTCATAACTTTGAAAAATTGATTGAAAACGCAATCACCATTGAAGGGGCCTTGGTTAAACGAGGAGTGATAAAACTTGATAATCCAAGTACATCCAACCAAAACAACAACGATGAAACAAGGTTTTGGAATAGAAATAAAAATGTTGTCAATGATGGTATAGTAGATGCAAATAATCTACAAACAAGACCATCTATCTTTAACCTATCAAGTGTTCCACGAAACAATCAACAAGGAAATACCAATCAACAAGGAAATATCAACCAACAAGGAAACAACAATCAACAAGGACAAAATTCCAAGCAAGAAAGCATGAACAATCAAAACACCAAGGATAATCGTGGTAATTTCAATAACAATCTTGGCAATACCCAAATGTCAAATCCATCCAGACCTCCATTCTTTTCAAATCGACGGAATTTTACCACTTTGGGTCAATCTCTTGAGTCTGCTCTCAAGGAGCTTCTTGATAATAAGGTTATCACCTTATCACCACAAAGAGATTATGAGCCATGAGTCAAACCACCATCATGGAATGATTCATATTATTGCAATTATCATCAATGTAAAGGTTATAGAACGAATAATTGTCAAGCTTTGCAAAATCTAGTACAAGATTTAATTGACAATGGTACCATTACAATTGAAGGACATCATACCAATGACGATCATCAAGCATTTAAAGATCCTTTACTGAACTATCAAAAGGGGGAAACATCAGATGCAAAAGCCAAAAGCATACATAATGTTGAAGACAATATAATCTGTCACATCTATGTTGATGATCAACGGGTTAATGTTATCAAAATCAAGGGAAAACAAGAATATCAACAGGTTAATGTGACTACGAGAGGACAAGCAAAAGTTGTCCTAAAAGGAAGTTCATCTAAGGTAACTATTTCTCCTCCAAGTCATTATAATCTAGTTGATCAATTGAGAAAAACATCAGCTCAAATCTCCATCCTTGAACTTCTCAAAATATCCCCCATACACAAGAATATTTTAGAAGAAGCTCTTGTAAACACAATTGTTGACACTGATCTGGATGTAAATAAATTTTAAGCCATGGTGGGACATTTATCTTCCCCTACTTGTCTTTCATTTTCCAAAAAAGATGATGCCTCCATGACACATCCACATAATTCATCGCTTTATCTTGAAGTCACGATCCATAAACACCGAATCAGATGTGTCTTAATAGATGGAGGAGTTGGTTTAAATGTTTGTACCTTAAAGCTAATACATGCCTTGGGAATATCAAAAAATTCTATTGATCCACAAAGGAGAATAACTATCAAGGCATATGATGATGAAGAAAGAGCTTCTAAAGGACTAATAATGCTACCTATCAGAGTGGGACCTGTTGTGAAAAACACATTTTGTCAGGTTCTAGATCAGGATCTTTCCTATAACATACTTTTGGGTCGTCCATGGATTCATGATATGCAAGCCGTACCATCAATGTATCATCAATGCCTCAAGTTTCCATATGATGGACAAGAAATAACTATACAAGCTGATTACAATAGCACCCAACTTGTTCAAATCTTCGAGCAACTCAAGACACCTTTGTGCCACATAATAGGGAGGCTCTTGCTATTTCTTCTTCCAATCTACAAGCCCAGCTGCAAGAATTGACAAAAAATCTTGACACTAAGCTAAAATTTAAAGACAAAGGAGTAGGCGAATATTCGCTATCTCTTTCTAGCTTACCTCCTTCTTCGAGGTCACATGGTCAACCAACCTTATCAAATCAAAATATTGCAACAACCTCTACATCCTAAGCTTCTATGCCAATCACAAAGTTTGATGGACAATTCATTAAAGAAAACACCACTGAGGAAGAAGCTGAAGATAGGGACATCCTAAGTTGGCTATACAAAGATGAAGATGAATCTCTCTTGCACATTAAGTTACCTATAGAACAATATGGTAAGGGGCACGTTATCATGCAGAAAATGGGCTATGAAGGAAATGGTCCTATAGGAAAAAGAAGAGAAGGAATCGTGGAACCAATTCAACCTATTTCAATACATCCAAATGATAAAACAGGATTGGGATATGGTAAGGATA
The DNA here is from genome assembly GCA_007258455.2 of Sequoia sempervirens. Classification (NCBI taxonomy): domain Eukaryota; kingdom Viridiplantae; phylum Streptophyta; class Pinopsida; order Cupressales; family Cupressaceae; genus Sequoia; species Sequoia sempervirens. The sequence goes on from VDFB02281492.1 coordinate 92,004,829, forward strand.
AAGAAGAGCTAGTTTTACAACAAGCACAACAAACTTATGAAAGAGAATCAATTTAGATAAACACCATGAAGATGTCACTCTACATGGATCAGTTTTCCAATTGCAAAACAGTTCAGATACTGATTCTAATGAATATGAATGGGACACCATTTATAATGATGAATTTTGGAGAGACAAACAAGTTGATACCATACACAAACATGCACCTGTACTCATACAAGGAGAAAGCTCGGGAACACAATCACTTGAATTAGACTCATGATATAACAATGACTCAACTGAGGACGATTCAGATTTTCATGAGATTGATAATCGACAAGAGAATACCATCATAGACCTTGTCTACCATGAAGATGACAACCACATCATGACTTTGACAGCTCAAGACCTTACCCAACCTAATGATCCCATGCCTTTAGTTTATCCAGAACTTATTGATTGGGACAATGATGCACCTACCCACATCCCTACATTTCATGATGACGAGGACACTATAAATTTCCTTTGTTCCTCTAATGAGGAAAATAATTGTTTCATCCAAGAATTTCCTACTCATGATTTTTATAAGGAGGATGTCAAGTCTCTTAGCTGCAAAATAAATGAAATAAAAGATGGATCTATTAGTGAAAACCGAAAAATGGCAGTGGTAGATCACAACAAGAGAAAAATAAAGAGCGAATCCGACAGTGAAAACCTTTCTGAGGCACTGAAGGATGAGAAACCTGACACTCTTCCTAAGTATTATCATGAAAGATCTTCTATTTTGATCGAACCAACAGAATCAATCAACATAAGTACAGCAGAGCAGCCAAAAATCTTGCACATTGCAGCATCATTAATAGTTGAAGAAGTCCTAAAATTCATGGAGTTCTTGAAGGAGAATCAAATCAATTTTGCTTGGTCGTATGCTGATATGCCAGGGTTAGATCCTAATCTAATAATGCATCATTTATCTATAAACGCAGGGGCAAAACTTGTGAAGCAAAAACTCAGAAAAATGCATCCACATGTTACATTATTGGTCAAAGAGGAATTAAAAAAGGATTTGGATGTTGGATTCATTCGGACTATTGACTATGCAGAATGGATTTCCAATATTGTACCTATTTCAAAGCTAGATGGAAGGATTAGAGTTTGTACAGATTTCAGAGATTTGAACAAAGCTTGTCCCAAAGATGACTTTCCTTTGCCCAACATAGATATGATTGTTGATTTAACTGCTGGTCATGCAATGTATTCATTAATGGATGGATTTTTAGGATACAACCAGATAAAGATTGCACCAAAGGATCAAGATAAAACAACGTTCACATGCCCTTGGGGTACCTATTGCTGGAACGTAATCCCATTTGGGTTAAAGAATGCAGGAGCCACTTATCAAAGAGCAATGACGACAATTTTTCATGATATGATGCATACATTCATGGAAGATTAAGTTGATGATTTACTTGCCAAATCTCACACACGAGAAGGACATCTAGAAATCTTGTCAAAATTTTTTACCAGAATGGAGAAGTTCAATGTTCAACTCAATCCAAAGAAATGTGTCTTTGGTGTTACATCTGGTAAACTCCTAGGATACATTGTTTCAGAAAAGGGCATAGAGGTTGATCCAGAAAAAGTACAAGCTATAATGGACATGCCGCCACCATGAAATATCAGTCAGCTTCAATCATTGCAAGGATGACTATAGTCCATCAGAAGGTTTATAGCTCAAATGGCGGACAAAAGCTTACCATTTACACATTTATTGCATAAAAATGTCCCATTCAAATGGGAAGAAAAATGTGAAACAACAATCAGATCAAGCAATATCTTATGAACCCATCAGTTTTAATTCCACCCATTCCAGGAAAGCCACTCATACTCTATATTTCAGCAACATAAGTATCCTTGGGAGCATTACTAGCACAAGAGGATTCTACAGGTAAAGAAAGGCCGTATACTATATCAGCAGAACTTTAACAAGTCATGAATTAAACTACACTTTCATTGAAAAAGCTTGCCTCGCAGTGGTGTTTGCTTCTCAAAAGTTGTGACACTATATGTTGGCTCATACAGTTAAGCTGATAACCAAGATTGATCCACTAAAATACCTTTTAAGTAGAGCTACTTTAACAGGAAGACTTGCAAAGTGGGTAATGATCTTAAGTGAGTTTGACATTCACTATGTAGATTGAAAAGCTATTAAAGGACAGGTCATTGCAGATCAGTTGGCCGAAGCACCTTTACAAGAAGAAAATCCAATGCATATTGAGTTTCCTGATGCAGATTTCTTCACAACAACAATTCAGAAATCATGGACATTGTACTTTGATGGATCCTACACGCAACAAGGCTCGGGGGCAGGAATTATTTTTGTCACACCTGAAGGAAATAACATTCCAAAATCATATCGGTTGATGTTTCCTTGCACAAATAACATAGTTGAATATGAGGCATTGCTCATAAGGATAAAGATAGCCTTGGAATGGCGAATTATAGAGCTGCAAGTCTATGGTGATTCACAACTTGTCATTAATCAAATTAATGATGATTATCAAACTAAAGATGATAAGTTGCTACCTTACAAGAATATGGTGGATGATTTCAAAAAGTATTTTGTGTCAATCAAGTTTTCACAAATCTCAAGGATTGATAATAAAGCTGCAGATGCAATGGCTACAATTGCTTCCTTGTTACAATTGTCAGAAGATAAAAAACGGTACGAATTCTTGGTGGAATAATTGTTTTCTCCTGCCTATGATAATCCTAAGACCCAAGTCATATATCATTTAACTGGTTCTGATTCCCCTTTATATGGCAAGACTTATACCTACCTGAAAGACAAAATTTTACCTCTGGACTTATCTCGAAACCAAAAAAGGAATTTCATACGCCAATCGTCCCGTTATACCTTGATTGCTGACATCCTTTACCGATGTGGTCTTGATGGTACACTCCTTCGATGTCTTAAACTTGACGAATCTAAAAAATCCTTACAAGAGGTTCATGGTGGTATTTGTGGAACTCATTCAAGTGGTTTGACTTTAGCTAAGAAACTTGTCAGGATGGGATATTATTGGCCTACCATGGAGAAAGATTCTTTTATTTTTGTCAAGAAGTGTTCTAAATGCCAGATCCATGGGAATCTTATTCATGCACCTGCACAGGAACTCCAACCATTTACTCCAACATGGCCATTTTCTCAGTGGGGACTAGATCTTGTTGGAAAAATTCATCCTTCATCATCAAATGGGCATAAATTCATTATCACAGCTACGAAGTATTTTACAAAATGGATCGAAGCTGTTCCTTTGACGACCGTGATTGGTAAACAAATCTCTTCATTCATTTTGAATTACATCATTTGTAGATATGGAATTCCTAATTCTATCATTACTAATAATGGGAGGCCTTTCAAGAATCAGGATGTTGACCAACTTTGTGAAAGATTTCATATCCAACACAGGTTCTCTACACCTTACTATCCACAAGGAAATGGTCAAGCAGAAGCTTCAAACAAAAACAATCTTGAAGATCTTGAAGAAGACAGTAAATGATGTAGGTCGTGATTGGCATGTCCAATTAAATCCAGCTTTGTGGGCATATAGAACCAGTATTCACACACCAATAGGAGCTACACCATATGCCTTGGTCTATGGAGCAGAAGCGATCTTACCATTAGAGGTTGAAATACCTTCACTTTGGGTCTCACTCAAAGGACTGATAAATGATGAAGACTATAGAGTATCTCGCCTACAAGAGTTAGAACTATTAGATGAAAGACGTAAACATGCAGCTAACCATTTGAAGGGTTATCAACAAGTTATGTCTCGTAGCTATAATCACAGAGTTAAACCATGGACATTTCAAGTAGGTGACTTAGTCTTGAGAGAAAATCCATGTAATCAACAAGACAGGGAAAAGAAAGGAAAATTTGAACCAAACTGGCTTGGTCCATTTGTCATCATTGTAGCATATGGTTCTGGTGCATATCAGTTATCTATGTCAGAAGGGGACCTGTTTGAAGAGCTGATCAACATCATTCATTTGAAGAAGTTCTATGTCTGAAAAAATCATAAAAATCAGAAAAAGTCCTAAAAAAATCATAAAAATGAAAAAAATAAAAAAAAAATCATAAAAATAAGAAAAAGTCCTGAAAAAATCATAAAAATCAGAAAAAGTCCCAAAAAAAAATTAAAAAATCATAAAAATTAGAAAAAGTCCTAAAAAAGTGCAATAAAAACAAGTGGTGAAAACCTCGCAAACAGGCAACTACTTGTTATCTAAATAGACTCCTCCATCTATTAGCTTATGTCTTGCATCCACTTTCGGTATCATCCATCCATATCTATCATCTGTACATATCTTTCATATCCATATCATATGACAGGAATCCATATGTTTCATCATGGCTTGATGAAATTTGTACATATCCTTAATCTTTAGGTTGTGTTTACACTAGGGGCAGTAATCTAGACTGAACAAGAGAGGGGCAACGAGCTTGTCGAACCTCACAAATAGACACAAGACAATTTGCCAAAATGCAACAAACATTGCCATATCAAATCAATCACAACATGCTTATTCAATGCCAATTGAAATTAAGACAACATGATCCAAAACAAACATCAAAACAAAAACATCAATGTTGATAACCAAAGTTGGATGATCTTAATCTGAATAATGTTTGAAATATTTTAGGCAAGATTTGAATGGTTGTTTGATTTTCTATAATATCTCTGGAGCAATTCAATGATGTACTGAACTAGAAAAGCAAGGAAGGAGTATGATTTTTCTTTGTTTGCTGTTTGCGAGGAAATCATTAGTACTATGCAAATTGGTCACGAGACATGCTCTACTAAGTATCATTGATGACATTTTGAAATTTGCATGGGAAACAGGTTAACTCTTGTCTGTTTATGCAAGCAATACTCAAGTCATCTCAGTTTAATTATACCTAGATGCTTGTATTATCTTGCTATATCAAAAATCATGAAAGCAATACTCAGGTCATCACTGGTGCTAACATACCCTTTGATGCTTGTATTAACTTTCAACATTTCAATGCTCTATGATGATACAAAAAGCACAAATAAGCTCTCAGAATGGCAATATTGTACGAATATCCTGCATGGTTAGTATAGATTGCATTCATGTTAGAATCTGCATTTTGCATTTATAGATTTTGACAAAAAGCTGGCAAAGTATCAAGTGTTTCATGTCTTTCCAATAAAATGACTGAGTACATTTTGACATTCACAAAAACATCATTTCATACATTTTTCATATATATTTGCATCAGAAAATCATAAAAATAAAGTATACATCATAATCAAAACATTCATAAACATTCATAAATTGTACCATTCATCATATTCATACAATCATGCATCAATAGATTTCACTCATCTCATAAATCATGCATACATATACATCATAAGCATAAAAATTGAGAAACCATCATATCATAAAACATCATGCATATAGAAAATAGGCGCATTTATCTCATCATAAATAATCGCTGCATTTTATATATCTCGAAAAGGAATGGCAAAATGTACAAAGATGTCAACTACACATGATATAACATCATCAAAAATGAGATCATCTAAGGGTGTATACAAATGTCTCAACAGAGCATCACAAAATATCATGTACAATGCACTAGGCAGTGCTATCCTCTGATGGTGCTGGTCTAGGACCTGTCCCACCTGCACTTGATGGACCTGCTCCACCTGTCCCTAATGGCCCTCCTGGAGGTAATGGCTATGTCACACCCCTACTGGTAGTCCGAGAGTGACTATGGGTAGATCGAGACTGTGTATAACTCTCCCTCTGCTCAGGTGGAACCACATCATGATATCTGGTCCTATAAAACTCGGCCTCCTGAGTGGCTCTGGTCACCTCTCTCATCATGTCACCAAGCAAGGTACTCACTGCTACCCTCTATAAGCTATCAACTAGAATGATGGCCTGCTCTCCCCGCTGTCTGGCTATATCTCTCTTAGCAGTAACTGTCCTAAACTATCCCTGAAGCTCTGTGATCAAGGTCTGTGCCTATGCTAACTGACCCTGTAAGCTCTGCACTGTACTCTGCAAAGAGGATATCTGACTCGTCATCACTAGATCTACTATAGATGATGGATTTGTATGTCTCATCTGCGGTCCACCTCTACCACCTCTCCTACTACCTCTACCACCTCTACCACCTCTCCCAATGCCTCTACCACCATCACCACCTCCTCCACTCTCCTCATCATCACTATCTCCCTCCTCATTATCATCACTACCTCCACTCTCCTCATCATCATCACCTCCCTTCGAATCATCACCCTCTGAAGCTGTCTCTCTTTGTCATCTTTGACTGCCTCTATGTGGTCTCTGTACAACAACCAGAGCAATAGGTTCATCAGGATCAAACAATCGTGGTGCAGGATGCTCTAACACATACTGACTATACTCTAGTGTCGTCCCTGTGTCAAGAACATCAACTCGGTAATCCCACATCACAACTCCTAAACTAGTGAACTTTGCTATCACTGCCTCATAAGAAATTTGTGGACCCCACACTACAATCTCTGGCTATCGCCGTGCATAAATGGAAAAACCCATAGGCATACCCTGAATCTGACCGAACTGTCAACATACTTGTCCAGCAAGAAATCTCTCAATAATCCATGAAGTACGGCCAATAAGATATCTAGAAGTACAGACAAAAGGCATCTCCCTCGCATCCTCTGGCCATGCCTCACAATCTACATATGGTCGCCAACATGCTGTATCAAGATCATCTAAGAGACGCTGCCAATGATCCAGTTTGCTCAATCTCGGCTGAGCAATAATATCGCTATATCCCCATCTGTATGATAGACCGACATGTTGTCATCCACGAGTCAACAGTCGCATAATGGCAAAATGCTCCCATGCCCATATATGTAATAACGAGCACCCAACAGCAAAACTCTGGCCTCTACCATATACAATATGATGTAACTCATCATATAAATGCACAAGCATGCATGATCCCCATGCATACTGTGTACCCTGCATCACCATCCTCTCTAGAACATGACCCCACCTGACTGCGAACCCCTTCGATGTATGGTCGGGGCATAAAACACCTCCAATGAAACTTGCAAGTACAGACGGTAAGGGTGGATATGAATCTATCATCTCGCCCCATGGGATGAAATATCCAACAATCTGATCATCCTTGAAAATCCTCCTCAAAGCATTAGTGCCTCCAACCTCTCGGCTATCAAAGACCACAATCTCGCCCATCACTGGGATCCTCAAGATACGGTACATGTCCTCTGGCGTCATGGTAATCTCTCTGGTCAATAAATGAAATGTGTTGGTATCACTATGCCACCACTCTGCAAGTGCTATCAATAAAGCTCTATTGAGGTGCACCTCAGGCATGTCAAGCAATTAAGTCAATCCACATGCCTTGATCACATCCCGATCTGACTGTAACAACTGTGGAATCAATGTCCAAGTACTCGGGAATGTCTCCCGTAACTGCAAAACACCCAATCTCTCCTGTTGAAACATCATCATGACAAAGCAAAATCAATATCAAATCATCATAATTCATCAATCAAAATTTGAATATCAATCAAACAATTTGTTTTTCATCATCATGGAAAGCAAATTAATAAGAATTATGTTTGTTTTTAACAACTTTAGAAGCAAACATATCAATATCAACCAATTTGTTTTTCATCATCATGGAAAGCAAATTAATTAGAATTATGTTTGTTTTTAACAACTTTAGAAGCAAACATATCAATATCAACTAATTTGTTTTTCATCATCATGGAAAGCAAATTAATCAGAATCATGTTTGTTTTTAACAACCTTAGAAGCAAACATATCAATCAACTGTTTGTTTTTCATTTTCATGAAAGCAAATATATCACAATCATGTTTGTTTTTAACAACTTTAGAAGCAAACTTATCAATCCTATTTGTTTTTAACAACTTTAAAAATAAATTTATCAGCTATTATTTGTTTTCCAACAACTTTGGGAACAAATTTATTAATCACGACAACATTCAATCATGGGGTGCTATGAAAATGGTCATGGGCGCTAAGGAATTCATCATGGGTGCTACAGGATCAAGGGCGCTACAAAAAGCATCATAGGCACTACTGAATCAAATGCACTATGGAAATTATCAAGGGCGCTATGAAAATAATTAAGGGCGCTAAAATACACTCTTTCACAATCAAAACATCGATAAACGTGTTCTGAACGGAAAATTTTCAAAAAGAAGAGGTTTAGCGGGGTACATACCAGAGGTCCATAGTGCGCCGGCCGCTGATGTCGTTAGATGCCCTCGAAATGGTGCTGGTGAATCGGAAGTGCCATAATTATCTCTCCAGAGCTCAAAATTTATAAATTTTACTAGGTTAAAATGGAAAATGACATGGAAAATGACATTTTAAACCTATTTAATGGCAAAATTGGGGCATTTTATCACATTTTATCATAGTAGGGGCAATTTTGATCATCAATTTTTCATTTCACATCTCTATGGGTCAATTTCTTCACATCATTATTTTCGAACGATGAATTGACATCTTCAAAATCATAAAATCATAAAAATTGAAAAACATTTCAAAAAAATTTGAAAATTCACAAAAATCAAAATTTTATCGATTCATCGTCCGAGGGGGCATATACCTATCAACATTCGACAGTCAGCATCTGGGGCAATTCAAATTCTTTGAAGCAATGCATAAAACACATCACTTCAAAGAGGGGCAAAATGTATACACCTAAAAATGGTCACATCACAATAGTCTGGTAATTAATTAAATATTTTTAATATTTAATTAAATCTCCGAATTTGATCTACATTATTCATTCTTTCATCTCGATTAAATAAATAATTTTATTTAATCATTTTTCTTATCCATTTCTTAATTAATTAAATAAACATTACGATTTATTTATATTAATTATCATATAATCTTGACTTGAATATTTTATTCAAATTTAGATCATATATTATTTTCTTCTAAAAATCCTTAACATTCATTCAAAATACCATTCATAATTAAATATTCCAAATATTTAATTAATTCCTCTAATTCGATTCTAAATATTCCATATTCTTCTAATATCCATTCATAATTAAATATCCAAAATATTTAATTAAATCTTCTATAGTCCTAAAATCAAAAATCAAACTTACATAAATGAAATTAAATAAATTTATTTATTTAATTTGCATTATCTTCAACAACCGTGAAACAAACTGCCAAAACATAAAAATTAATTTCTCTGTTCCTATGCAAGCTTGTTTTTGTGGGTTGAAGACAGACTTCCATTCTTCTCTCCAACCTCCCAACATCTTCCATCTTCCTCTCAACCTCTCCATCTCTCACCATTCAAACTTACCAGACAACCTCACAGCCGTTGATCTTTGCCAGCCAGGATTTTGCCTGCAAAAAGCTATAAAAAGGACTGCCGGGTCTTTGAAATTACAAAGAAGCTTTCAATAAGAAAACTATACTAAATTTGCAATAGCATAGCTTTTAGCATTCATAAGCATTCTAGTATCATAGCATAGCATAGTAGTATTTCATATCATGGCATATCCACTTCATTTCATAGCATCCACAATTCATAGCCCCTGTGCATAATCCACAACCCCTGTCCATATCCATATCAGTATTTTCACTCCACCAGCATATAGGATAGAGAAACTCCTTCCTTTGCATACTCATTCTATAGGTTGTCATTCGGAGAAGCCTTGCTTACACAATCTGAGAGCAGCAGCTTCAAACAAATCCCTAGAGATAGAGGAAGATGGAACGACTTTGAAGAAGCTTCATTTGTTTCTTTGAATTCAATTTACTTAGTTTTCTTTAGTTTAAAGTTTCATTTTGTGTGTTTTTATTGTTTTCATTTTGATACACATATTTAACAAACTTAGTAGCATTTAGATACAATCATTAAAATATTATTGTGATATGATATCTTTTTAAAATAATACAAGTGTAAATTTGGAGTGGAAAAATTCTATACTTGGGTCATACAATTAGTGCTCAAGATGTCCAAGAGGATCAACAAAATATCTATGCCATCTTGGATTTGACACCTCCTACTGCACTGACATAGTTGAGAGGATTCTTTGGTATTTTTAATTACTATAGGAGGGTTGTTAGGGAATTTAAAAAATTGAAACCTCTAACTAATATGAATAAAAAGTTAAATTTATCATTGAATGGAAGTGCTTGAGAGGCCTTTAAGAAGATCAATGAGGTAATGAGTTCATGTCTTGTGATTTCTATTACAAATTTATCAAAACAATTTGTTATAGAATGTGATGCTTTAGGAAAGGAATTGGAGTTGTATTAGTGTAGAAGGTAGACCCTATAGAATTTGAAAATAGAAAAAATATTTTAAATAAGGATTCTCCATCTATGGCAAAGAGATGATTGCCATCATGTACACTTTATCTAAAATTTGACAACATTTAGTTTGTGAAAGGTTTATGGTGAATATTGATCATAATTTTTTTTAAGCTATTCATTGGCCAACATGACTTGATTGATAAAAAAAAGATGGGTGAGTAAGCTTCAAGCTTATGATTTGATATAGAGTATGTGAAAGGTAAAAAACAATGTAGTTGTTGATGCTCTCTCTAGGATGCCTACTCTCTACTCTACTAATATTTCTATTGATTGGAAGGTCTTTGTTATGGTAGAATATGTTAAGAATACATTTTCTACTAACACATTGGATGGGATTGAAGAAGATGATATATTTTCAATAGAAAATGGTCTTATTCTATACAAAAATAGAATCTTTCGAGTCCCTAAATCTAAAATATAGGAGAAATTTTGTGATCTTTACATGATGTGCCATTTGTAAGACATCCAAGATTCTATTAAAATTACATAAGGATAATAAAAATATTCTCATAGAAGATATTTATGGAGGATTTCCTCAATTAAATTAGGAAGTATACAACCTTCTAACATAATAAAGAAAAAAATCCTTTCTAGTAGGTTTGCTACAACCATTGTGTATTCCATATTAGAAGTGGGGAAGTGTGTCTATGGATTTCACCATAGGATTCCCTAAGATAAATGATAAGTATTGCATTTATAATGTTGTGGATATGCTAACTAAATATGCACACTTATTTTATATCCTCACTAAATTTAAACAACACTAAGAGGTAAATTTATTTTTTAGAGGGGTGTTTAGGATACATGGAATTCCTAAAATTATTATAAGTGATACTAGAGATATAAATTTTATTGTTTATCTTGGGTAGGAATTGTTTCATTTATTGGTAAGATACTCACTCATAACAATAGATATAACCCATATTCAAATGGATAGATAAATATATTGAATTAGTGAGTTGAAGGATATTTGAGAAATTGTGTCTTAGAGTAACAATCAACATGGGCCAATGGTTACACTTTGGAGAATTTTTATACAATAGCACCCATGACATGTACAATGGTATAAATTTATTTTTAAAAATACATGGTTATAATTCTTTGATTTTCATTGATTTAGTTCTCACATATAATAGTGTACCAACAACTAGCGAGTATATGAAGAATAGTCAAGATATTTTAAGGTCACTCAGAGATCATTTATAAAAAGATCAAAATCAATTTTTTTTTATGTAGATCAACCTCACATTAAGAGGTCATTTGAGATTGGGGATATAATCTTCCTAAATTTACAAAATTATAGATAATATTTCATTAAGTGGAGTAGGGCCAAAAATCTTTAAACCTTGCTTCGATAGGCTTCATTGGATTTTGAGAAGAGTTGGTGAAGTCACTTATGAGTTGTATTTTTTAAATGATAATAGGATTCACAATGAATTTTATGTGTCTTGCTTTAATAGGGATATTGGGAAACACATAACACCATCTACATATTTAGGTACCACTAAACGATGAAGGGAAGCTCATCTTAATACCAATAATTGATACAAGGGTAAAGAAGTTGAGAAGTAGAGACATATTAGAGTATCTAGTTCATTGGATGAAGTTACCTACAAAATAAGATATTTGGGAAAGACCAAAAATATTTTGACACCCAAATCTTCATTACTTGTAGGAAAGCAATTATAGGAAGGGAAAAATAAATTATAACGTACACTTTTTAATTAAATAATTTTTATGGATCCATGAACCCATTCACATATTTTTGTGGGATAAGAGGGAGTTTCTAGGGAGATACTTTTTTTTTCACTCAAACTAGTTGTTAATTGGAAAAACTAGTGAATGGGGCAATTAAATAATAAAATATTATTTATCATTGTGATTTTCCAAAAATGGTGTGGAAATTATTAATGGGGGTAGAATGTAACCTTGATAAATTTGTAATCTTCAACATGATAGATTCTATGAAAATTTATTAATGGGGAGTTATAAATCAACATAAATGAGGATTTACATTTGGTAATTATGGAATTAAAGAGAAATCATAGATGGAAATTATTGGGTTTAATGTTAGTATAACCAAGATATCTACATAAAATATTGATATCAAGATGAGAGATTGAAAGAATACAAATATTAGAAGTTTATATAATCCTCATTGAGGAAGATGCACATATAAGATGATGAGTTTGAGTCACTATAAGAGTTCTCAACTCAAGGTGGAAATAAGGATCCACTAAGTGGAAAATAAGGAATTCCACACATCCTTGAAGAGTTCAACTACCTCTTCAATTAATACATCACCACCGAAGGTGGCTTAATACTTAAAGAGATGAAAAATTAAATAATAATTATTTACTCTAACACCCCCCTTTAAGCTCAGCTTAGGTGGGTGAATAGATGGATGGGTCCCAAAAACTAGCTTGATGAGGTACCCATTTATAATGAAACTCTCCCAAAAGGTGGAGAGAGGTAGAAAACCTTGTGGAAAAAAATACCCTCCAAAATAAAGATGATAACAAGAAAGCACAATGAAGAGAGACTGTGAAGCCCCCAAAAAGATGATGCTCAACCGATCCTTGTGATATTCTATTAGAAAGAACCTTTGGATGCTCTTATTGAAACACCTCTAAATTCTAATGCAACATGAGAGAGTGGAGAAGATGAACTGTCTATAATGGAAGTGGGGGAATGAATATGTGAGTATGAATGTAATGGAGAATAGTTTGAAAATGTGTAAACATGAGATATTTGATCAAGTTCACCCACTGTAAAATCTCTTTACTTTGAGAGTCTCAAAGTATCACTGAAGTTGATTTAAACTCAACTATCTTCCCAAATTTTGTAAGTTGATAAATGGAAAGAATTTTGTTTACCAATTTAGAAACACACAAGACATTAGGAATATTTTAAATTCATATCTTAACTATACCTTGTCCACAAACACATATAAATGTGTTATTAAAATGTAGAGAAGGGGTATACAATATCCTAACACACACAAACAACCACTCCTTCAAACCCTTAGTCATCAACTCATGGCATTTCCTTCACAAACCCTCATTATTGCTAGTAGCCTTTCAAAAAGACATTTTTGGACATAACTCTTGAGCTAGAACTGATATACAGAAAGGGAGTCCTATTTCAAATACCCATTTGGCCATTCTCAAACATATCCAAAATATTGGTAGGGTTCCTTTGTATGGGAAGGTTAAAAAATGGACTGTCCCACTTCTTGACTAAGCCTAATTAAGCAACTAGGCATGACACAACTAGGTTCAGGGCTTCAAAATGTCTCAACACCTATTCCAACACTTTCAAAATATCCCAATAAGTCTAAATCTACTACTCTCACCACAAGAATCATTCTACAACAACCTACAATCAAATTCACCAAGTTTCTAGGGTTCCTAGGTCTGATACATGAAGATATTAGACCATAGCAGGAGCTCCACACGTGCCAAACTCCATCTCCCACCACTGCAACTTTGGGAAATAAAAATACAAACCAACACAAGCCATTCTACTGAGTTTCATGATTTTTTACTAGTGGAATGGAAATATATGCATTTTTCCTTACTCACAGGTTACCCTACCTAGGGTTTAGACCAGTCCAAGAAGAAATTGCTCCAATTTGCTCAAATATTAATGAAAATGAGTGAGACCAAGTGCAATAGAAAGTAGATTCAATGTGATTCCATTCATAATTGGTTTTAGGTCATTAAATAATTGTACAGATTCATACTGCATCAAAGAACAACAAATAAATGTTCATAAATGTAGAAAATAGAATTGTTTTATTGCTCCAACTCCAAAATTTCATCAACCAACACCTCTCTTCAACGATACAAGGAATTTTAAACATTCCCAACCATATTACAATGTTTACCAACCATATTTGAAATTGTAGACTTAACAAAACATCATTATGCTTGTTTATGACCAAAAGTACAAAAAGTTGCTTGACAACATTACGAAACTATGAAAACTATTGCATTTAGACTCTACTATTCACCTAATGAACCAAAATAGACTCCAACACACATGAAATGGTCCAACAAGATCTTATTACATGAATTCAACCTTCACATGAACAAAATCCAAAATTATACTACCTAGAACCAAAGGTGCACTTGAAAGCCAGGGTGCCCTTGCACCATACTCCCTAGAGAAGAAAAAGAACTCAAGCTCCACTTGAGTTAAGCCTTGCAATAGTAAACATGTATCATGACCCACTCAACATCTAAATTTTTTTGGGAACTTACATCATAACCTACAACAACATCAACTTGTAAAAAGTACAAATAAAAAACTAAGTCTGCAACCTTGAAATCAATGTCTCCTTTGCTCACAACTACCCTTCGCTTGCATCTACTACCTCCAACTTGTAATTGATCCCTTGCTTCTTGATAGACTGCTTGAATTTCAATAGTACCTTACTCTCCTTCAATGGATTTTTTCGTTCTGACCTTAGGTTTCTCACCCCTCAAGTTTGTAATCTCAATAAGAGCATTATGTCTTCTCTCTTTATCTCTAACCATCATGGCATCAAACATGGTTTCTTGATCAATGGTACTTCTCTCTTCTAAAAGAAGTAAATCATCACTAACCTCCAATATCCCCTTGTGTAATTCTTGCAATGAATGGGTGTATTCTTCACCCCCAATGGAAAAGAGAAAAGATTGAGTTCCACTTTCCTTTTCAATGCCATCAATCCTCAAATTTGAAAGGGGCTTGGAATGAGAATCCACAACACAATCTATACCATCCAAATATGCAATGTGTAATGCTGCTCTCTCCTTTGGATCTGCACAATCAATGGTCTTTTCCTTGTCTTTGTTCATATCAGATTGCAAAACAAAAAATGGAACCTCTAACTGAGAATTTAACCCCCTAACCTCCTCTTGTATTAGGTTACCTTCACCAAACTGCCTAAGCAATGCAAAGATAATGTGGGTTACATCTTCACATTCCAACTGGAAATTCTTAGTATCTTCAATCACATTGAAAGATTTTTCTTCCCACTCTAGAAACCCTACATGAGGACTAGTACCTCTCGTTGGAAGGTCTTCTACCACCATATTAACATGCTCCTGCAACAAATATTGAACCTCCAATGGTAATTGATCAACCCTAGTTGTTTTCATAACAGTCCTATGGTGGTTTATGCTTGCAAAGCTTTTGTATTATTTTCCTATGGTTTGTAAAAACTCCTTATTACTCACCAACATAACACTAGAACCCACTTGTGATTCTTGACTTTGCTCTTTTAATGGTGCAAGGGTATATGAATCTCGATATTTCTCTATGACATATGTGTTTTTCCTACCATCATGCTTGGCATTCCTATCATATTTCAAAGGCCTACCCAAAATAAAATGACAAACATCCATTGAAATTAGGTCACACAAGACCTTATCCTTATATCCCCCTATATGAAAATCTACCCAACTATGTTCATTCACAACTACTTTATGCCTTTTGTTTAACCAAGAAGCCTTGCAGGGAGTGGCATGAGGGAACCTTCGTAATCTCAACTTCTCTACCATTTCAAGAGAAACCAAATTGTCTATACTACCAAAATCAATAACAACCTTGCAACACTTACCTTGGATTTTACATGTAGTCCTAAAGAGTGACTTTCTCTGTGGTGGTTCCTTCTCCATTGCCCTTTGATTAGAGTTCTTCTCATCAACAAAAACTCTCCAATCTCTAGTTCTTCAACATGTGGTGAAGAATGTACACTCTCAACATCATCTCTACCTTGTGCAATTTGATTTCTTCTTTCAATTCCAAAAGAAGTAGATGGCTGCTCCTCAGTACATTTCCATGCCTGGTGGCTTACAAATTTGTTGCATTTATAACATTTCCCAGTGAATCCACTTGAACCTCCTCTAGCACCAAATCTACACCTAGAATTTGATCTTCCCCTAAAACTACCTCTTGAATCTGCAGCTTGTTCTTGGGAATTACTTGTCTCTCCTTGACTTTCATATGACTGTCCTGAATAAAAAAATATACCTATTCCTATAAAACTCCTTCCTCTATCCCTATTTTATTTTCTTGCCTTCTCCTCAACTTATCTTTAGCCTTGATGGCCAATTAATAACATTCTTCCACCGTTCTTGGATTTGTGAGGCTTAATTCATCATGTAGGTTGTATCTCAACCCATTGATGTATCTTGCCACTTTCTCTACATCATCTTCTACATGGCCTGCCCTTATGCTAAATTTGTAAAACTCCTTAGTATAAGCCTTCACATCCATATATTTTTGCTTAATATTTTGAAGCCTCTTGAATAACTGAATTGCACAGTCACCAGGTAGGAATTTTCCTTTGAGTTTAGCAAATATCCTATTGCAATAGGTGACTTTAGATTTTCCCTTATTTCACCTCTCATCTTGTACATAGTCCCAACAAAGCAAGGCATGGCCCTTCAACTTTGTCTTGGCTAACTTCATTCTTTGTTCTTCAGGTACATCCTTGCATTCAAAGTAGTTGTCTAGTGCTCCTATCCAATCTAAGAGTTCTTCACTCTCTAATTTTCCTCCATACACTAGTAAATCCATATTTATCTTAGGACCTTCTCCCTTGACTACATTCAACAACTTTTCCATTCTCAAGTCATCAGGATCCATCTCTTCCTCAAACCCCCCTTAGGAACTTTCCTCTTCCCCTTATTCTTCCTCTTGGTCACTCAAGTCTCCTGTGACTACTCCTCTTTTATGAATTGTTTCCACTATGAAAATCCTAGCTACAAGGGCTTCTGTCAACTCCTTCACTTGTCTCAACTCTCTTGCATCTTTCTCCTTTAACTCATTCACCTCTCTAGCAATTGGATTCTCTTTTGGATGTATCTTTGCTTATTCTTCACTTCAAATTTTCCCTCTTCAGATTAACCTACACTCTCACACCAATTTGATGTAGAGCAGGGGTATGCAATATCCTAACACACACAAACAACCACTCCCTCAAACCCTTAGTCATCAACTGATGGCATTTCCTTCACAAAACCTCATTATTGTTATTGGTCTTTCAAAAAGGAATTTTTGGACATAAGTCTTGAACCAAAGCAAATCTATAGAAAGGGAGACCTGTTTTAGATACCCATTTGGCCATTCTCAAACATATCCAAAATCTAGGTAGGGTTCCTTTGTATGAGAATGTTAAAAAATGGATTGTCCCACTTCTTGACTAGGCATGACACAACTAGGTTTAGGGCTTCAAAATGTCTCAAAACCTATTCCAGCACCTTCAACATATCCCAAAAAATTCTAAATCAATTTCTCTCACCACAAGAATCATTCTCCAACAACCTACAATCAAATTCACCAAGTTTCTAGGGTTCCTAGGTCTGACACATGAAGATATCAGACCATAGCAACAACTATAGACATGCCAAACTCCATCTCCTATCCTTGAAACTTTGGAAAATAAAAATACAAACCAACACAAGCCATTGTACTAAATTTCAATTTTTTTTATCAGTGGAATGGTAAGATATGCATTTTTCCTTACTTAATGGTTACCCTACCTAGGGTTTAGACTAGTTCAAGAATAAATTGCTCTAATTTACTCAAATCTTAATGAAAATGAGTGAGACCAAGTGCAACATAAATTATATTCAATGTGATTCCATCTAAATTTTCTTTTAGGTCATTACAGGATCGTACAGATCCATACTACATCAAAGAACAACAAAGAAACATTTAGAAATGTAGAAAACAAAATTGTTTATTCCTCCAACTCCAAATTTTCATCAACCAACCCCTCTCTTTGATGATACAAGAAATTTTAAACATTCCCAACCATATTTCAAATTGTATATTTAACAAAACATCATTATACCTGACCAAAAGTGCAAAAAGTTGCTTGACAACATAATGCAACTATGACAATTATTGCATTTAGACTCTACCATTCACCTAATGACCCAAACTAGACTCCAACACACATGAAATGGTCTAAGAAGACCTTATTACATGAACTTAACCTTCACGTAAACAAAATACAAAATTCTACTACCTATGACCAAAGGTGCACCTGAAAGCTAGGGTGCCCCTACACCATATTAGCTACTTGTACTTTGTTTACATTAGAAGGATAAAAGGACATGTACACTTCTAGATAAGGAGACATATGATGTGATGCTCTTGAACTAGGAACCCATTTATCAATCTATAAACCCATAGTAGCCATTAGTACTTTTACTTTAGACTGAACTAGATGAAGATTATTTGATGGAGATAGGAACACCTTGTTGCTCAATTAGATTCTCAAGGTGATATATATTTTTCTATTTTGTATCTATTTTTGGTTGTGAGCCTTATAAAGACAACGTGTCCTGGTAGTGAGCCCCTGTAATATCTTATAACTAGTTATAATATATTGTGAGCTAATCCTCACTATGGTTTTTCCCTTTTTTGGTTTTCTACCTAAAAGTCATTGTGTTCATGTGTTATGTGATCTTGTGATTCATTTCAAGCTTTTATTCATAGTTGTAGTTAGATATGTTTTGATTATTGAATGGATTATGATTAAATGGTTTAATATAATACTGATTCACCCCCCCTCTCAGTATTATGAGTGTCCAACAATTGGTACCAGAGCCTAGTTCCTTTTGAGAAGCCTAACAACTTGAGGAAGATCTTGGAGTTTGAATACATGGCTCATAAAAAGTGTCCTATTCCTCTAGAATAAATTTTTGTAATTGAATACGTAGAAGATGAATACATGTTTGAAAAATAAGAACTTAAATCTTCTCTTGAAGATCTTGATAGAGTTGAAGGCGAAATCAAAAAGTTCAGAGAAAGAAATAGAGAGGTCAATGAATAATTGAAAGAAAATGAAGACATTACCAAACTGAAGGTACACGTGGAAGAAAAAAAGGAATTGAGGATTATCTGAATGCAACTGTAGAAAGCAAGACTAATGAATGCACAAAAATTGAACAAGAAGTGGTAACCCTAAGATCAAATTTGGAGAAAGCAAGAGCTTATGAGGAAAAATTCAAAACAAGTACCACTATGCTTGATGAATTGATTTCTAGACATAAACCATCCAAAGATAAAGGTGGTTTGGGAATTGAAGAAGGAGAAAGCTCAAAGGCTAATCAGAATCCTAACAAGATTGTCAATCAAAAGAAAACTCAAGGCAATGGTAGACAAATCAAAAATCAAAGAAGAAATGTTGGAAGATCCCCTATCAGACAACCAAATGCTCAAAGGTACCCATATTTTAATGTTATTTTCTTTTCATGCAATAAATTTGGACATAAGGCTATAAAATGTAGAAGAAGAATGAATCTGAATGTTAGATCCTTTTCTGGACAATGTTTTGCATGCAAGAAATTTGGACATAGAGCTATTGAGTGCATAAGTCAAATGATGAATAGATTTAATACTCGTAGAATGATTCAATCTTTCAATGGTTACTATTATACATGTAATGTATTTGTAAATAAGGCTAACTAGTGCATATAAAAAATTAATGGAAGTTAGTTTGGTCAAAAAAATGTTGTAAGCTACAATTGCAGCAAACCCAGACACATTTCAAGATATTGCAGAAGTATGGAAGGCAGACTAATCCGGGAAAGAGGAATGAACTTGTGAAGAAAATTGATCTACTGAAATAAAGAAGGAAATGGAGAAGATTTGGAGAAAGAAACAGGAACCCGAGAACAAAGATGAATCAAATGCATCTATACCTCCCTTTGGTGCAAATATTTCCCTTGGAAATTAAACCTAGGCATAGGCTTAGGGGGAGAAATAATAGGAAAATATAACAACACCTTGGAAATATGAGGTTTTGAGGAGTGACACAAAGATATATGGTGTAAGATGACATGCTTAAGCTTCTGGAAAATAAACCAGTAGAAAATATGCAAATTTGAAGAATTGTAGAGCATTTTAGGGTTTTACAGTGTATCAGTGAAGTGTTTATCAAGTTTTTGGAACTTGAAGCAATTAGTGTAAAATTAGGGAAAATAAAAAAGGAATAAAGTGAGTTTCTAAGTTGATTCTAATCACTTTTATACATTTGGAGAAAAGCAGAGAAAATTGAAAGAGTATTAAAGGCGATTAAAATCAATTTGGTGCAAACCCTAGATTTCATCATGTGCATATAAGGTATTTACAACTATATGTGCTTTGTGGGTTTGGAATAGAAGTGAATTGATAATAATTTGAGATTTAATTGAAGTTAAAATGGCTCCACCAACCGTAGTTAACATCACCAAAAGACCTAGACCTAAATTTAAGAGATTCATGGAAAGTCTTGGATAACGACCTCGACAATGATTTTTCAAAGATTCTGCCTAGGGTTTTAACCATTGAGGACACGGGGATTTACATACGTAGTAAATTGGATGAATATAATCAACAAAGAATCAAGAAATCATGGTCTAAGGAGTTGACTAGAGATGATTTCTTGATAAAACTAGAATATGTTAACATAGTGCGAAAGAAACTAGATGTTTGGAACATGTTTCCTAACTACAACGGTAATTTGGATGCTAAGTATGTGAGGATTTCATTGAGTAGAATGCATGACAATTTCATGCAACATCAAAAAAAATTCCTAGACTAGTTTCAAAGGAAGTGATTAAGGGTACGACTAGATTGTCTGATACCAGAACTGTATCGGTACTAAATTCTGTAAAGAATGAAGTAGTAATGGAGTTGACTAGTGTAACATTTGATAGAAGAGAATTAACAAAAAAACTTATCATAAATAATGCTATAAAGTATGCCTTAATCATGATAGGTCACAAAATTTATTTCACTAATAGGGATAATTCTATGTCTACAACTTCTATCTATGTTTCTTATGATATGGTGGAGAATGGGAAGGATTATGACTTATGTGAGTTACTCCAACATCAAATTTTGGAGAATCTAAAACAAACCAAAGAGAAGAAGTACACATTTAAGTTTGGAACTCTGATTGTGTGTTTATTATTTTACTTTTTGAGGGAGCTTCTTGGAAGGAAGGACACTGTATTGGATAGGAGTATACCTATAGGACATCAATTTTTTGACTACATGCACAATATTGGCAACTACAAGGCTGTTAAACAATCCGGATAATTGAGAGGGGGGGTGAATCAATTATCATCAAACAATTTTATTCACTTTAATTTATCTAGAGAAAACTTAAATCAAATAAATATTAATGAATATGAAAGCACATAAAACACCATGCACAAAGAACACACAAATTTACTTGAAAACCCAAGAAGGGAAAAACCAAAAAGAATGCTAATTCTCAATTATAAAACATCGGTTAAGGTGACACTGATTAAGGTGATTTTTACAAAGACTCACTTCCAAGTTTCTCACTTCAAGGTGGCTCACTGCCCAGGTATTATAGTGAAAGATACAAAAAGGGCTCACACCCAAAAGAGAAAGGCTCACTGCCTACAGAAAACAACTCACTGCTAATAGAAGAATGATGAAAGGGAATCCACCATTGAAAGAACTGTCACCAACAACACCAGATATAATTTCACTACATGTTTCCTCCAATCATACACTTTCACACACTTCACAATGTCTAGATATTTAGATTCAAATTCATCACACTTACTTTCATCGAACAAAAGCATCTTATACTTATGCCATTCCAAGTCTTCAAAATCTCTCAAGTCGGCCAAACACAATTTCATAATTCCTAAGTTGGCCAAGTATAATTTGAAATAGGTCACCACAAAATAATTCATGTAGTGGAGAGGAATGAAATGTGGACCAAAAATATCCTCCTCGCTCAAATCAACACACTACATGATATCCAGAACCAAAGAGTAAGATATACACATTAGAATGCAAACCATGTGACAGAGCACATTAACCAACTGCTAAATCGGTTAGGACCCAAAATAATGTATCTTATTGTGTTACAAGAGGAATGGGACTAGGACAGATACAATCCAAAATAGATCTTTACAACACAACATCTAGAACTAGGCCAATCTGGATCATCAAGGTACCAAAATAGAGCTTCAGTCAAACAACCAAGATATGTTGACATCAATGAAAACCATTAATGACAACAAGAAATTAGCATCATCTCAACACATTCCAACAATCTCCCCCTTTGTCATTGATGTAAAAATTCATCAATAACAAACCAACCAACTTAATGTTAGCATCAAGGATCATCTTATCTTCTTTTCTTCTCCCCTTTTTACATCAAAGACAAAGGGAGAAACTCCCCTTGAAAAACTTACTCCGCTCCCCCTATGAGGAAGCCACCAAACATTGATTCAGATAAAAATGAGCATATAATACCCCAAACCAATGCACATCCCGATGCATGTTATTGTACATTAGGAGGGGGAAGAACCCCTAACTTTCGTACCCTTCAAATATCTAAACATCCTTTTTACTACAACAACATGTGATTCCTTTGGTTCTTGTTGAAATCTAGCTACTAAACAAACTACATACATAATGTCTGGTCTAGTGGCAACCAAATATAACAATCCTCCAATCATTGATTTGTACATGTTTTCATCAACTTTGGGTGATTCATCTTCTTTTTTCAACTTGCACTCGATAACAATAGGTGTACAAGCTAGTTTATAATTCTCTAATAAAAAATTCTTCAATAGTTATTTTGTATACTTGGACTGAGAAATGAAAATTCCTTTGTTGTTTTGATTTACTTGTACTCTAAGGAAGAAATTTAGCTCACTTATCTTAGAAATTTTGAATTCCTTCTACATTTCATCTACAAATTGTTTGCACATATCATCATTACCTCCAAAAATTATGTCATCAACATAAACCACAACAATCAACATCTTATCTAAGTGAGTTTTGTAGTGTAAATTACTATTAGTAGATCCCTTTTGAAACCCTTGTCCAATCAGGTACTTGTCTAACCTACCATACTAGCCTCTAGGTGCCTATTTCAATCCATATAAAGCTTTCTTCAACCTACAAACATTTGGGTCACTTCCAGACTTGAATCCCTTTTGTTGCTCAATGTAGACCTCTTCCTTCAGTTCTCCATTCAAGAATGCATATTTTACATCCATTTGATAAACTTTGAAATCCTTGAAATCTGCAAAAGCTAAGAAAATCCGGATTGCTTCCATCCGGGCAATAGGGGCATATGTTTATTCAAAATCAATACCTTTAATCTAAGTGTCACCTTTGGAAACCAATCTTTCCTTTTTTCTCATTACCTTTCCATTTTCATCCATCTTATTCTAATACATCCACTTAGTTCCAATTACATTTTTGTATGCCAGTCTGGGCACAAGTTCCCAAGTCTAATTTTTCTCTATCTGATCAAGTTCTTCTTTCATTTCCTTCACCTAATTCTGATCATTGCATGCTTCTTCCACAATCTTTGGCTTCATTTCAGAGAGTATAAATAGTAATACTTGCTCTTGAACTTCTTTTCTTCTTGTGATAATTACCTTATTCTTATCTCTAATAATATATTTTTCTAAGTGGTTTTTCTATACATACCTTGGAGTCTTAGTTGTAGTTGTTGGAGCCTCCTTTGTCTCTTCTTCTTATTCTTCTTTCTTATCCTTTTCTCCTTTTTCATCTGATTTGTCTAATTCATATTCAATATGTCTACCAGGAATTCTTTGAAGATCTTCATCTACTTTCACATTCACACTTTTGACCATCTTGTTCAGTCTTTTGTTGTAACATCGATACGCTTTACTTCTTGTAGAGTTACCCAAGAATATTCCTTCATTAGCTCTACTGTTGAACTTTCCAAGATTATCCTCATCTTTCCTGATGTAGCATTTGCTTCCAAATTTTTTGAAGTATTTTACTATGGGAGCTCTTCCATGCCATAGCTCATATGACGTCTTTCCATACTTCCTTCGGAACAATACTCTGTTAAGGGTGTATATTGTTGTGTGTATCGCTTCTCTCCAATAGACCTATGGTAAGCTTGCTTCCATGATCATTGTTCTGGCTGATTCTTGAATTGTTTGGTTCATTCTTTCCACTACACCATTCTTTTGAGGTGTTCTAGGGGCAGATAGCCATCTTTTAATGCCATGCTTTTCACAGTATTTGTTGAATTCATCAGAAGTAAATTCTCCTCTATCAGATCTTAAACACTTGATTTTTTTTTCAGCTTCATTCTCAACTCTTGCCTTGAAAATCTTGAACTTTTCCAACGCCTCTGATTTTTCTCTAAAAAATGCAACCCAAGTAAATTTGGAATAACCATCTATTAAAAGCATGAAATACCTCTCACCTTGTAATCTTATTGTTTTGGTTGGACCACATAGGTCAGTGTGTACAAGGTCCAACAATCTGGTAGATGATTCTTCTTTTCTTCGGAATGTTTCTCTAGTCTTCTTTCCTTCTTGACATCCTTTGTATATAGTATTGTCCGGTTTGGTTAGTCTTGGAAAATCTCTAACTACTCTTGATGAACTTATCCTTATCAAATTGTCAAAGTTGATGTGACACATCCTCCAGTGCCAAAGCCAACTATCATTGTACTGAGATACTAAGCATCTTTTTATAGCTCCTTCCAACTGATACATATTCTCACTTGTTCTTTTTCTAGCTGCAATAATAGTTCTGTATCTCTTCCAGATCTCACAACCATCATCTTGAAACACCACATTATATCCATTTTCACACATCTATCCTATACTTCGAATATTATGATATAATCCCTTCACATAGTAAACATTTTCAGTGTTATGTTTTCCATCAAAGGTAATAGAACCAATTCCAACAATCTATGTTGTTTTATTATCACCAAATATAATAGAACCTCCATCATATTTCTTAAGCTTCAAAAACTTACTTTTGTCACTGGTCATATGATTCAAATATCCACTATCAATAAACCATTCATCTATATTTCTTTTAACAAACAATACAGCTTCAGGACAAATATTAGAGATATCAAATCTAGGTTCATCCTTTTCCACCAAAAAAAAAAAATCCTCATGATTTGATTCATCATCTAAAAAACCAACATTCTTATTGACATAATAGGCCTTTTTATTGATCTTTTTAAACTTTTGCCTTGTTCCTTTCTTCAAACACTTAGTTGCTAAATGACTAATCTTTCCACATCTAAAGCATTTAAGAGGTAAAATACCTTTGTACTTGTCGTTACCTTTCTTTAGTTTCCTTGTGAAATTTGATTCCAACTTCTCTAAGCTTTCACTATCTAGATCATCTTCTGACCTTGTGACTTTGAAGGATGTTTCAGATTTCTCCTTTTCCTTTCCAATTTCCTCATTTCAAATGTGGTCAAGGTGCCAAATAGCTGTTCTCTAGTGAATTTCTTTAGATCATAGAATTCCTCAATTGCTGAGATCTTGTCACTATAGCTCTTTGACAGGGTCATCAGAATCTTCTCTATTACATCTTCATCTATCAGAGTTCCTCCTTTATTTTTGACTTCATTTATTGCACTATCAACCCTTTGAAAGTAACTTGCTATGTCCTCACCTTCTTCCATCCTCAAGTTCTCATATCTACGCTTAGCTGTCAACTTCTTTGATAATTTGACTCTATCATTTCCTTCATAGATTTCTTTCAACTTTTCCCAAACTTCATAAGTGGTGCCCAATGAAATAAATTTTGTTAGCTCAGTCTTAGATAAAGCACTATAGATTGCATACCTTGATTTTTCATTCTCTTCATAGGATAAAATTTCATCTGCAATAGAAACACCTTTTGTTGGCTTAGCATATTTTGTCTCAACAACTTTCCAAGTCTTGTAGCCTAGAGAGATCAGGTAACCTCTCATCTGTACTTTCTAGAAACTATAGTCAGATCCATCAAACACAAGGATTTTTAATTTGTGCGCCATCGGATCTACCCCAAGCGGTTAAGATCTTATTCAAGGAACTAAAGCTCTAATACCAATTATTAAATAGTCTAGATAATTGAGAGGGGGGTGAATAATTTATCATCAACCAATTTTCTTCACTTTAATTTATTCGGAGCAAACTTAAATCAAATAGATATTAATGAATATGAAAGCACACAACAACACCATGCACAAAGAACACCAGAATTTACGTGGAAACCCAAGAAGGGAAAAACCATGGAGAATGCTAATTCTCAATTATAAAACACCGATTAAGGTGACACCAGTTAAGGTGATTTTTACAAAGGATCACTGCCAAGTTGCTCATTGTAGGGTGGCTCACTGTCGGTTGGGCTCATTGCCTGGCTATTATATCCAAAGATACAAAAAGGGCTCATTTCCAAAAGAGAAAGGCTCACTTCCGACAAAAAATGGCTCACTATCAATAGAAGAATGATGAAAGGGAATCCACCATTGAAATAATTGTCACCAACAACACTAGATATAATTTCATTGTCTATTATCTCCGATCATACACTTTCACACACTTCACAATGTTTAGATATTCAGATTTGCATTCATAACACTTGCTTGCATCAAGCAAAAGAATCTTATACTTATACCATTCCAATCCTTCATAATATCTCAAGTTAGACAAACACAATTTCATAATTCCTAAGTCGGCCAAGCACATTTTGAAATAGGTCATGGTGCAAGAGCAGCAATGTGAATTTTTGGTTTCAATTGTTAGGGGAGTCTAGGTCTGAATAAAGTGTCATTTTCATGATGTAATAAGGTAATGTGACCAAAATTTGATGTAATTAGAGTAATTAGGAGGTCCTAGGTGCGTGGGGTCAAGTATTGTTCATAACTTTGCACTTTGTTAATGTTGTTTAGTGCACTTTTTGTCAAATTATCTGTGGTAGTTGGAATGTGAACGGTCACAACTTAAAATTTCTATTGTAGACCATTGGTGTGCCTTTAGAAACATGTTATAAGGCCTCAAAAAAATTCAAGGAAGGTTAGTTGGTGAATATTTCAAACTTTCAATACAAGAAATGCTCTATTTTTGGTATTTTACTGTGATTTCTTGTGAAATTTGAATTTGTACAATCCCATATAGTCTGAAATTAATGTAAGACCTCTAAAATCTATTAGAGAATCATGCTAGCTTTCATTTGAATCTAATTTGAGAAGTTTTCATTAAGTTTTAGAGGAGTAAAGATAATTTTTTTGTAGGTTGCTTGATTTCTAGGGTTTCCTAGGGTTTTGACAGAAAAAATGGATTTTTAAGGCCATTCCACCGCAGGGTAACTTTGTAAATGGGTGGAATGGGCCTAGTAGGAGTTAGGATTAGGATTCTAGTGGTAGTGAGATAGGGTGATGTTGTTGAAGGTTAGACTGCACATGCTTAAGCTTGACAAGTTGAATGTTAAGGCATGAATTCATTGGTTTTTGTGAAGGACAACAAAAAATAAAGTTGAACTATCAAGTCCAATGGTGGAAAGGTTGGTTTTGTGACTAAATGGATATGTGGATGAAGGTTTTCAAGTTGTTGGAGAACAAAAAATTATACCTCCTTTGGAAAAGAGGCCTAATTGGGCCTAATAGCAGCGTTACAAACCAAATTTTGTTGTGTTGATCCAAAACAAACCTGGGCAAGGGTTTGATATATTGTGTATCATATTGGGTCCCTAAAACTATGTTCATCATTTGGTGAAAAGATCATAAGGTGGAGATATAGTTGAATAAGTGTGTCTCCATGGCTATAAGCCAATAATTGGGTTATCAAAGGGAGATACCTCAGAAGGTGATTGTGATCTTGCTAACCTTTTGTAAATTGGTTGTTGGAGCCTAATATCACCATGTCTTACATCAGGTGGTATTAGAGCTTAGGCTCAAGATCAATAGGTGAAAGTGATTTGAGTTTTGTGAAGTAGATTGTGAGAAGAGCATCCAATATGCCTCCTAAAGGTGGAACAATGATTGCTAGGGAGATTAGTGCCCTAAGAGAGCCAAGAAGCCCTATTGGCAAGAATGGAAGCACTGGATACAAGAGAGAGAAGAGGTAAGGGGATGGCACAAGATAGTGACCTTGAAGAAGAAGTGGAGGAACAAGGAGAGAATCCTCCTGTAGGACAACAAGGAGAGTTGTATCCTAAAGAGAGAAAGTTTCTTCAAGTGCTCAAGGCTGCCAGGGGTGAGGCTCAAGAGGTAAAGATGGAGTTTCCAATGTATGGTGGCAAGATTGATGGAGTATTGAGTGGATTGATGCTCTTGATAATTACTTTGATTACAAAGAGACGCCATAAGACAAGAAGGTAGAATTTGCAAAAAAAAAATTGAAGGGACCAACACTAACTTGGTGGAATTACACCTAGGAGGAGAGGTCAAGGAAAGTGAAGTCCAAGATCAATGCTTGGGACAAAATGGTGGCAAAGGTAAAGGGTCAATTCCTTCGTGCTGATTATGAAATACAAGTGTTTAGAAGATTGTAAAATCCGAGATAAAAAGAGATGGATGTGGCTGCCTATACTGAAGAATTTCATAAGCTAACTATCATATCAGGTCATATAGAGAATGAAAAAGAGAAGGTGCCTAGGTACTTAAATGGATTGAGGTCAACAATCCAAGATGAAATCAGCTTAACTACTCTTAGGTCTGTGGACGAATGCTTCCAAATGGCTACAAAGGTTGAAGAGAAGATCAAGAGAAGGTTGAAAAAGCAATCTAAGGGCAGAGGAAAGAGTTTCAGGGGTAGAGTTAATCCTAGAGGAAGAGGTTCTTAAAGAGGACCAAATGAACAAAGCAATTCTCAAGAATCAAATGGAGAAACTAGGGGAACTTTCAGAGGTAGAAGACTAGGAGGTAGGGGCAGATTTAGTGGACAAGGAAGGTGGTGTAGGAGCACCCAAGCCCTTCAAGGAACACTTTAGGGGTCAGGAGTGTGCAGGGGTCAGGAGGACCTGCCAAGCAAATCAAAACATCAATTATAATCTTTTGAAGCCTATAATGGCTTTTGAAATGGGAAATAACTTGGAAGGAGTCAACTGTCCTAAGGGTCCTGATAAGGACCCTAGGACCAAAATGCTATGTAAATGGAATTGTCATGTCCTAGGGGTTTAATTAGTAATCTAATTCTTTAAGTAGGTCAAATAAGGTTGGATATTGAAGATCCAATAGTTTTTAGGTGGTAGAATTTAATAAATTTCAAGTTTGTAAATTCAAATTTTTGAATTCCACTTTAGGTGGGTAAATGGGTTTTAGGAGATTTAGTCACTTTAATGAAAGAAAATCAATGGAAAATGGTTGGATCAGTTGGGGAATGCTTCTATAACCCCAAAATGATCATTTTTACAGAGGTTGGGCGTGTGGAGAAGTGATTGTATGGACTGTTCTCAGAAAAAATAGAAAAACTTCAGTTTTTGCATCTTTTTGTGTTCTTTTTGATGTTCTATTGATTCCTATTGAACTTTGATTCATTTTGATGGCTTAAGGACTTGCATTTACATGATCTAAGACATTTTTATGCTCTGAAAGTCAATAGAAATCAATTTTTTGTAGAAAACTTCTGACTGTCCTCAAGGAAACATAGAATTTGCACTAGTTTTGAGGGTTTTTCATGATGAATGATCCATTTCATGGGAATATATGATTGAGACCAATGAAATGGATCATAATTAACTTGTATCATATCAATCTAATAGCCTAAATTGCAGGAAAGAGGAATCAAGTGGTGTACACCAAGAAATCAGAGTGAAAAATGCTTGAAGATGGAGGCTAGGGTATAGCAGTAGATCTGCCTTAAGGAGGGGTATGTTTTTGAGTTGCAATAGTTGATACATGTTGAATTAATGGTGAAAAGTCTAAAATTAGGATCTGGAAGTGTTTGGAAATCCTAGAACCAAGAAGCCCTAGTTTTGAGGCAATTTAAGGAGGGTTTTGTGGTTGAGCATGTTAGGGGTGTCATAGAAGCCTATTAACTTGGAATCCTTGGTTTTGAGTCATTTTAAGGGACTGTTGAAAGTTTCATGGTTAGGGGTTGAGTTTAAAGAGGGGTTTCTTTGGAAAAGAGGGCTAATTAGGCCTAGTTTTTGAGGAAACAACATATTTTGGTTGGTGAGTTCTGAAACAAGTGCCATCAGGGAGTTGATATGTTGTTTGCCATCATAAAACAAAACTTAATCAGTCACTAGATTGGGAGTTCCTTTGGAAGGTTTGTGAGCAAAGCCAAAAATCCTTCGCTAGAGGCCTAATTGGGCTAGAAGGCTACTTAAGGAGCAAATGTTAGTTTTGGTCTAAGACAGAGGGTTAGGGCTTGAAAACCATTCAAGTCAAGTTAGGTTGAGCCCTTTGAGATCACTCCAATGGTTTGGAACCATAAGGGAAGCCAATAAGTCATGAATGCAAAGTTGAGGCCTTATCTCCATGCTGGCGCCTAGATGAAAGGTTGAGAGTGAATCATTGTTAGTCTTGTAACTTGGTGTTTCTTTGAAAGTCCCTGACCCTCTGCATCAGAAGGGGTTCTAATGCCTTCTTAGGAAGGTGCTATAACTACAATCAGTATGGACATCTTGCTTGGAAGTTTCCAGACAAACAGGGTACAAGTTCTCAAGGTGGAGAAAGAACATAACTTGTTCATGAAGAGTGTTGTGCAATTTTCGCACACACGCCCCACCGAAGGTGGGGAACCTCATTTTTCTTTTGCATCTCTGCATCTTGGCTTGGTCAAATTTTTGTTTTTCTCTTCTTGGGAGGTTATTTTGGGATTAAGTCTAGACTAGATTTGATGAGGACAATATTTTGAGGCTCTAGGGGAAATTCACAAGTGTTGGAATTTGAAAATGGGGATTTTGAAGTGAATTTTCAATGTTATATGTAAATATTTTTTGCACCCATGGATAGAGGACAAAAAATTAGGCCGGGTTGCTTTTTGAACTTTTCGAAAATTCCTTCTAGAAAAAAAGTTATGGAGTTTAGGGGATTTTGACCCTGTAGGGAATTCGAGAATTTCCGTCCTTGATGGAAAATCTTGAAATTTCCATTTTTGGAAAATTCCAATATTCCCTCAAAAACCCGAAATTTGTCAAAAATGGAAATTTTTCTTTTTTGCAACCGTGGATAGAGGACGAAAAACTAGGTTGGGTTGCTTTTTGAATTTTTTGAAAATTCCTTCTAAAAAAAAAGTTATGAGGTTTAGGGGATTTTGACCCTGCAAGGAATTCGGGAATTTCCGTCTCGGATGGAAAATCCTGAAATTTCCATTAACCCTCAAAATCCCAAAATTTCCATTTTGGAAAATTCCAAGACCCCACCAAAACCCGAAATTTTTCAAAATGGAAATTTTTTTAAATTTTTTTCAAAATTGAATTTTTCAAAAATGATTTTTTCCCAAAATGGAAATTTTTCCAAAAGCAATTTTTTTCAAAATGGAATTTTTCAAAATGGAATTTTTTCATTGATATTTTAAAATGTTATTGAAAATGAAATTTTGAGATGGAGAAAAAAAAATTGAAAATAAAAATTTCCAAAAATGGAAAGTTCCCATTAAAAAATGTAAGTTTTTTTTTAAAGGCCAAAATTTTATTCAAGTTTAATTTGGATTGTATTTTTAACATGTGAGCTACTAATGATGATATCTATTTTTTAGGATTAAATAAATATTAAAAAGAGAATTTGCAATGGATTCATGCCAAAAGGGAAATATGGAAGAGTTCAATTCAAATATTAAAAGTGGGGCTTGCATAAGAATCCGTGCCCAAATTGTCTACAGCTGGAAGGAGTTTCTGGAAGACATGTGAAGCTGATTTCATCCTCCAATCAGAATTTTCATTAATGATAGACTGACATTATATTATTTTCTCATTATTCCATGATGTAACTGTTTTTATGCAATTGGATGATGATGTACCATGAGCTCCCAAATTAAATGTAACAACTTGATGCTTCTAGAAGTTCAATTGCAACCATTGGATGAATTAAATCCTGGCCATTGATTCAAAATGTAATTTTCTATAAAATACTAGTGCCTTCTCATTTGTAAAAGGGGTTAGACTAGGTTAGAAGAGCTTATTAGAAGCCAGAATTGGCTAAGTTAGGAGTTAGATTTTGCAAGATAGTAGCTGTAGGAGAGGAAAGAGACTGAAAATTGTTATGTAATGTTGGAGAAGTTAATGCAATTGGATTGTTGATTTGGCAAGCTTTGTGTTACACTTTGATAGTTTATGGTTTCTTGTTTGCTGATTCTCAGATGTTAGATGTTAGATTTCAGTTCTTTTGCAATGATGGTAAAATGTTAATGATGTTGATCGATCTCCAGTCCATACTTTTAGCAATTTTCTGATTGTAATTTGCTGTGTAGAGTTAGTCCAGGCTTTATTTTGTGCTAAGTTCAAATGTGGATGCTTGTTTACATTGGGCCAATTATTGGGTATGTAGATGAATATTCATAGTCTAAAAATCTTCAGTTCCCTTAGAATATTGCACCATTTTTGCAGAGTTGTGGGCTTGTCCTTGATCAAGTAGAGATTGGTTTTATTGGGGATCTGTCCATTTGTAGCATTCATCATTATTGTGATTGATCATAGGAGCTAGCTTAGAGTTGAATATCTCTTAACCCTTATCTCTTTTGCTATTTATTTTGAATCTGGGTTAGTTTTAGGATTAAAAGCATCACCATATTGTTGCATCTGATGGAAGTACACTTCCAACATTGTTGATTTGTAAGGCCCCTTGTGATTACCAACATTTTCACATATTATCTGAGTTTTTTATGCATTGTTAAGACCTGACATTAAAGACCTTGGGGTTCTCTCTTGAGGCTAGCTGATAGAGATTTACCTTTCAAGAGAGATAGGATATTATATTATGTCTGAGTTGTTGTTGTGTAGAAAACACCATCAACAAAGAGGAAGAAGAAGAAAGTGTGGGCTCATGTGTAGGCTCATCATCTCTCCATGCAAAACCAAAAGTGGGAGAAGCTTTGATGATTAGAAGGACACTAATCAAGGTACCTACTACAAAGGAACTCCCTCAAAGGAAGGCTCTACTTAGAACATGTAAGACTCAAGGGAAGGTATGTAAAGTCATCATTGACTCTGATTCTACAAATAAAATTGTAGCTTTGGAAATGGTAGAGAAACTTAAAATGAAAAATATACCTCATCCTAATCCATATAAGATTTCATGGCTTAATAAGGGGCAGTAGGTTCTTGTGAATGAGTAGACTTGAGTGGATTTTTCAATAGGTCCTTACAAAGATAAAATACTATGTGAAATTGTGCCCATGGATGTGTGCCACCTACTTCTTGGTAGGCCTTGGCAATATGACTGGAAGGCACAACATGATGGCTTTAAGAATGAATATCAGATTGAAAGAGATGGTGAGACAATCACTTTAGAACCTCTGCAAGAAGATGATAGGACAGTTCATGAAGGTCCTAGTGTGATAGTTGTGAAGGAGAAGGTGTTCTTGAAGGACTTAGAGAAAGAAAAGGTTTGTTTTTCCATTGTAGGGAAGCCTATTTCTAATGCAGCAACAAATGATAAAGAAGAAGTCCCAAGTGAAGTGTAGACCTTTGTTGACAGATATGAGAACATTGTGGTGAAAGAGCTAATATGTTCATTGCATCCAATCCGTGATGTAATCCACCATATTGACTTGATTCCTGGTGCAAGTCTTCCCAATAAAGCAACATATAAAATGACACCTCAACAAAATGAGGAGATCAAGAATCAGGTGCAAGAATTGCTAGATAAAGGTTTGGTGAGAAAGAGCCTCAGTCCATGTGCTGTGCCAACTATCTTGGCACCTAAAAAAGATGGAGAATGGAGACTTTGCACTGAATCAAGAGCTATCAACAAGGTAACCAATAGATACAGATTTCCTATACCCCAGATGGAAGACCTCATGGACAGTTTGGCAGGGGAAAATTACTTTTCCAAAATAGATTTGAAAAGTGGCTATCACTAGATATGAATCAGAGAGGGTGATGAATGGAAGATGACCTTCAAGACTAATGAGGGCCTTTATGAATGGTTGGTGATGCCCTTTGGGCTATCTAATGCTCCTAGTGCATTCATGAAACTCATGAATGAGGTTCTAAATGATTTCATTAACAAGTTTGTAGTAGTGTATTTAGATGACATCTTGGTATTCAACAAGACAAGAGAAGACCACTTGGAACACTTGGAAAAAGTTTTGGGAGAGATGCATGAAGAAAAACTAATGATCAATCTCAAGAAGTGTTAGTGGATTAAAAGAGAACTTGTGTATTTGGGCCTTGTGATCTCAGGAGGAAACTTGAAGATGGATCCAAAGAAGATTGAGGCCATTCTCAATTGGCCTACACCTAGGACAATTGGGGAAGTTAGAAGCTTCCATGGGCTAGCAAGTTCCTACCAAAAGTTTATAAGGGGTTTCAGTCACATTGTTGCACATATGATAGATACCATTAAGGGGGAAAGGAAAGGAAGATTCCAGTAGACAAAGGAGGCTGATCAAAGCTTTGAGTACCTCAAAACAAACGTAGCACAACAACCCATTCTTACACTCCCTGATTTTGACAAGGTATTTATAATAGAATGTGATGCTAGTAATTTG
The DNA here is from genome assembly GCA_007258455.2 of Sequoia sempervirens. NCBI lineage: Eukaryota > Viridiplantae > Streptophyta > Pinopsida > Cupressales > Cupressaceae > Sequoia > Sequoia sempervirens. The sequence goes on from VDFB02281492.1 coordinate 92,039,662, forward strand.
TCTATAGGGGCAGTGTTAAGTCAAGAAGGAAAGCCTATTGTATTTTTTAGTGAAAATTTGAATGAGGCTAAGAGAAAATATTCATCATATGATTTAGAACTGTATGCCATGGTGCAAGCACTCAAAAAACGGAGGCACTATCTGCTACCTAAGGAGTTTGTGGTGTTCACAGACAACCATGCTCTAAGTTTTCTGAATAGTCAAGAAAAATTAAGCCATAGACACATGAAATGGGTTGAGTACCTGCAGGTTTAAAAATTCTCCATAAAACACAAGGGACAAGCCAACAAAGTGGCAGACACTCTTAGTAGGAGGGCAGTGCTAGTGCAAGAGGTGCAACTCCAAAGTGTGGGTGTAGACTCACTAAAAGTTATGTATCAAGACGATGAAGACTTCCATGATGCATTTTCTATCTGTGAGTAGTCTCAAGGGTCATTTCATAAGGAATATGAGGATTTTGTGTTGTAAGAAGGGCTATTGTTTAAGGGGGCTCAATTGTGTATACCAAAGTGTTCCATGAGGGAGAATTTGGTTAGAGAGAAGCATAGTGGGAGCCTAAGAGGGCATTTTGGTTATGATAAAACCTTGGATCGGGTTAGAATATTTTATTAATGGCCTAAGATGCATTTGGATTTTAAAAGGTATGTAGAAGGATGTGTCATATGTCAAAGAGCTAAAGGGACAAGCTCAAATGTTGGTTTGTATCTACCTTTTCCCATACCAAGCAGACCATGGGAAGCAATAAGTATGGACTTTGTCTTAGGTCTACCAAGAACCTCAAGGGGGTATGATAGTGTGTATGTTGTGGTAGATAGGTTTAGTAAAATGACACAATTTATTGCATGCAATTCAACTAATGATGCCTCCCATATTGCAAGTTTGTTCTTTAAGGAGATTGTAAGAATTCATGGACTTCCACTCTCAATAGTGTTTGATAGAGATTCAAAATTCATTGGCCATTTTTGGAGAACTTTATGGAGGAAGTTAGGGACTAAATTAACCTTCAGTTCTTCCTATCATCCTTAGATAGATGGGAAAACTCAGGTTGTTAATAGGTCTTTGGGAAATTTATTGAGATGTTTGACCAAGTAACACAATCAGTCATGGGACTTAATCTTGCCACAGGAAGATTATGCATATAATGATTTAGTCAACCAGAGTATGGGTAGGATTACATTTGAAGTTGTCTATGGAATGCATCCAAGGGGTGTTTATGAGTTAAGATACTTGAGTGGGGTGAACAAGAGGAGTGCTCAAGGAGAGGATTTTGCAGTTGCTATGCATGATATACACAAGCAGGTTAAGGAGACACTTGAGAAGAATGTAGACAAGTATAAAAAGAAAGTAGACTTGAAAAGAAAGGATGTACAATTAAAAGTGGGTGATCTAGTATGGGCACATCTGAGAAAGGAGAGACTGCCTAAGGGAAATTATACAAAGTGGATGATGAAGAAAATAGGATCCTGCAAGGTGGTCCAGAAATATGGGAACAATACATATGAGATTGAACTCCCACAAGGAGCCATATCACCAATTTTCAATGTAACTGACCTATATCCCTTCAAGGGATCTATTTTTGCAGGAGAAGAAGCAGGTGAACCTAAGAATGTTGAGGGAGAGTGGATCAAAGATCTCCCACTCGCTCAACCTATGTAGCTTGAAGCTATCTTGGATTCAAGCGAGGTGAAGAGGACAAGGAGGAAGGTATATATAGAAAACTTGGTCAAATGGCTTGGACTACTTGAAGAAGATACAACTTGGATGTCTGAAGAAGACATAAAGTAGCATGGCACATCAGTCAAAGACCTCATTTCATCTAGAGGATGGAATTTTCTCCTCCTTGGTTGTATGGTGTAGGAGCACCAATATGAAATTTTGGTTTCAATTGTTAGGGGAGTCTAAGTCTAAATAAAGTGTCATTTTCATGATGTAATAAGGTCATGTGACAAATTTTTTATGTAATTAGAGTAATTAGGGGGTCCTAGGTGTGTGGGTCAAGTATTGTTCATAACTTTGCACTTTGTTTATTTTGTTTAGTGCATTTTTTGTCAAATTATATGTGGTAGTTGGAATGTGAATGGTCACAAATTAAAATTTCTATTGTAGACCATTGGTGTGCCTTTAGAAACATGTTATAAGGCCTCAAAAACATTTGAGGTAGGCTGGTTGGTGAATATTTTGAAATTTCAATACAAGAAGTGCTCTGTTGTTGGTGTTTTACTATGATTTCTTGTGAAATTTGAATCTGTACGATCCCGTATAGTCTAAAATTAATGTAAGACCTCTAAAATCTATTGGAGAATCATGATGGCTTTCATTTGAATCTAATTTGATAAGTTTTCATTAAGTTTTAGAGGAGTAAAGACAAATTTTCTATAGGTTGCTTGATTTCTAGGGTTTTAATAGAAAAAATGGAGTTTTAAGGCCATTCCACCATAGGGTAACTTTGTAAATGGGTGGAATGGGCTTAGTAGGAGTTAGGTTTATGATTCTAGTGGTAGTGAAATAGGGTGATGTTGTTGAAGGTCAGATTGCATGTGCTTAAGCTTGACAAGTTGAATGTCAAGGCATGAATTCATTGGTTTTTGTGAAGGACAACAAGAAATAAAGGTGAACTATCAAGTCCAATGGTGGGAAGGTTGGTTTGGTGACTAGATTGATGTGTGGATTAATGTTTTCAAGTTATTGGAGAACAAAAACCAAGACCTCCTTTGGAAAAGAGGCCTAATTGGGCCTAATAGCAGCGTCACAGATCGAATTTTGTTGTGTTGATCCAAAACAACCCTAGGAAAGGGTTTGATATGTTGTGTAACATCATATTGGGTCCCTGAAAGTGTGTTCATTAATTGGTGGAAAGATCATAAGGTGGAGATATAGTTGAATAAGTGTGTCTCCATGGCTGCATGCCCATAGTTGGGTTATCAAAGGGAGATACCTTAGAAGGTGATTGTGATCTTGCTAACCTTTTGAAAATTGGTTGTTGGGGCCTAATATCACCCTGTCTTGAATCAGGTCACCACAAAAAATTCTCATAGTGGAGAGGAATGAATCATGGAACAAACATATCCTCCTCAATCAAAACAACACGCTACATGATATCCGAAACCAAAGAGTAAGATATACATGTTACAATGCAAACCATGTGCCAGAGCACGTTAACTAACTGCTAGATCAATTTGGACCCAAAAGAATGTATCTTATTGTGTTACAAGAAAAATGGGATGAGTAAAGATACAACCCAAAATAGATCTTTACAACACGATATCCAAATCCATGCCAATCTAGATCATCAAGGCACCAAAACAGAGCTTCGATCAATCAACCAAGATATGTTGACATCAATGACAACCATTAATGACAAAAAACAATCAACATCATCTCAACACATTCCAAAAAAGACTTGGGATAATGCATTGGCTACATTATTTGTAGTATTTTAAAACAATATGCATGATAGAGAGAGGATTCCCTAGAATGTTGTGGAGAAGTATGCAAATGAAATCACTTTCCTTGTATCTATAGATGAGTGCATAATAGAGGCTGTTGAACCCAGGAAAATATGGATTGAGCCTCTCGGTTATGAAGTATTAGATAAAGATGTTGAAGGATATGTGGAATTATTGCTAAAGAGTCCTAAGGACCCCTCTCTACCAAGACATTACACATATGAGGAGAAATCATCTGAGGTGCACTTGGAAACATCAACACCTACAAGAAATAAGAGTAATAAAACAAGTAAATCAATACTTACGTTACATGGACTTTCAGAAGGTGAAGTAGATAGGTTAAGGAAAATTGTTGCAGAAAGGGATACCAAAGCAACTAGTGAGTCCTTTGGAACATGAAGATCAAGTTCCACCCCTGCCTCTGCATTTCTAAAACCATCTGGTATAGATACTATCAAATGAAAGAAGGTGGAGCCTAGTGCTTCGATAACAAAAGATGCAACTGTATTCTCTGGACCCAACACCACCTTTGGAAGAAGGAAGAAGAAAAAAACATCTAGAGAGAGAAAATTGAGTGCTATTGTTGAAGAAGAGATCAAGCTTGGATTGGAATAAGAACAAAAACTTATGAGGAAAAGAATTAGTGCCACTACAAGTGGTTAAGGTGCATCTCAGGAAGCAAGCACTGGAATAAAGAAACCTAAGGTTAGAGTTAAGGAGGTTTTCACTATTCACATCCATAAAAAACCTGAGAAGAAGAGGGAGAAGAAATCAGAGGAAGGCACTTCAAAGCCTAAAATGAAGACAAAAACTCCTATGGTAAGAGCTCAAACTCCATTAAAGTTATATGTTTTAGTTAGTAACATGTAAGAGCATGATGATTTACTAGAAGGAACTACAAAATTTGTATGATGACAAGAAAACAATAATAGAGGCCATCATAATGTAGATCACCATTTTAGATGCAGATATGGATAACATTAGGAAGAAGGTTCCTAGTGTTGTATGGGAAGCCTTGGTGGAAAGAAGGTGAGAAGCCATAGAAGCCAATGATAAGATGAAATCCAATGCTTTAGAGGAAATTGGATCCTCTCTATATGAGATTGATAAAGCTACACTAGTTGAAGTATATACCAAAGAGTTCAAAGTGAAACAAAGGGTCAATATACTTATGGGTAGAGAAAAGGACAAAGTAGACAAGCTAAAGCAAGAAATAGTGAATATAGTTAGAGATATAACTAAAAAATTTGGGATGATTGATACTTCATCATTCGATACAACTCAAGAAAAGGAGCTTGATAAAGATAATATTACTGATGCAAAGGAAAATATTCCTTCAGTTGCTAATCTTCCTGTTTTCAAGAAATTTTTAGAAGTGAATGATCACACTATTGAGGAGACTCCATCATTTGATGTTTTAGGGAATGTGGTGTCCTCACCACCACTGGTTGATGATACAAATGCTTTTGTAGAGACATCTACTCCTCTAGAATATGATGAAGATGCCACTAGTGTTAACAATGAAGATCATACTGCAGAACAAGAACAAGAACATGATAAAAATGATGCTGATAACAATGTTGAGGATCACCTTGATAGAAAAAATGAAGATGCTGGAAATGAAGGTGAAGGTAATAAAAAAGGAGAAGAAGAAGGTAAATCAGAAAAAGAAAAAGATGACAAGAAGAAAGATGATAAGGAAGAGAAGGAGGATGAAAAAAAAGACAAACTGAAGGAAAATCCATCCAAAAAAGAAGATGAAGAAGAGAAAGAGAAGAATAAAGAAGAGACTGTGGAGCTAACAAAGAATGAATAAGAACCTCAAAAGACTATGGAGCGAACAAAGCCATCTAGAGAATCCTCTAATAATACTCTTAAGGGTCTTTTGACAAGACAAATGAGGTTCCAACCGACCATTCCTCCCCAAATGATTCAACTCCCATCTTATCAAGACAGTGTAGATCAGAATAGGATCTCACATATTCAAAAGTTGGAACTTAGAGATGTATTCCATGCCTTCAGAAGAAAAGAGATCATTGAAACACACCAAAAGGGGACATAATTCACTAATGATGCTATCAGGTCTCTATAGGATGCTACTCTTTGTGCCAATATTGACAACTCTTTGAAACGCATTGAAAATTTAAAGTTTCTAGTTGATTCACTCAAGGAGTATGCTTCTAGTATGAAGGAGTAGACTGAAAAGGAAGTGGAATCAATATTTTTTGAGAATATATTAATTGAGTCGTAGGATAGATGTGCATCTACACATGGGAAAGTAAAAGAATGTCTAAAGGACGTGTGAGGATGTGAAGATGAAGCCAAGAAATTGTTCTTGTATTGCATGAGGTGGCTTGATGCCACTCAAGGCATTAAAGACTTAATGGACTCAATAGAGTGAAAAATATCTAATGCCTCCTGTACTTTTGACCTTGCACTATATAGAGATTACATCTCTTGGATTGTCATTATAGATTTTCAAAACAAGTTTTTCACTCTTCAAAGGCAGAAAGAAGATATAATAAGGAGATTTGGACAACTTGAGGACTTGGTGAAGACCAAGCATATACTGGTATCTAGTTCCCTTCTTGATGTTGAAAGGCTTGAGAAGATAAATCCAGATCCAAGTACTCTAGAAGAAGGAGAGGAGAGCATAGTTGAACTGGAGTCAATGTATAAGTCGCTTGTTGTTGCTAAGAAGATTTGGAATGAAGGAAAATATTCATGGAAATCAATCCTTAAGGATCTTGAAGGTGCCTCCTCCTCCAGGTGAACATATTTCACTTGTATATTATTTCATTATTTCAGTTGCTTTTAGTTTCTCTTTGTACAAATGATTGAATCATTCTTTTTGGGATAACTCCCTAAGGGGGAGTCAACATATTTTAGTCACTATTCTGTACATATACATCAATTTTTAGAGTTTATATGTGTGTTACTGACACACCCTTTGTCCTTGATGTCAAATGGGGAGAAGAATTGGGCAGAAATTCTAGTATTGGATAAGTTGGAATGCTCTTAGGAGAAGTCTGAAGATGATTTGAGAAATCAAATAAAGGGGGAGATGATGCTTAAAGTATGATGCTTGAAGTTTATTGATGATTCATTTTTGGCACATGTTTCCATCAATGACAAAGGGGGAGATTGTTGAAAGAATGAAGAAGGAACTTGTTATGCCTTGCATAACCAGCCCATTGTGTTTTTTTATCAAAATGGGTCCCCCTTGTGTTTTTTTGTCCTGGGTGTTATTGCTTGGGTCTTAGGAGTTGTTCTTTTTCCTCCTAAGTCCTTGTCTCTTTTGTTTTGTGGGCTTGGGTCGCAGGCTAGAACACGCACTTGTTCCTTTTTAAAAAAAGGGTTCAAGTTCTTGGTCATGTCTCGATGTCAGCCTCATCTTTTGCCTTGTTCTTTTTCTTCACTTTTTCGGGTTTGGGTCACATGTTGGCACTAATACTTGTTGCTTTTTGCAGGGTGCTAGTTTCTATTTGTGTCCCGATACTGGTTTCCTTTTTTCCTTGTGCATTTTGTTCTTCGGGCCAGAAACAAAACCAAGAACTTTTCAAGTTCTTGTTCCTATTTATGACCCGATCTCAAGGTCTGACGTCTTTTCTATGTCTTTGTTCTTTGCATGATCAGGTTTTGGAACGTGACTTGAACTTTGCACCTTGTGAAAGTTCTAGTTCTTTCCCTTGCCCCGATCTTGATTTTCATTTTGTGCTTTTAGGATTGGACTTCGAACTGGGACTAAACTTTGAACTCTTGAAAGTTCTCATTCCTTTTGGAGTCTCGATCCTGGTCCTCATGTTGTTTTGTTTGTTCATTAGGATGGGTTGCAAGATTTTGATTGAGCCTTGCACCTAGTGAGGATTCAGTTTCGGTCCATGTCCCGACCCCAACTTCCACTTACCTTCTTTCCTACACCTGGTATTTATGAATCTACATGAATCCCAAGACTCGACCAGCCTGCCCTTAATTCCATAACCACTCGCATGCGCGAACGGGTTTTTAAACTTTGTTGTTCCTTGATTTATGTCCATTATGCTTTCAGGAGTTTGGAGATGAGAACGAGAATGACGAAGAGCTAGGATTTTAGGAGTTCACCACAATTTCTCAATGTGTTGTCATAATTCTTGGGTGCATTTGAAGGTAGTTGTTCTTGTTTTCGTTTCCATTCTGGTTGTTTGTTCTTTCTCGTGTTCTTTTCTTCTTTCCCTTGTTTTCATTTGTTTTCCTCATTTAGTTTCTCTTTGATTCTCTGTGTTTTCATCCACACCATTTGGTGCATTTTTCCCTCGCATTCAAACCCATGTTGGATTCGTTGCCCATTCTTTTGTTTTTTGGTGTTGTCTTCGTGTCTGTTGGTTGCAGGATTTTCCATCTCATTGTGCCCTAGTTTCCTAGGGTCTCACTCTACGTTCGGTCAGGCTGCCTAAAATTGTCAATTTTGAATTATCGACTATTTGGAAAAAAGTTTTTGATCCACAACACAACCCGGTCTCGAAGGAATATTGTTGGACACTATCATATTTGATATCGCCTTCATTATCCATCACCCTCATGTGTCCTTATCCCACATCGCTATCAGGGTCAGGAATCAAGCAAGCACATGGTTTATAAACTCTTTGGTATTTGTTCTTTCACTTGCCCAATCACCACATTACTATTGGGATTAGGGTATGGACTGATACCATGAGTTGGTATAAATACGTTGATTAAGTGTTCTCAAAAGTCCTACACCAGACCCTCACATTTACCATCAAGGTCGGGAGTTGTTTTGAGACTGAACCTTTAGCTCACCAATTGATGCATGGACCTAAAAATACCCTGTTCCTGATTGCAAAAGTATAATTAGGATTAGGACTTAAACTTGCTACATTCCCACTATGCATTTTGGGACTTGACTTGATGATGACTTGGTCCTGACGCTCGATATCTTACCGGGCTTGGAACTTGGGAATCTACTTACCCTTCTCCATCTTGATGGGTCTAGTGTCTGGCCTTGACCTAGTCCTGACTCCCGGTCATGTTGCGGGGTCAGACCATGAGTTGAAACCCGAATTTTTTACTATCAATTGTTTTAGTGTAAAGTAATGACCCATGACCTGATCCTGATTCTTGAATACTATGGGGTCAGGCTTTGAGATGACGCTGAACTTCTTCAACATTGGTTCTGAATGATGACCCAATGTCGATCCCTGGTTACATTGTGGGATTGGACTGTGGGGCAATACTTAAAACTCATTTTCCATCATATAACTAGTGCTAATCCATGTCTTGAACCCAGTCCTGATTCTTGAATACTGCGAGGTCGGACTAAGGAATGATACTAAACTTCTTTAAACATCGGTCTAGTGTCTGGTCATGACCTGGTTCGGGCTCTCGACATAACTCAGTTTATGCATAAAATTGGCTAAGTTCTTGGTATTGTTTTGAACCTGAAGCCCAAAAATGATAAAATTAACTTATTGAACTAAATTATTGCTGACTTAATGTTGGTTTTATATGAAGGCCTGTGATATGGTCTTATTTATATGTTTCTCTTTGTATCTAATGATGGTCAATAGTGCTTTATATTTAATCAATTTCTAACTCCAAGGAAGAGATACTTACTAGGGGAATACCAGCAGAGGGACCATATGAGGGAGCATCAAGGAGGGCCAAATCCAAGAGAGTGAAACCATAACAACTTCCCCACACAATGAAATATAAGTATCAAGGGAATCCATCCCCATCCAAATTTGACTTTGAAGTCTAAAAAATAACTGACACATTGGTGGGACATATGGATTTGGATCAGTTAATCAAAGATACATTTTCAGGGGATGCTGCCCCAAGAACAAAAAGAATTTCAGAGTTAGGACTAGCTCATGTAGCTAGCTTTCCTATTGCAGTACAATGTCCTGAGTTCATTTTGATAGCTGCGGAAACATATAATCCCACTTAGAGATAGTGCATTGATGCTCAAGGCAATGCTAATATAGACTTAACTCCAGCCATGATCAAAATTGTCTGTGACCTTCCTCCTTACCTTGATGTGAAGATGATGACTGAGGATAAGTCACTTGAGCTATTGAATAGAGATGTGGAGGGAAAGAAACAAGTCATCAACAAAGAATGGTTGAGGAAGGAAAATAAGTCAACAAGGAAAGTGCTTGATAACATGAAGAGGTCAAATTTTTATGAGAACATTGGAGACATTATTACATTGTTGTCCAGGGCATTTGGAAAGGAAAATTCCCGTGTCTATGAACTATGGATGTTTCCATTCATCTAGTTGATACTTGATGGAAAGAAAAACTTGGACTGGGGGCAGATCATCTAAGATAATATTCATACCCAACTTCTCCAGGTAACACAGACTAGGACATTTTATATGTCTTCTTATAATATATATTGTACAACAAGAATTGGAAGATTTCCTGGACTAAACATTGTAGGGTCACTGGATGATGGCCAAAATCAACTGAAAGTTTGGGAACACTATGACTAGTTGGAGCTCAGGGAATCAAAGAATCATTTCAAAAGAGTAAATGATGCTTTCCTATACGTGGTTATAAATCAACTCACATGGGACATAAGTTTTAGATTGTCCCAGGAAGCCATGGAATTCATTCATGAATGGGGATGTTGGTTCATTCAATACCACAAGTCAACATATTTCACATTATTTGGTTTTGATGGTCATCCAATTAAATTTACAAGATGTTGTGGCAATAGGTGGGTTTTGATGAAATTTGCTAAGTAGGCTGCAGAGGTGAATGCAATTTTCTCTTCACAACACATAATTGTTGTGCATGCTTTTCCCTTAGAACTATGATTTTATTCTTATTCTTCATCAATCATGGATAAAAAAAAAAATTAAGGAATTTCAGTCTTTAAATTTCCAACAACATACTTCTAGGAAGAATTTTTATGCTATGAAGAAGATACATGCACTTTACCCTACTCACTTTACTCATCATGTTCCTCTTCTTGCGGATTTTTGGGAAAACGTCGAGGATTAGTTTGAGGTAAGAAAAAGAGGTTATGAGAGGTTAAAAATTCCCCAGATGAGGAATTTTGATACTAAAACTGATATACCTAATGACACTATGGATGATGGGATCACTCTTGATCCCTGGTATGTTATTGATCAAGTAGCTACAAAGGCCCTGCCACCCATCGATTGGGCATAGAAAGAAGAGACTAAGATTAGAAAGATATCACAGGTAGTGATAAACAAGAGCTTGAAGTGGATAAACCTCCGGTTAAAATAACCAAGGGGTAGAGTGACAAAGAAAAGAGGTCCTAGCAGTGAACCCACTTCATTTGAAGAGACCAAACAATATAAAATACTAAAGAAAGGTGTTGCGACAGTAGAGGCAACCACTGAAAAGCCTCGAAAAATTGAAGAGGAGATTTCATTATAGAAACTTGATGATGCTTTGCGTAAAGCAAAGGTTACCTATGAGGTGGCTACTGTAGGTGTAACTTCAGGTTTTTCTATTGTACGTTTGGCCATTGTTCACCCTAGTGAGGAGAGTTCTAGGAAGAGACAAGTTGTTGTTCCCCCACAAGCTGAGGGAAGTGCTCCTACTATACCATCAACTTTAGGAGCACCAATCATTGGTGAAGAAGGATGGTTTGAGGTAAATATTCAAAACATCTCCTTGGATTCTGAAAGAATTCCCTCCCAAGAAGGAGAAGCACCTGAATGGGAATAGTATTTGAAAAGGGTTGAAGAAGAACTAGGAGAAGAAGCAGGTGAATTTGAAGTTGGAAGCCTACATAGTGCTGAAATGGAATTGATGTTGTACTAACAGAGAAAGAAAATTGAGAGTTGATTTAAGGTGCTCAGAAAAGGGCTGAGGAACAAGCTGCCCAAGAAGAAGAATAGAAAAGAAAAGCTAAGGAGTTAGCTCGGGAAGTGGAAGAAGTGGAAGCACAAAATAAGGTAGAGGATGAGGCCTTAGAATTGGAAAGAAAAGCTACACAAGAAAAGGTTGTAGAGGAGGAGCTTTGAGCTAAGGAACTAGAGCAGCAAATACTAAAAGATGAAGAAGAGGCTACCAAACGAGAGGACGAAATGAGGACGATAAAAGAGATAAAAGTTGAGAATGAAAGGAAGGAGCAGGAAAGATTGCAAAAGGAGCAAGAAGAGCTTTAGAAAACTACTTCTCAACAAACAATTGGAGTTATTTCTTCTGTACCTCCATCTTTTGCACCTCCTAACATTCAACAAGTAGCCACTCAGCCAGCTACACCCACTTGGCTGAAACTGAATCTAGAGAAAATGTAGAAAGTACAAGCCCAACCAATGACTTAGGATGATATGAGGGAATAAATTGAAAAGTTAAAGGAAAAGAAGAAGGCCCGTGCAGTGTATTCAACTAAAATAACTGATGAAGGAGATTTGGTAGCTTTAATTTCCACTCCTGTTGCTGAAAAGGATGACAAAGAATTGCAGCCCGAGAATTATTAGATCAGTATTGTTAATCTGGGAAAGCACACAAGAAGTCAAAAAATTAATTTGATTGACATTGTTGCCACTACTACCAAATCCAGGTTAATCAAGGAAAAGCAAGCCAAATATGAGTTGAAGTCTCAAGTTGTTAAAATGAAAGATTTCTTGAAGGAGTTGATATCATCTACTCTTGAGCAGCCCACACCATTTGAGATTCCCGTTTTAATGAGCATAAAAGAAGTAGATGGTTTGACAGAGATGAAAAACAAAGCCACTTGGGTTGACAATTGGTTTAACACCTTCAAATCAGATATGAATGAGTTCTTTGATGACGGTTTTAAGTATTATTATAGAGGGCTGAAATTAGTAAAAAACATAGAATCAGTTATGAAGAAATGGTGGGAAAAGAGGAAAAGCTCAGAGAATATTTGGGAAAGTTGAGGGCAATTGATAAATTTTTTGATGAAGCGCTGGTACAGTTTCAGATTCTGGGTGAGGAGGATTTTGGATATATTGCAAAGGTGATTCGTGTATCTTATTTTAAGTCAAATACTTTGATTGAACATAGGATAATCATGCTAAAGAATGTTTGTGATATATTTGAGCACCTAGGTGTATTTGAGGAACTCATTTCAAGATATAGTGATAAAGCCTTGCCTCCAGACTAGAGACTTGAATCCTTGGGAGATATAAAAGATGCATGGGAAGAATGACTGAATGGGATGCTGACAGAAGAAGATAATACTGAGTCACCACTCATGGACATGTTGCTGGAACTCATATATGACCTACATTGGGAAACCAAGGACGTTGGCCAAATGAAATTAATTATCGATGCAACAAAGAAGAAATTTCAAGAATCAAATTTCAAGGTTGACTGGGTGGATGGACCAGATGATGATACAGTGAAATAGATTTTGGATAAATATGATGAATACCATGGAGTCCAACATGAGGGTGATAAGAAAAGTTAAGTTTTTTTATTAATTTTTGAACAACAATACCTTTTTGGACAAATTTTGAGTAAAGGGATAGCTAAGCAATAAAGCTGGCAAGTCAAGAATAATTCCTGGTGGCGGACAACGATCTAAGTGAAGACTTGGAGTTCAAATTTTGATTTAAGGGGAAGTTAGTGCATTTGTTCAACTTCAACAATTACAACAGAGACTAATACTGGAGTCCCTACAATTGTGGATCTTAATTTTTGATAGGAGGAATTAGTTCTAAATTGCCTATATGTAGAAATTCTTTCCTCATTCTAAAGGTCAACTGATTGAAGTGAAGATTGGCTTCCTGAGAGAGATTTAGGATAGCATTTAAATTTTTTAGAATTTTTTATAGCTTGCATGCAAAGATACTTAGAAACAATTTTTACAGTTTTAATGCAATTTATGTTATTTTCAGAAGTTTGTTAGTTTAATGATAATGTTGATGAACAATATTTATTCGTATGCATGTGAGCTTTGCTATACATAAATGTCTATAATTTGATGAATATCAATAGAATATTCTGAATATGAAACTATTTCATTAAGTTATCTGTGAATGGGATTTTTTTATATTTGTTGATCTATGAATTTTGATCCAGAACCATTAGTTGAACTCTAGACCCCTATTAAGCCTAGAGCTCATAGGATTTTGATCCCACCACCATTAACACCATCACTTACTCCACCCGAATTTTCACCAATACCAGAGGTGGTACAACCAAATCCACAACCACCTATGTCATTCTTTTCCAATAATCCTTTGCCATTGGGAGTCATTCCTGGTGGCATACATGAAAGCCTAAGAATCTAGAGAAATTCTACCCCAGGTACAATCATGATGAGTCATGAAGTGTTGAAGAGCACATATAGTCATTCAAAGATGCATGTGCTCGGCCTCAAATTGCTCACCATGATGTTGCATGTAGATTGTTTCCCTACTCGTTGGGAGATATGGCCTACAATTGGTGTCTGAATATACCTACTAGATCAATCTTGAGCTGGAAAAACTTATAAGATGCATTCACTAACCAATTTTGGGTTTATGTCAATCCTACAATCTTATATCATCAATTCACTACTATCAGGAAAGAGCCACACGAACCGTTGCCCCTGTTTATTACTAGATTTTAGAGGATGTATAGGAGGTTACAAGACTCGTACTTGGTGGCTGAAAAGATCACAATCCAAGCTTACCTAAAGGCTATAGATCATTTGATTGCCCTATTTTTGCAAAGAACATACCTCGCAAATGACATTAATTCTCTTTCAAAGGTATACTGCCTAGCTATTAAACTAAAACAATAGATTAGTTCACAATCAGGAGGTCTAGGAGGGGTTTTCCTTCCTCTAGGATATTCTTAGGTGCCTAATCCTACCCTGTTATTTAATACAGTCTGGGGGATGTCTCACTTTGCATACAGACCTTTAGTTGAACTACGGGCTCCATCTTAGCAATTATTTTTTAGTGGCCCAACTCCTGACTCTTTGCAACAAGCTAAAAATTCACATAATCATGCTAGAGGGTCCAACCCCATGACACATACATCACTTGCAAACACTGCAGAAAGTGAACATACTTCTCACCTAACAACAGAGTTGAAGACTCTTAAGAAAATTTTGTCTTAGGTGACTAATGAGATGGCAAAAATAAAGTACAACCCCCCTCAAAATCAAAATCAAAATCAGAATTGCCAAAATCAGGGAGGGTATTCCAATCGGGTTAATTATTCCAACCAAAATGCCAATCAAAATCAAAGGAATTTTCAAAACCATAATTCCCCCAATCAAAATTACCAGAATCAAAATAGGGGATACAACCAGAGGTCCAATAACAATAGGCAATGCAACACTGGACCAAACAATGGGAGAGTTCCCCATAACTATCAAGTCGGTGAGGATAAACCACACATTGCAAATGTTGTAGATCCTAATTTCATGACAAGTTGGTGTAGGCTGCATGGCACTGCAACACATTCTGAGGTCAACTGTCCCGAGATGGAGAAGATGGTTAAGATTGCACAAGTTGATGCTCCACTATAAGGTGCTCCTAACAAGAATGGTGGATCCACAGATACAACCATGGCTTATGAACTCTTTGAAAAAGGATCTCCTTTCCCAAGACAAGAGGAAAAAGAGCCGAAGGAGGATGTATATGACACTCAAGCCTTCCAATCCAAAGGGGGTCATTTCTTGAGGAATCAAAGTAAAGGCCTGTTCACCACATCTGCCCCTCCAAACACTATGGTTGCACCTAAGCAGAATTTTGAAAACAACCCACCTCCACCAAAAGGACCACCTAAATTTCAAAATAAAGGTAACTCATCTTTTGTTCTTAAATATTAGATGAAAAATGACACAAAATTTGATTTTATTTCAGAAATGCAAAAAAAAGACCTTGTTGTAGTTTTTTGACATCCTAAAGTGGTACCCTGCCTAATCCAACATTGTGTTGAGAGATTTGGAAGAGGGAGATCGGTCAAAAGGAAAGAATAAGGTGACTCCAACTAATGAGATGAATGCAGCCCTATACAAAGGTAAGATAAGGACCCCACCATTCCTTCTAAGCTTGAGAATATTTGGAAAAAATATGTATAACTTTCTTTTGGATTTCGGGGCCTTAGGTAATGTTATGCCTTTCTCAATTTGCAAAAAGTTAGGTCTAAATCCATTTCAGACTCATAAGAATGTAATACAATTGGAAAAAACTGAGGTTAATGTGGTAGGAGAACTAAAAAACATACATGTGTAGGTTGGATCAGACCCATAGACCCAAACTTATATGGATATGAAGTTAGTTGATATCCCTGAGACATACGACATGCTTTTAAGCTAGGTGATGAGCATAGTTTATGGTCTAGTTTTGCGTAGAATTTATGATTTATTTATTGAAGTTGTCATGGACCTTGATTTTAAGTGTTGATATTCTTTATGATAGTTCCTCAAATTATTGACATTGGGCCTAATCTTATTTCTGCAAATATTTAATGACCTTGGCATGTTATATGGACTATCTATATTAATTTTGCATGTGGTTAATGAATGTTATTTAAGGAAGTTATAGATATATAACTATTGTGTGTACTAACATTACCATGCAAATATAATTTGAGGATACTAAATTGACAAAGAAACTGCCAGCTGGGCATGCACCATAATGTCTAGCAAGGGAATCATTCAAAGGTCAAAAGAGGTCAAAGATAGGAGATTCTCGATGCAAATCGAATATAACCACCTTGTAGTGGACTTTAATGTTGTTGAGAAAATATTGCCATTTCTGTTGTGCTAAATCTGCGGGCACGTCTGACAGATTCCATGCATGCGTAACCGCTTCTTCATTTTCTCTGCTTTCCCTAAAATGGCATCCTCCTAGTTCATGGAGTTGACCACCTTGCTTAGTTGGTAGTATAAATAAGGATCAGATGCTCCTTCTCAAGAGGTTGTGCTATTTTATATTGTACTTGCATTCTTAGTTTTTAGTGATACAATTACACTGCTCTATTGTACTCATGTTTTCTGATGAATAAAATGAAGTTCTAAGTTTGAGCATCTAAGTTTTCATTAGTAGTAGAGGATACTCATCCAAGGGGGCCCACTTGGTGAAAAATCCATCCTTAGCATAGTTTAACCTAGTTATTAGTTTCTATTCAATAATTAGTTAAGAATCTGGCGTTGACTGTTCTTGCAACCACTAGAATTCCATTATGTGACTATTCCTACAGATAGAGTAGTTTTCTGTTTGTTGTTCATATTTTCATTTTTTTCATGCATTTCAAGCGTAGTATAGTTGTTGGTTGATATTCAACATTTGTGTCTTTCTTAGCTGTAGAATGAAAATGGCTACTTTGAGTTCCTAGTGCACATATTGTGCTGACCCATTTCAAGTTCACGTCCCTGGGTTGACAAGTTAAATGAACCTTCATGATGATTGAATAGCTATTCAGTTTACATGTCCAATCTCTGTATCAGAGCTGTAAGAGCTTAGTTGTTAAATCATTGTAGGAGGCCAACATTTTTGGTGCTATTGTCAGGGATGGTGTCAAATTAGGGAGTTCTTTGGAGTCATTGGTAGTTTTTCTTACTGTAGTATTTTTGAAAGTTGTTCTTAGTATACCCTCATTTAGGAAGTAATGACCCCCCTTATTCTTTACCTATTCTTTGTGTGAGCTAGTTGATAGTGAGTTGATACCGCATGCATATAGGAAGGAGGAAAGATGCTTATGGGAGATTCCTTCCTACTAATCCTAATCCATTCCAACTAGTTGAATATCAAAACCTGCCAAAAGAAGAAGAAGATCCACACCCCTTTGCTAATGTATTTTCTAATCTAACTAGATCTAAAGTTTCCTCTGAAGACCAAAATCAGCTTGAGAACCCCTTTGCTTTGGAACTACATCAATTAGGCATGGGCGATGCAAATAGAAATAGACCTAACCAACCAGCTTTTCCTTTCCCCATTGCCCATTAGAATGAAGTTGACAACATAAAAAATATCCTTGCTTCAACACTCCCCAAGTTTTATGGACTTGTCACAGAAGATCCTGATACCTTCTTGTTTGAGTTTGACATACTCTGTAGGAGGTATGACTATACCACCAATGCCAAAAGGCTCAAGCTATTTCCTACTACTTTGAAAGAAGCTACATTAAGATGGTTCATGAGCCTAGAAAGAGATGTTGTGAAAAATTGGGAGGACATGAAGACAAAATTCCTTGAGAAATACAAGGAGTATTGTAGGGATAGTGACATGAGAGAGGGTGACATTTTTAGGATGCAACAAAAGGTAGATGAGAGCCTGGAGGATTACATTGCAAGGTTTCTATTTTTCCTACAAAATTCTCCACACTATACACTGAATGAAGACTCACAAAAGCTACTTTTCCTAAGAGGAATCAATGACAGCTGCATTGATGCATTGGACTTGATGGGAGGAGGAGATATCTCCCAAGTTCCTTGGGAGGATATCAATAAAATATGCCAAAACTACTCTAGGGCAGCTTCAAAGAAGGGGAGAGCTTACCAATCATATATGGGTAGGTCATCTACTGGTGGAGTTTCAAGGATTGAGATCACACATTTGCTAGAAGACTTCAAGTAAGACATTATAAACAATCTAGCTACTCAGCTAGATACACTTTAGGCCAAGAAGAAACAAGAGGAGGCAGAGGCAATGTTGGCAGAATATTGTCCCCATTGTAGACAAAAGAAGAAGGATTGTAGATGAAAGATGGTAGCTCATATTGAAGATAGGCAGATTGCACCCGAGTTCAAGCTAATTCAGATTGAAGAAGATCAAGTCTACTATGTTACAGAAAGGAGGCCTTGGGCTCCAAGACAAGGTATGCCACTAGATCCACTCTCTTATGCTGGGCCATATTTCAATTCCTATTCATCTGGTAACCAATGGAAAACTCCATATCCATCCAGCTATGGAGGATATCCACCATAGCCCAATCATCAAAAATCTCCACCCTAGTGGTAACAACCTTAGGAGAATTGGCAGTAATTTCAAGGACATTGGCAGCCACCTCCAGGAAATTGGCAACAAATAAATCAATGGAGGGGAGGACAACAATGGCCTACCCAGACAACCAGTTACATGCAACCACCTTCTTAGCCCTAATAGCCTGCTATAATTCCTCCACCTACTAATTCAAGCTCAAATGCACCTAAACCTACTTAGCTACTAGCTTAGCCCACACTAAATCCAAATAACAAACCACAACAACCTGTATACTCTGCTAATTCAAACCAATTCCCTGCATATGATGTAAGTGTAAGTGACATCCACTTGTGTTAAATAACTATTTTACCAACCCCTGCCAAGCCCATTATCACTGAGCTTCCTAGGGAAGAGGAAGAGGAACCTTTGAATGATCCCATTCAACCAAGTGCACCTAAAAATATTGAACTGGTCCAAGCCAAGTAGACTGAACAAGAACTACCATTTCCTTAGAGATTGGAAGTTGCAAAGAAAAATGAAGAAAATGAGGACACAACCTTTGACATCTTGGATTAGTTGAAACATATATGTGTCCAAATACCCCTATTTCAGGCCATAAAGAATGTTCCAATCTATGGAAAAGGCAGTCAAAGAAGCATGCCTCAAGAAGCTAGGCATGAAGAAGAAAAACCCCACTATGGTTCATGTAGTGGGACAACTAGTTGACATCATGGTTGGAAAAGTGACTATCCCTAAGTACAATGATCCAGGTAGTCCCGTGGTAGCAATTGTTATATATGGGATTCAAATAAAGAATGCTCTAATTGATTTAGGGGAAATAATAAATGTAATGACTAAGGACATCCTACAACAACTAAACATTGCAAGCATGAGATCTACTCCTATTGTCCTATAGCTTGCTGATAGTTCTATTGTTAAGCCTGATGGTATAGTGGAGGACCTTGTGGTAATTCTAGACTCCTGGGAGTACCCAACAACCTTCCTGATTATTTCTCCTAAAGCTACACTAGGTAGGTATCCCATTATTCTTGGAAGGCCATGGTTAGAAATTACAGGTGCATATATTGGATGCCAGTCAGGTGACATGACCATTTCTGATGGGAAGAGTACCAAAAATTTTGTTCTTTATGCTCATGCTTAGCCATCCCATGATGAGGATAATCTTGTATGGCCACATGTTGGTGAAGAGGCTGAGGAAGATAATTCTATGGCGTAGTTTATGATGTTAGGAAACAACTCTTTCATGCAGCTTCAAGATGTAGATAAAGTATTGAATAACATCATTCTAAACCATTTTGAAGTGGGGGAAACATCATCTTCTCATTCTGCTACTCCACTCAAGACATTTCTACCTACTCTTCCTACAACCACTGTCCCTGTAGACGTTCTTCTCACAGCCACTCTTCCTGCAGCCACTCTTCCTATAGCCAGACTTCCTACATCAACAAGTATGTCCCATACATTTCTACCATATGAACTCAAGGTACCATGCATTAATGAAGCAACCATGATAGAGTTAACTACACAAGTGCAGGTGTTAGAAGGAAAATATCTGAATGTTAAAAACAAACTAAGTGAAGAACAACAATTGTTATTGGAAAACTTATTGAGGACCCATCAACATGCATTTGTGTGGGACTATCATGAGATGAAGGGATTGGACCCTAATATTTTCACTCATAGAATTTACATTAGAGATGATTGCAGCCTAGTGAGGCAGCCACAAAGAAGAATTAACCCTGCACTGAGAGAAATTGTAA
Organism: Sequoia sempervirens; assembly: GCA_007258455.2. Taxonomy (NCBI): domain Eukaryota; kingdom Viridiplantae; phylum Streptophyta; class Pinopsida; order Cupressales; family Cupressaceae; genus Sequoia; species Sequoia sempervirens. The sequence continues at coordinate 92,059,761 of VDFB02281492.1, forward strand.
AAGGAGAACTACATAAATTACTAGATGCAGGATTTATCTACCCCATTTCAAATAGCTAGTGGGTGTCTCCAAGTGATTGTGCCTAAAAAAGGAGGGAAATGGAATTTTTGTGTTGATTATAGGGAACTCAATGCTGCCATAAAAAATGACCATTTTCCCTTACCTTTCATAGATCAAGTTTTTGGACTCACTTGCAGGAAAGCAATACTTTTCTTTTCTAGATGGATTCAATGGCTACAACCAGATTCAAATTTCACTAGAGGACCAGGAGAAGACCTCCTTTACCTATCCATGGGGGACCTATGCCTACTTGGTACTCCCATTTGGCTTATGCAATGCACCTGCAACTTTTCAAAGGGCAGTCATTAGCATATTTTCAGACATTTCTCATGATTGCATGGAAATTTATATGGATGATTTCACCTCATATGGTGCTGATTTCAATGAAGCATTGGAGAATCTCAGGAAATTCCTATAGAGATGTGAAGATCACAATATCTCTTTAAACAATGAAAAGTGCTTCATGATGATGCAGGAAGGTGTAGTTCTTGGACACTACATATCCAAAAAAGGAATTCAAGTAGGTCCTGCAAAGATTGAGGTGATTACAAATCTTCCTACACCTACAAAACAAAAGGATGTTAGGAGTTTCTTGGGCCATGTAGGATATTACAGGCATTTCATCAAGGATTTTAGTAAAATAACAACACCATTGTATACTCTTCTCACTAAACATGTTGAATTCTAGTGGAATGAAGATTGTGACAAGGAATTTTTTAATTTGAAGGTAGCCTTGACTCATGCTCCTATACTCAATGGACCTAATTGGGTGCTTCCTTTCCACATCCATACAGATGCATCAAATTATGCCATAGGAGCAATCTTAGGCCAGAAAGAAGGAGCTATTGAAAATTCCATTTATTTTTTCAGCAAAAATTTGCAGGGAAATGAATTCAACTATACAATGACATATAAAGAAATGCTGGCGGTAATCTATGCCCTAAAAAAATTCAGGCATTATATAATAGGTTACCAAATATTTGTGCACACTGATCATGCAACCATTAGATATCTCATTAATAAACCTCTGATCTTTGGTAGGCTAGCAATATATTTATTGTTGATGTAGGAGTTTGACATAACCATTGTGGATAAACCACAAAAGGCCAATGTTGTAGATTTTCTTTCAAGGCTAACTATATCAGAAGACAATCAAGCCATAGATGACTCTTTTCTTGATGAGAATCTATTCTCCATTAGTGTACAAACACCTTGGTATGCTGACATAGTTAACTATTTGGTCACGGGTAGAGTTTCTCCTCACTTCTCTCCAAAAGAGAGAAGGGCACTCATTGAAAAATCTTTTCATTTCTCATGGATTGTTGGATGTTTGTTTTATACTGGACCAAACCATGTCATGAGGAGATGTGTGAGAGAAGATGAGACATATGAAATTTTGCATGCATGCCACAACGAACCATGTGGAGGACATTTTACAGCTAAGAGGACAACAATGAAGTTTTTGAACACAAGATATTACTGGCCAACACTCCACAAGGATGCAGGAAGGTATACCAGAAAATGTGATAGATGCCAAAGAATGGGTAGACCAACTAGATCTAATGAGATGCCACTTTTCCCTTAGGTAGTAATCACTCTCTTTGACAAGTAGTGATTGGATTTTGTAGGACCCATTGACCCTCCATCAAATGGTAAGTCTTATATCCTGGTATGCACTGATTATGTAACTAAGTGGGTAGAAGTTAAGGCCATGAAGCATGCAAGAGATAACAAGGTTGTATAATTTCTTTATGAGGAGATTTTCACAAGGTATGGAGTTCCAAGAGAGATAGTGACTGATCAAGGAGCTCAATTCACATCAACCCTTGTTTCAACACTAGTTAATGAGTACAACATAAGACACAGGAAGTATACTCCTTATCACCCCTAGACCAATGGCCAAGTTGAGGTGATCAATAGAGAAATTGAAGCTATTTTGACCAAAACCGTAGCTATCCATAGAAAGGATTGGGAAAATAGGTTACTAGAAGCTGTTTGGGCCTACAAAACTACTCAGAAAACAACTACAAGAATCAATCCATTTGAGTTGTATGGAAAGACATCCATGATTCCCATTGAATTTGAACATAAGACTCTTAGGACTGCAGTAGATTTGTGGATGGATATCTCTAAGGCACCAAGAGAAAGAATCATGCAACTGAATGCTTTGGACGAGATGAGGAGAGAAACCTTGTATCACACTGAGGTAGTGTAGAATCAGAGAATCAAGTGGCATGATAAATTCATCAAGGACAAGAAATTCTAGCTAGGTGACTGGGCACAGCTCTATGACTCAAGGTATTAGGCCAATGTTGGAAAATTGCAGACAAGGTGGCTAGGACCATATGAGGTTGTTGAAGTATTCCCTAATGGCGTTGTTCAACTCACCACTATTGACCTAGTCAGATTCAAGTTGCTTTTTAATGGTCATCGCCTCACATTGTATCACAAACCAACTTCCAAGGAGGAGTTCCTGCAACAATTCACTCAACATGTTGCACCCAAGCTTCCTGCAGCCAAAGGAAGTGGACCTAGTGTCCCTCCTAGCTAATTAAGGTATGTACTTGTCATAATAAAGACTTCCAATTCCATGGGAGTCCATTTCTTCACCTATCCACCCATCCGCTCATCCATCTCCACCTTTCTCTCTCTTCCATCACATCACTTCATTCCACTCCACCTCATTCCACCTCATCTTCATTAATTGCTCAACTTATTTCCTAAAAAGGTGAAGGGTAATTTCTCCATGATCTTTGAAATGAATCCTCCATACATTCAGGTACGTGTGCATTAATTGCTATATCTTAATTGTCTTTAGTGCATTCATTTAATTGATGTACATTAATATGGATGTTCACTATAGCATGCCATTATTCCCTACCCCTGTCAAGTTATCATTTTGCACGTGAGGACACATGCCCAAACTTAGGTTGGGGGGAGGAAAAAGATGTGAATACTTTGCCCACGTGTTAGTCCATGCTAGTCTACATCAACAAAATTTAAATTGAGCTGATTTGAAATCCGAGTGAGAAGAGGAATCACATGTGTGAGGTGACACCAACTACCACCACCATTTATCTCCATCATAGCTTTCCATTATTACTCCTTCCTTTCCATTATTGACCCTGTGACAATCTAATGTTGCAAACAAAAGGTAAAAAGGGAAAATTCAGTCAACATTGGCATTGGAAATTTAACAAGTGTTGTAGCAAGGTGAATATGGTTTTGAAATGAGAATTATAGGAAGGAAACTACAAAGTGTTTGTTTTATTACAGACAATGGGAGGTGGGTTAATTCGAAAAGAATCCATGGTGCATAATGTATTACTGTAGGATGCACCCTACCTAGCTGAATTCAAAAAATGTGGCTGGTTAGATTATTTCATGAAGCTGGATGATTTTTTATGAAGGCATTGCACTAGAATTCGCCCAAACATTGTCTGAAGGGAAAGCCACAGTAAAAGGGTTGGAAGTATTGGTTACTGAAGAAAGAATTGCAGAGGTTACAGGGTTTCTGGCCGATGATGAAGATTACCCTACTTGTAGGTACTCCAGATCAGCTAGGTCTGAATTTACAAAACTAAGTGACCCTCCATTGAGCATAGATAAACAAGGTGTGAAGAGAACCTCTCTACCTGAGCCATGGAAGAAAATATTTGTTTATGTCATAAAATATATCACCTGTGAAGGATGCCAATCAAATATACATTTTGTGTATTTTAAACTCTTGAATCACATGAGGCATGAGAGAAGGATGAATGTGTCAAACATGCTATGCAACCTTCTTTCAATCATGGCAACCGAGACTCAGAAAGTTATTGACAATTCCATTTCCCACCATTGTTTGATTAAATTGTTAGTTGAGAAGTCTTTGCATGATGTATCTAGAATGACCTGGGAGGACTTCATAAAAAATGATCAAATTACACCTGAGCACTTGCAACCTAGGGTTTTACTTCAACCTCATAGGTATAGTAGGAGATTAAGAATGATTGAAGCCACTATTGGTGCTTTAACCTCTGGCACAAGCCCTAGTGCAAACCCTCCTACAACAGAAGAAACCATATAAATTGGCTCTTCTGGGACAAAGCACTTAGACAAAGAAAGTTCCTCTCCAAATTTTGATGATGATGTTCCACTTGGAATCCCAATGAAAACTAGGGCACAAAAGAGAGAGGAAGAAATGAGAAAAGAAAAAGCTAAAAAGCAGCTAACAAAAAAAGAAGTACCAAGCTCTAGAAAGTGGAAGGCTGATACTGTTCATCCTGTAGCCAAAGAAAAACATGAGAGCCCTCCCTGAAAATCAAGACCAATCAGGCTAGCCTTTGGTATGCCTCCACAGGAAAGCCCTGTGTCTATAGAAATATCACAGGGGGCCATAGAAGCTCTAATGGGGCATGTGAATGTTGAGGAAGAGGATATATTTAAGATGACAACAAACATAACATTGACAGATCTTGTTGATATTGCATAACAAGTAAAAAATCAAGGGTGTGAGTAAAATCAAGATTTCCTACAGCAAGAGGTCCTACATCATGAACAAGAGCAAGACCAAGAGCATGAGTTCTTGCAACAACAACAAAAACAAAAATAATCAGTATCCTAAAATCCTTGATGAGATAACCTGAATCCTTGCAGTTAGTGCTATATGGAGAGCAAGCATCAGTGCCAAGGAAAATGTTGGTAGGAATGCATAAACCCCCTGATTTTTCAATGAACATGGTAGCTATGAATTTATGGAAGGAGATGCAAAGAAGAGAAGAGGAATGGAAGGAAGAGAAACACAAATTGAAGAAGGAAATTCAAAAGAAAGATGAGGAAATTGAAGACAAGGATGCAAAAATTGCTACCTTGAAGAAGACTGTGGATGATATGGCAACCTTGGTACCACAAATTTTAGAGTGTAGGACCCCTCCAATGGTCTATGCTTTGCATTTAAAGGAGAAATATATCTCTTTTAAGTTGGAAATAATTTTCTCAAGTTTGAACCCTTCTATTGAGACTCCTGTTAATTTTTTCAATGCTTATCGAATTGCTTCCCCTAAAATGAAGAATTTGCTATGTGAGTTTTATTTGCATAATTATGTTGTGACTAAAGACCATGATTGGAATCCACTGTTGTATGTTGGAGATGTCTAAATAAGGGAATTTATGTCTTAGGTACAAAAGGAGATCAGTTGGGGACAACAATATGGGGCTTCTAAGCAAATGGAATCCAACATCCCTCTACCCATCAGGGTTGAATCAAGGAATCCAAGGGACATTTACAGGGAATGGCACATAATGCTTTTCAGACCTAGCTTTGGTAATAAGATTATGCCTTGGATAGAAGCAGCCTATAGTGAGTATGAGGTGAAGGAAAAAGAAAAAGAGGAAACTATGAAGAGATAACTCACACAAAGATGGAACAACCTAACTGATGAGCTAAAATAGGCTGAGCCCGATTCCATCTAGAACTATGTTGCAAAACTTAAGAGAATTGATAGATATATAGATTGGAAGAACAAAGGGATGATTTGGGCTTCCCCTGACTTTTCAGCCACCCCTCCTGATGTGGTTCGTGCCAAGTTACAGTTTTTACAACTATGATATTGTTGTAGAGAGACAAAGATGAGGTAGATTGGATAGATTGAGAGGATTCTATTGGGACCCTGATTCATGCACAACAAACACTGATGTAGGATAGTTGTTAGTTGCAAATTTTAGAGCATTGACCAAGCAGAAGAACAACCCTTCCCCTGCTGGAGGACCAAAAAACCCTTAGGTTGGGGGAGTGATGAGCCTAGTTTATGGTATAATTTTGGGTAGAATTTATGATTTATTTGTTGAAGTTGTCATGGACCATGATGTTAAGTGTTGATATTTTTGATGATATTTCCTCAAACTATAGACATTCGGCCTAATCTTATTTCTGCAAATCTTTAATGACCTTGGCATGTTATATGGACTATCTATATTAATTCTGCATGTGGTTAATGAATGTTATTTAAGGCAGTTATAGATATGCAATTATTGTGCATACTAACATTGCCATGCATATATAATTTGAGGATACTAAATTGAGAAAGACACTGCTAGCTAGGCATGCACCATAACATCCAACAAGGGAATCATTCAAAGGTCAAAGGAGGTCAACGGAAAGAGATTCCCCATGTAAACCAAATGTAACCACCTTGTAGTGGACTTTAATGCTATTGAGAAGATATTGGCATTACTACTATGCTAAATTTGCAGGCACATCTGACCAGATTCCATGAGCTCATAACCCCCTCTCCATTGTCTTTGCTTTCCCTAAAATGGCAACCTCCTAGTTCGTGGAGTTAACCACCTTGCTTAGTTTGTAGTATAAATAGGGATTATATGATCCTTCTCAAGAGGTTGCACGAACTGATATTTTACTTGCATTCTTAGTTTTCAATGATACAATTACACTGCTCTATTGTACTCATGTTTCTTGATGAATAAAATAAAGTTCTAAGTTTGAGCATCTGAGTTTTCATTAATAGTAGAGGATACTCATCCAAGGGGGCCCACTTGGTGAAAAATCCATCCTTAGATTGATTTATCCTAGTTATTACTTTTTGTTCAGTAATTAGTTAAGAATCTAGCACTGACTATTCCTGTAGCCACTAGAATTCCATTTTGTGACTGTTCCTACAACCAAAGCAGATAGAGTAGTTTTCTCTTTGTTGTTCAAATTTTCATTTATGTCATGGATTTCAAGCTTAGTATAGTTGTTTGTTGATGTTCAACATTTGTTTTATTCCATTTTGAGCAATTTACTTTCAACATTGTCTCTTTCTTAGCTCTAGAATGAAAATGACTACTTTGAGTTCCTAGTGCACTTACTGTGTTGACCTATTTCAAGTTCACATCCCTGGGTTGATAAGTTAAATGCAACTTCATGATGATTGAATATATATTTAGTCTAGATGTCCAATCTTTGAATCACAGCTGTAAGAGCTTAGTTTTTAATTCATTATAGGAGGCCAACACTCATACTTGATGAAAAGAATCAGGGTTTACCTATCTTTAGAATTTTCACACATGTGCTACCATGGAAAGGGGTAGCAATAGAAATTAGGATTGAAAGTGAACCTTGTCTTAAACATATGATCATTGATTATGACTTTCCTAATGATTTATCCTACTTTGAAACTGAGATTGGATTATAGAGGAGAGAGGAATTCATGACCATTTCAATGTTCAATCTTGATGGCCTACAACCTTTAGAGCATAGTGAATCGACGACTACCATTAACCAATAGGTTTTAATTAGAAAGTTACAATATGATAGGCTGGTCTTTGAGAAGAGGTTGATCTATGGAGTGTACTACTCCCTAACTGGTGCAAAATCCATTACCAAAGTCATTCTGAACTGACTAGTCAATCGTGTGTAGACATTCTGAACCATGTCTGTCAATCACCAGAAACTTGTGAGTGCCACCCAAAAACACCTCTGAAATAGTTTTCCTTTGAGGCTAGAGATACCACTATTTTGACACGAACCAATTATACATAGGAAGAAGTCCTTTCCCCAATCAGATAGACTCAGGTATCATGTTCTTCCTTGGGAAATGAGATTGTAGAATCTCAGGAATTTTATGATACACCCATCCCTGATAACCTTCCAATTCCTAAGAGCTTGTTGAAACCAATAACCAATAGTAAACCCACTGATCAAAATTAGATCTAGGAAGAAGTGTTTGAATAGGTCCTAAATATGAGTGAAATTTTTTGCTATTGTTATTTAGATCACTCCCCATGTCTAGAAGTCTTAAACCAGTCTGAGACAACGCCTATTTCTTGCAAATGATTACCCCCGACTCATCCTAAGAAAGAAACCCCAACCTAAGATCAATTGTGGGTCCTTAAATTCAATGGTTTTAAGTCTAAAACAAGGAGTGAAGCTGGAATTGAACTAACAAACCCGAAAGTGAAAATATACTTTTCTCCCTACAAGTTGCAGTTTAGCTATACCAATAATGTGGTGGTGTATGAAGTGCTGGCTAGAGCGTTAATGTTTGTGCATAAAAAAAAGGTTACAGATCTAACAGTCATGGGAGATTCTTAAGTCATTGTCAAGCAGGTTCATAGTCAATACATGTGCCATAACAAGAGGCTGGCTGCATAGAGGAACAAAATATGGAATCTGATAGAAGATTTTGATGCTTTTGGGATCAAATTGATTCCCAAGGAAGATAACCAGATTGTAGATGCACTTGTTTCTGCTAGTACCTTGGAACCCATGTAAGATTCTAAGTTGAAAAGATTCTTAGTGGAGCTAGTCTTGATCCCAACCATTCAGGACAACGTTAGGAATTTCAAAGTCTTTGATGATGACCAGCATATACTGGCCTTCTTGGAAAGCTTAGATGTCTTTGAAGGATATATTATCGATGAATCAGACAGAGATCAGGGAGAGTGAGATCTAGAAACATATGATGCAGAAGGAATAATGAATCTGAAAACGAACAACATTCCTACGGGAATGGTAGCATTAGAGAGAATCTTCGACTCTGATCCTTGAGCTCATGAAAAATTTCCTACTAAAACTAATGGAGGGAAGTATGAGTCAATTAACTTGGTAGATTTGGGCCCTAAGAGGAAATTATTTATTGGTAAAACTTTCCCCAGACACATTCGAGATAAAATCTTGATAGAATTAAAAGCAGATATAGCAGTGATTGCCTAGGGGTACGAAGATTTGAAAACCTTTGATACTTCGGTAATAACACATGCTATCCCCTTAAAACCTGAAGCAAAGTCTTTCTATCAAAAAAAATGCCCAGTGAATGCCCTGATTGAGCCCTTAATTCATAAAGAAGTGCAACAGTTGTCAGTGAGAATAATTTTTCCAATAAAGCATTCCACTTGGGTTGCTAATTTGGTCCCTGTGCATTAAAATAGCAGAGAGATTAGGTTATGCGTTGACTTTAGAAACCTTAACAAAGCTTCATAGAAGGACAATTATCCTCTTCCTTCCCTTGATGAGGTGCTACAAATTGTAAATGGTTCACAAATTATGTCATTCTTGGATGGATATTCAAGATACAATCAAGTAATGGTTAACTACAAGGATAGAATGAAGACCACATTCACTACCATGTAGGGGACATTTTCTTATCGGAGGATGCCATTTGGTGTTATCAATTCTAGAGCCACCTTTCAGCGAGTGATGGATGTGGTGTTTAAGGATATGGTAGGTAAGTGTATTATCATATATATGGATGATTTGACTATGTTTTCCAAGAATAGAGAAGATGACACTGTTGATTTGTCAAAGGTCCTTAGAAAATGCATAAGTGATATGTATAGGGATCTAGACTAAATTACAAAATTTGAATGCTTAATTTTTTTACAATGATTATTCCAAGTTAATTAGAACAAAATTAACTTATGGAAATAATTAAGGTAACAGGAAATAACAAAGAGATGCCAACAGAATGAGAGAGAAGAATAGAGAAAGATGCAAACAGAGTTTGATTACAGAGTTCGCCACAAACGTGACTACGTCTCCGGGTCGGCTCCAATAGAGTATGACTGATCCGATTAATCTCCAAATCAATTACAAAATTGCACCAAGACCATTTCTTCTAGCACTTCGACAGCATAACAATACTCCGATGTACGAAAATGGCTCCAAAAATCTCCTTACAATCCCTCTTCGAATCACCTGACACCTATTTCACTTGAAAATTATGAGTAAAAAACACTTAGCCTAACTCTCTCCCTTTCACCCCTTTTTATACAAAAGTTTCACCCAATTTGGTGAAAACCATAAGATTTACTAAATTTCCCCCATATCTCCTAATGACCATTTAATCTCCCAATTTTACAAAGGAATATTCAAAATATCCTTAATAATCTTTTTTAAAATTATTTAAGCCCTTCCTCAGAATATTATTGTTTAGGGGTTTGTTTTTTAATCCTTAAAAGGATTATTTGTTTGTTTTGTTTTTAAATTATAGGAGTTTGTTTTTAAAATTATGGTAATCGGTTTGAAATAGTCAAGAAAACCAACCGATGCCATATACATATCAGATAATGTCGATGGCATATCGGTAGGCTATACTTTTTGTAACCCGGCCGGTGTGGGTTCAACTCCCGCTGGCCACAAATTTAGGAATAAAATCCATCCAACTTTTTATCAAAACAAACCAACCACCGTTGATTGTTAGACCCACAGATATGGTGCAACAGTCAAGTGCTAAGTTCGGCGGAGGTTGGTTGGTGGTTCAAATCCCCCAACAAACTTTTTAACAAACGAACAAACTCATCCCATCTGCCAGCCGAAGGAGAGAAGAAAGGGCCACGTGTCACTCCACCAAGATGCCACGTGGCTTGATTTGATTCACCGATAGAGACATGTGAACCGCACAGTCACTACCAATTGTATTGCCACCAATTGCCACATGTCAGGAGATAATTCGCCGAACCCGTCCACGTCACTTGCTGACTGAGTAGCCACCTGTATTGCCACATCATCTTGTACAGAATGTACAGACTACCACTTGTCAAACTGTGATTAGTCCACTTCAGATTCTGTACTGATGGTGACATTATCATGTACAGATGCTGACATCATCACTGTACCTCTGGTCCACAAGTCAACTTAGAACTTTGACCGGTTGTATCTCTTGCATACGATGTGCATTTTTGATGAAATGAGATGCGTTGGAAAGCTTGCTATGAGATCTTTGCAATGACGCCATCTTTGAAAAATTTTGATGACATCATTTTTTCACCTTCTGGATGCTCTCTGATACTAGTTTGACCCAAGGTTTGACTGGCCATAACTTGTACAAACGGACTCCTTTTCACTCCATTCGAGTTGCGTTGGAATCAGGACGTCGAGATCTTTCTGATGGTGCAGATTCTGGAGAGAATGGAGACACTCCAATTTTCACTAAAAATATCCACCGGATCAGGCCTCCCCAATAAAGACCTTTTGGACCTCCAAAAGTGACATTTACTCTGACATTAAGTGAGGACTTGGCCTCCCCACTTGTCTTGTATCCTCTGTACATCTGAATACCTGGCTCACAAGCACAATGAAGACTGCAACAACATTGTTGAACATAAACATTATTCTATCACTTCCATAAGCATCTACATCAATTGTCATAGCCACTAACCAACAAAAATTGACTAGCATCAAGCTGAACAATAATGCAGAAATGAAAGAGAATAAGTCAACAAAATATCGATCCTTCACAACAGGAACATTTTTACCCAAGGAACCATCAATGCTTTCAATCATCATTCCCTCATGCTGTATTGCGGGTGCATCCTGCAACATCTGACCCTAGTTAGCTACTCCAAGTTCAAGTGTAGAACCACCTGTACTGACAGACATAAGAGTTAACTCTTTACTTGCATTAATTACCCTCTTTAACTGTCCTGTGTTTGCAAAAGAATGATCAGTCTTAATCCTATGAGAATGTACAATATACTGAATGCCATCTTTAAACAAGTGATAATGATTCTTTTCTCTATAGAAAATTGCTTTTCTGTCATAAAGATAAGGGCTTCCAAGCACTATTCCACAGATATCCAGTGGAACTACATCAAACTGTACTTCATCCACAAACTTACTAGTGATTGCGAATCTTAAGGTGCATTGTCTTGTTACTTGCAACTTATCATTTTCACAAATCCAACCTAGTGGGTAAGGTTTCTTATGATGTGTAGTTTTCAATCCCAAGTTTCTTACAACACTTTCAAAAATCAGATTAACTTGAGAACCACTATCTATAAGTGCATCAATTTTACTATTCTTAGCAACAACCCTTAAATGAAACAACTCATTCCTTTTCTTATCTTCAGAGAAATCATTAACTGTAGAAGTAGAAGCAAAACTAGCAACAAAAACACCAAAAATAGGAGCTTTACCTTTTAGACCCATAGTTGTTATCTTAGTCTCATCATCTGAATCTGAACCAAGATCCATAACAACATTTGCGGCTTTCTCCTTACCTTTCTATTTTTGATTACGTTTCTAAGCCCACTTAGGCTTCAATTCGGGATGCAACTTCCAACAATGATCTTCATCATGACCCTTCCTATCACAATGAGTGCAAGAAAGCTTATCATCCTTCTTAACTGTAGTTGTCTTCTTTGCTTTCCCTGTCTCTACAACCTTACAATATTTCTTTACATCATTATCAAACTTATCAATAAAAGATCCTTTTCCCCTTGACTCTAAGTGGGTAGCTTGAACAGACACTTCATCCAAATTACAAGGGTTCAATACCAAAATAGAATGCCTAAGGTAGGAATGCATACCTCCTATGTACTTCAACAAAGTGTCCTGGGTGTACAAAGGAACATTCAAAGCAATAGCCTTCTTCCTAAATTCATGGGTGCACTCTTGGATAGTTTGACCTTTCCCTTGCCTAAACATTTGCCAGTCCATCATTAACTATTGCATATGTCCTACAGGATAAAAATGCTTCTTAAGAGCATTAACAAACTCTATCCAAGTTAAGTTGACTCTACCATGCTATGAAATTTCTGCCTTAGACTTACTCTCCCACCAGGTTAAAGCTGTACCTCCTAATCGAAGAGTAGCTAATTGGATCCTATCATCATCATATAATAGGTTTTGGACTCTACAATAAACTTCAACTTGCTGAATCCAATCATCCAATTTTTCAGCATTAAGTTCTCCACAATACTTTGGTAAATCAAATTTTACATCTAATTTAATTTTAGGTTTATGCCCACTCTTGAAAGGATTAAAAGAAGTAGAATGAGGAGAAGATGGAGAAGAAGGAGAAGAAGGAGAAGAGGGAGGAGAAGAAGAAAAGGGGTGATCTGGTTGCTTGCCACCATCTCCATGTTGTTTCTCTTTCTTGTCTTCATGAACATCTTCCTTCGACGAACCTCCTTCACGATCCTTCCACTCTTTTCTCTCTTGAAAAAGAATGTCCACCTTAGCCTTCATCTTGAGGAATGCTCTTCGAAATTCCTGCTCACTGATTTCTTCAGGAATCTCCATCCCAGACAAGGACATCTTCAGAAAAGTTCTTTGCTTCCCGATCTCAGGATTAAAGTCTTTGAGCTTGCCTTCACTCTTATGAATCCTAGATCTCATTAGCATTCAAGAAAAAACAACTGCAATAATAGTCAACTGAGCTCTGATACCACCTGATCTGTATAGGGATCTAGACTAAATTACAAAATTTGAATGCTTAATTTTTTTACAATGATTATTCCAAGTTAATTAGAACAAAATTAACTTATGGAAATAATTAAGGTAATAGGAAATAACAAAGAGATGCCAACAAAATGAGAGAGAAGAATAGAGAAAGATGCAAACAGAGTTTGATTACGGAGTTCGCCACAAACGTGACTACGTCTCCAGGTCGGCTCCAATAGAGTACGACCAATCCGATTAATCTCCAAATCAATTACAAAATTAAACCAAGACCATTTCTTCTAGCACTTCGGCAGCATAACAATACTCCGATGTACGAAAATGGCTCCAAAAATCTCCTTACAATCCCTCTTCGAATCACTTGACACCTGTTTCACTTGAAAATTATGAGTAAAAAACACTTAGCCTAACTCTCTCCCTTTCACCCCTTTTTATACAAAAGTTTCACCCAATTTGGTGAAAACCATAAGATTTACTAAATTTCCCCCAAATCTCCTAATGACCATTTAATCTCCCAATTTTACAAAGGAATATTCAAAATATCCTTAATAATCTTTTTTAAAATTATTTAAGCCCTTCCTCAGAATATTATTGTTTAGGGGTTTGTTTTTTAATCCTTAAAAGGATTATTTGTTTGTTTTGTTTTTAAATTATAGGAGTTTGTTTTTAAAATTATGGTAATCGGTTTGAAATAGTCAAGAAAACCAACCGATGCCATATACATATCAGATAATGTCGATGGCATATTGGTGGGCTATACTTTTTGTAACCCGGCTGGTGCGGGTTCAACTCCCGCCAGCCACAAATTTAGCAATAAAATCCATCCAAATTTTTATCAAAACAAACTTACCACCGTTGATTGTTAGACCCACGGATATGGTGCAATGGTCAGGTGCTAAGTTCGGTGGAGGTTGATTGGGGGTTCAAATCCCCCAACAAACTTTTTAACAAACGAACAAACTCATCCCATCCGCCGGACGAAGGAGAGAAGAAAGGGCCACGTGTCGCTCCACCAAGATGCCACGTGGCTTGATTTGATTTTCCAATAGAGACATGTCAGCCGCACAGTCACTGCCAACTATATTGCCACCACTTGCCACATGTCAGGAGATAATTCGTCGAACCCGTCCACGTCACTTGCTGACTCGGTAGCCACCTGTACTGCCACGTCATCTTGTACGAAATGTACAGACTGCCACATGTCAAACTATGATTAGTCCACTTCAGATTCCGTACTGATGGTGACATCATCATGTATGGATGCTGACATCATCACTGTACCTCTGGTCCACAAGTCAACTCAGAACTTTGACTGGCTGTATCTCTCGCATATGATGTGCATTTTTGACAAAACGAGATGCATTGGAAATCTTGCAATGAGCTCTTTGCAATGATGCCATCTTTGAAAAATTTTGACGACATCATTTTTTTGCCTTTTGGATGCCCTCTAATACCAGTTTGACCCAAGGTTTGACTGGCCATAACTTGCACAAACAGACTCCTTTTCGCTCCGTTCGACTTGCGTTGGAATTAGGACACCGAGATATTTCTGATGGTGTAGATTCTAGAGAGAATGGAGACACTTCAATTTTTACTAAAAATATCCACTGGATCAATAAGTTATGGTGTTTCCCTTAATCTGAAGAAGTGTGTGTTTGGAGTTTTAGAAGATAAATTATTGGGACACATAATATAAAAGAAGGGAATTTCAATTGACCCAAATAGGGTGGAATCCATTCTAAAACTAACCATGCCTAGTAGCAAAAAGGAGATGAGGTCTTTTTCTGGGAAGATAAAATTTGTGTGGAAATTCATAACTGGGTTTATAGAGATCATCGAACCCCTCAACGAAATGATGACGGAGGATGCTAAGATTGAGTGGAGCAATGAGGCTAAATTTACATTCTCATAGATTAAACAATCTATTTAAGAGGTACTAGTTCTAACTAGCTTTGATTATCTGAACGCTTATATATATATTCATTTGCATTTGATCATTCATGTGTTGCTATTTTGACATAGTAAAAAGGTGAAGGGGATGAAAGGTTGATTGCTTTTGTGAGTTCTCTGTTCAAGAATGCTGAAGTTAGATATTCACCTCTAGAGAAACAAGATTTTTCACTAGTATGGGCAGTCAAGAAATTCCAACACTATATCCTCTGGAGTCAAATTGCTAGCATGGTTCTTGACCCTATTGTAAAGTCCCTTCTTATGCAAAGTGAACTGGGGGAGAGACGAGGAAAGTGGATGGAAATCTTACAAGAATTTGACCTTGAAATCCATCTGATGAATCTAGTCCAAGGACGAGGCTTATCCAAGGCTATGGTAGATGTTGATACTAAGATTACCTACCAACAGTATATGGTAAATTCATTTATAGGTGATTCTTGGTATGCTTATTTAATCTTTTTGTTGCTAAATAACAAATTCCCAGATGGAATGAACACCACTCAGAGGAGAGCACTTAGGTTGAAGAGTTCATGTTACATGCTCAAAAGGGGAGCTTTGTACCAAAGAAACTTTGAGGGCGTCTATCTACGCTGCCTTGATTAGCAACAGGTGAAACAAGCCATAGCTGAATTTCATGGCATACATGGTATCGAACATGGTTTTGCTGATTCTGTGTCACACCAAATTCTAAGATCGGGTTAATATTCCCTTCATGTGTTTCATGATGCTCACCAACATGTGAGGGCATGTCATACATGTCTGACTTCCACATCCAGGGAACACAACTTGACAATTCCCCTACAACCGGTATATGAGGGAAGACCATTTGCCCAATGGGAATTAGATTTTGTAGGGGTAATTAATCCAAATTCATCTGTAGGTCACAAATTTATTATGAAAACTGATTGTTGTACACACTAGACTAAAGCTCGGCCTTTTAAGAATAGAACCATGAAGGTTGTCATCAAATTCCTTAATGAATCCATCGTTACTAGGTTTGGAATACTATTTGCCCTGGTATGCGATAATGGCCCTGCTTTTCCTTCTATGAAATTTATTCAATGGGAATATGAGCATAAAATTGTGCTAAAATATTCTCCTAATTATTACCCACAGGGGAATGGAGTAGTTGAGTCTACAAATAAAAATTTGTTGGATGTAATTAAGAAGCTGCTATAAAGTAATCCTAGGGATTGGCACACTCAACTAAGATTTTCTTTTGGGTAGATACAACCCTAATCAAGGCCGCCTTAGGAAACTCACCATTCAAGTTAGTCTATGGCCAAGACCCAGTCTTTCCTATCCATCTATAGATACTTGTTCTTAGGTTTATGCAATAATTTTACTCAAACAATGATAGGATATAAGTTAGACTAACTAGTTTGTTGAACCTGGAGGAACAAAGAGATGTTGCTTTACAATAGTTTTCCAATCATCAAGCTGTTGTCAAACATTGGTTTGACAAAAGAGAAGAATTTAAAGCTTTTAGAATATCAGACCTTGTACTACTGTGGTATAAATCCAAGGAAAAGAAAGGAGACCACCAAAAGTTTGACCAAATTTGGCTGGGTCCATATCAGATTATTGAGATCATGGGTGAGAATGCCTTTCGGTTGAACACTTTAACAGGAGAACTTCTTCCATTGACTATCAATGGGCAATTTCTCAAACATAATTTTGGCCCATGAGGGTCTGATGTTTTGTTTGGTTGTATATATGTAATTAGCTAGTTTGTTTGCTGGTTTTTTTCTTTGTTTGTTTGTTTTGTTTGTCTATTTTCTTTTGTTGTTCTTTCTGTTTCCGTTCTTTCTATTTTGGGGTGAACTCCATTTTGATCTATTTTTGAAATACAGAGTGGTTATTCAATGTATGATGAAGATACTAGGAGAGAAATTGGTTTAGGTATTTTCAAGTATGTTTGTGAAATTTTTTTCGTTTCAAGACTTGTGTCTTGTGTTATTTTTAATAACAACCTAAAAGGTTAAGAACAAATGGGTATATTGTAAGTAATCTCATTAACCATGGCTAAATTTGTCATGGAATAGATACAAACAACTATTTACATGAAGGCCTATTTGTCTCAGAGTAATTGTATTCCAGATTTAGGTGGAAATTTTGAGTCCTGACACTGTCATGAGGTCCATTGTAGTTCCCAACCCAAATTTGAGGATGATACATTTGAGTATTGAGGAAAAGACGAAAAGGGATTTATTCAAGTAAGCCTATATAAAAGAAAAGAAAAGAAAACCATTAAATGATGGAAAAACTCAATATGAGAAGGGTAATTCAAGTATCTCTATCAGGGCTATGGATGCCTGACTGGCAGTAGAGAAAAGCTTTAAGAGAACTAGAGGTATTGTTGGCCTCCTACAATGATCTTAATAACTAATCCTTTATAGCCATGATTCAAAGATTGGACATCTAACCTGAATAGCCATTTCAATCATCATGAAGGTGCATTTAACTTGTCAATCCAGGGATGTGAACTTGAAATGGGTCAACATAGTGTGTGCACTAGGAACTCAAAGTAGCCATTCCATTCTATAGCTAAGGAACACACAATACATAAAGTAAATTGCTTGAAAAGGAATGAAACAAATGTTGAACATCAATCAATGACTATGCTAAGCTGAAATGCGTAACAAGAATAAAAATTTGAGCAACAAACATGACACTGCTTTGTCTACTTTGGCTACAGGAACAGTCACGGAATGAAATTATAGTGGCTGCATGAACAGTCAGTGCCAAATTTCTAAGTACTAAACAACAAGTAATACTAAACTAATGCTAGACTAAGAAGACAGGTTACTCACCAAGTGAGCTCCCTTGGATAAGTATCCTCTAAAACTAATGAAAAATTAGATGCTCAAACTCATAACTTTATTTTATTCACTGTGAATCATGAGTACAAAAGAGTAATGTATCTGTATTACTAAAAAATGGAGAGTGCAAGTACAATGTCAAATCATGTAACCTCTTGAAGAAGGAGAATCAAATCATTATTTATACTAACAGCTAAAAGAGGCAGTGAACTCCATGACTGGGAGGACACCATTTAGGGAAGAAAGAGTAAATGGAGCAATGGCGGTTATGCGTGCATAAAATCTAGTCAGACATGTAGGTCCAAATGTAGATTCAACTCAGCAGTAATGTCTGTGCATGCTCGATCATTAAAGTACACTATAAGGACATTACATTCAATTGCATGGAGAATATTCTACCATCAGCCTCCTTTGAATTGGAGTGATTCCTTTGCTAGATGTTATGGTGCATGTCATGCTGGTGGTGTCTTCCTTAACTTAGTATATTAAATCTACATGGTAAAGTCAGTAAACATAATAACTTCACATCTATAACCACCTTAAGGAACATTCATTAACTATATGCAAAATCAATATAGATAATCCACATATTATGCCAAATGTCATTAAAGCATGCAGAGATAGGATTAAGTCCAATGCCAATAGTTTGAGGGAAGCATTATGAAAATACCGATATTTAACATTAAAGTCCATGACATCTACCAGCAAATAAATTATAGAACCAAAAATTGGACCAAAAACTAGGCTCATCACTCCCCCAACCTAACGTTTTGCTAGTCCTCTAGCAAGGGAAGGGTTGTTCTTCTACCTAGTCAAAGCTCTAAAATTTGCAATTGATAGTTGTCCAACAATAGTGGTTGTAGTGCGTGAATTAGGATCCCAATAGAATCCTCCCAATTTGTCAAATCTGTTCCATCTTTACTTTTATGAAGCAATGTCATACTGGTAGAATCTGAAGTTTGGCATGGGCCACATGAGCATGTGTGGCTGGAAAGTCAGGGGAAGCCAAGACTGCCCCTGAGTTCTATCAATCTAAATATACCTATCAATCCTCTTTAGTGCTACAACATAATTGTGGATGGAATGAGGCTCAACCTGCTTCAGCTCATCAGATAGACTATTCCATCCTTGTGATAGACATCTTCTCATAGTTTCCTCCTTTGTTGTTGTCTTTACCTGATACTCACTATAAACTATCTCAATTGAAGGAATAATCCTATTTTCATAACTAGGTTTGAGAAGCAGTTTGTGCCATTCTTTATAAATATCCCTTGGGTTGCTTGATTTAGCTCTAACGGGCAGAGGGATATCAGACTCTAATTTCTTATAAGTTCCATGTTGTTGTTCCCAACTAATCTCATTTTGTACCCAAGACATAAATGCCCTCAATTGGACATCCCCAACATAAAAAAATGGGTTCCTATCATGGTCTTAAGTTACAACAAAATTATGCAAATAAAACTCACACAACAAATTCTTCATTTTAGGGGAGGCTATCCTAGAAGCATTGAAAAATTCCATAGGGGTGTCAATAGAAGGATTCAAACCTGAGGCAATCCTTGACAACTTAAAATAGAGATACTTCTCTTTCAGGAGCTGAGCATAGACCCTTGGAGGGGTCCTACATTCCAAAATTTGTGGTTCCAAAGCTTCCATATCATCCACCCTCTGCTTCAGGGCAGAAATTTCTGCATCTTTATCTTCAATCTCCTCATCCTTCTTTTGAATTTCCTTCTTCAATTTCTATTTTTCCTTTTTCTATTCTTCCTCCTTTCTTTGTATTTCTTTCCATAAATTCAAAATTGTTGCATATACTATAAAATTAGGAGGATTATGAATTCCTACCAATGTTTTTGTTAATGACAGCTCCTCATATGGCACTATATGCATGGACTCAGGCTGTCCTGTTATCTTTGGCTACAGAGGTATTGTTTCTTCTCTCACGTTTTGTTGCAGGGACTCTTGTTCTTGTTCTTGTTGTGGCTATAAGAACTCCTACTCTAGTTCTAGCTACTACTGCAAGACTTCTTTCTACAAGACTTCTTGTTGTAGGAGGATTCACACAGGAGTGAACACCAGAGGTTGAAGCACCAAGAGGGGCTTCAGCTGTGCTCAATCTCCTGCTAGACCTACGGGGTTGAGGTAAAGCCCTAGGTTGCAAGTGCTTAGGTCTAATTTGATCAACATTTATAAATTCTTCCCAAGTTATTGCAGATACATCAGTAGAGAATTTTCAACCAACAATTTAATCAGACAAGGGTGGGAAACATAATTATCCCTACCTTTTTGGGTCTTGACTGCCATGATTGAGAGAATATTATAGTGTACGTTGGGCACATTCATCATCCTGCCGTGCCTCATGTGATTCAAAAGATTGAAGTGTACGGAATAAAAATTTGAATGGCAACCCTCATAGGTGATGTATTTGATAACATAAATGGCTATTTGCTTCCATGGCTCAGGCATAGACATTCTCTTTGCACCTTGTTTAGCAATGCTCAATGAGGGGTTGTTCGGCTCTATAAATTCAGCCCTTGCTGATTTGGCATCTCTAGAGGCAAGGTAATTTTCACGATCAGCTGGTAACCCTATTACCTTTGCAATTCTTTCCTCAATTTCCATAACTTCCAACCCTTTTATTGTGGCTTTCCCTTCAAAAAATACCTGGGTGAATTCAAGTGCAATGCTTTCGTCAAAGTCATCCAACTTTAAGAAGTTTTCTGATCATCTGTAGTTTCTAAATTCAACTAGGAATTGTGCATCATGCAATAAAACATCATGCACCATGGGTTCATTTTGAATTAACCCACCTCCCATTGTTTGCAATCAAAAAAATTCTCTGCAACTTCTTTCTGGCAATTCCTGTCTGAAAATCAAGCTCACTTTCCTGCAGTACCTACTAAATTTCTATTGCCAATATCGACTAAATTTTCTTTTCCTTGTTTCACCTTTTTGTTTGCAACTCAAGATTACGACAGGGGAAATAATGGAAGGAAAATAAGTGATAAAGGAAAATTATGATGGGAAGAAATGGTGGCTACAGTTATTGTCACTTCACAGATGCAAGCCATCCTCTCACTCAGATTTCAAATCAACTCATTTTAAATTTTCTAATGTAGGCTATCATAAATTGACACATGGGAAATATATTTACATCATTTTCTTTCCCCTCCCCCGAACCTAAATTTGGACATATTTCCACACATGCGAGATGGGAGTGGTGATTTGACAGGGAATGATGGCATTTTATATAAACTTCTATACTAACGTATAGTGATTAAATGAACAAACTTAAAAAAATGATTAAAGATAGCAATTGATGCGCACATACCTGAATGTGTGGAAAATTTGCTACAAATATCATGGAGAAAGTACTGCTCACCTTGTGGGAATAAATTAAGAAATTAATGAAAATGAAGTGGAGTGAGGTGAGGTGGAATGAAGTGATGGAAGAGGGAAAGGTGGTGATGGATGGGTGGATGGGTGGATGGGTGAAGAAATGAACTTCCACACAAGTGAAAGTCTTTATTATGAAAGATTACATACCTTAATTAGCCAAAAGGAGGGATGCTAGGTTCATTCCCTTCAGCTGTAGGAAGCTCGGGTGTTGAATGTTGGGTGAATTGCTGTAGGAACTCTTATTTGGAAACTGGCTTGTGATATAATCTAAGGCAATGACCATTAACAAGTAATTTGAACCTGTTAGGGTCAATTGTGGTAAGCTGAACAAATCCATTAGTGAAGACTTCAACAAATTCATATGGTCCTAGCCACCTAGTCTGCAATTTTTTGGCAATGTCCTAGTATCTTGAGTCATAGATCAGGGCCCAATCTCCAGGTTGGAATTTATTGTCCTTGATACATTTTTCATGCCACTTGATTCTATGATTCTACACTACTTCTGTATGTTGCAGGACTTCTCTTCTTATCTCATCCAAAATGTTTAGTTGCATGATTCTTTCTCTTTCTACCTCAGAAATATCCATTCCCAAATATACTGCTATCTCTAGAGTCTTATATTCAAATTTAATTGGCATCATAGTTGTCTTTCCATACATCAACTCAAATGGGGTGAATCTTGGAGTTGTTTTCCATGTTTTCCTATAGGCCCAAACAACTTCTAGTAATCTATTTTCCCAATCCTTTCTATCAATGGCTACTATTTTTGTTAGAATGGTTTCAAACTCTCTGTTGGTCACTTCAACTTGGCCATTAGCTTGTGGGTGATAAGGAGTAGACTTCATGTGCCTTATGTTGTACTCATTGACTAGTGCTGCAACAAGGGTTGATGTGAATTGTTCCCCTTGATCAGTCACTATTTCTCTTGGGACTCCATATCTTGTGAAAATTTCTTCATAAATAAATTCTTGAACCTTGTTATCTCTTGCATTCTTCATGGCCTTAACTTCTACCCATTTTTTCACATAATTAGTGCATACCAATATATAAAACTTACCATTTGATGGAGGGTCAATGGGTCTCACAAAATCCAATCCCCACTTGTCAAAGGGAGTTATTACTACCTAAGGGAATAGTGGTATCTCATCAAACCTAGTTGGTCTACCCATTCTTTGGCATCTGTCACATTTTTGGGTATACCTTCTTGCATCCTTGTGGAGTGTTGGCTAGTAATATCCTATGTTCAAAACCTTCATTGTTGTCCTCTTGGCTGCAAAGTTTCCCCCACATGGTTCATTGTGGCATGCATGCAAAATGTCATATGTCTCATCTTCTCTCACACACCTCCTCATGACATGGCCAGGTCCAGTATAAAAAAAACATCCAACAATCCAAGAGAAAGGAAAAGATTTTTCAATGAGTGCCCTTTTCTCTCTTGGAGAGAAGTGAGAAGAAATTCTACCTGTGACCAAGTAATTAACTATGTCAGCATACCAAGGTGTTTTTACATCGAGGGAGAATAGATGCTCATTAGAGAAAGAGTCATCTATGGGTTGATTATCTTCTAATGTAGTTAGCCTTGAAAGAAAATTTGCAACAACATTGGCCTTCCCCGACTTATCCACAATGGTTATATCAAACTCTTGCATCAACAATAACCATCTTGCCAATCTACCTATGATCAAAGGTTTATTCATGAGATATCTAATGGCTGAATGATTAGTGTGCACAAATATTTGGTAGCCTATTATGTAATGTCTGAATTTGTTCAATGCATAGATTACTGCCATCATTTCTTTTTTTGTCACTATATAATTGAATTAAGCTCCTTGTAAATTTTTGTTGTCAAAGTAAATGGCATTTTCAATAGCTCCTTCTTTCTATCCGAAGACTACTCCTATGGCATAAATCGATGCATCAGTATGGATGTGGAAATGAAGCTCTCAATTAGGCCCTTTGAATACAGGTTTATGAGTCAAAGCTTCCTTCACGTCAGAAAATGCCTTGTCACAGGCTTCAGTCCACTAAAATTCAACATCTTTAGTGAGAAGAGTGTAGAATGGTGCTACTACCTTGCTGAAATCCTTGATGAAACACCTATAATATGCTGCATAACCCAAGTAACTCCAAACATCTTTCTGTTTTGCAGGTGTGGGTAGATTTGTGATTACCTCAATCTTTTTCAGGATCTACTTGAATTTCCTTATGGGAGATGTAGTGGCCAAGAACTACACCTTCTTGCATCAACATGAAGCACTTTTCACTGTTTAAGGAAAACTTTTGGTCTTCACATCTCTACAGGACTATTATGAGATTTTTCAACACTTGATTAAAATCAACACCATAAGTGATAAAGTCATCCATATAAATTTCCATGCAATCATGATAAATGTCTGAGAAGATGCTAATGACTGCCCTCTGAAAAGTTGTAGGTGCATTACATAAGCCAAATGGGAGCACCGAATAGGCATAGGTCCTCCATGGATAGGTAAATGTAGTCTTCTCCTGGTCCTCTGGTGTAATTTGGATCTGGTTGTAGCCGCTTAATCCATCTAGAAAAGAAAAGTATTGCTTTCCTGCAAGTGTGTCCAAAACTTGATCAATGAAGGGTAAAGGAAAGTGGTCCTTCTTGGTGGTAGCATTAAGTTCCTTATAATAAAAAAAACTTGCGATTTCCCTCCCTTCTTGGGCACAATCACTAATGGAGACACCCACTGACTATATGAAATGGGGTAGATAAATCCTACATCTAGTAATTTCTGCAGTTCTCATTTCACAATCTATCTTAGTGCAGGGTTAATTCTTCTCTATGGCTGTCTTACTGGGGTGCATTCATCTCTGATGTAAATTCTATGTGTACAAAGTTTAGGATCCAATCCCTTCGTATCATGTTAATCCAATGCAAATGCATGATGATGGGTCCTTAATAGGTTCACTAATAACAATTGTTTTTTTCCATTTAATTTACTATAAACATTCAAATATTTTCCTTCTGACACCTGTACTTGTGTAGTTAAATCTATCATGTTTGCTTCATTAACACATGGTACCTTTAGCTCATATGGCATAAATGTATGGGACATACCTATTGCTATAGGAAGTCTATCTGTAGGAACATTGGCTATAGGAACAGTGACTATAGGAAGTGTTTCCGTAGGAACAATGGCTGCAGGAAGAGCATCTGCAGGAAGAACATCTACAGGAACAATGGGTGCAAGAAGAGTAGGAAAAAGTGTCTGCTGGAGTAGCAAAATGAGAAGATGATGCTTCCTCCACTTCACAATTATTTTGAATGATATTAGCCAATACTTCATCCTCATCTTGGAGCTTCATGAAAGAGCTTCTACTTAGCATCATAAACTACGCCACAGAGTTAACTTCCTCAACCTCTTCACCAACATGTGGCCATACGAGATTATCTTCATCATGAGATGGCTGAGCAGGCGGATAAAGAATAAATTTTTTAGTGCTCCTCCCATCTAAAATGGTCATGTCACCTGATTGACATCTAATGTATGCATCTGTAGTTGCTAACCATGGCCTTCCAAGAATAATGGGATACCCACCTAGTGTAGCTTTAGGAGAAAGAATTATAAAGATTGTTGGGTACTCCCAGGAGTCTAAAACTACCACAAGATCCTCCACTACACCATTAGGCTTGACAGTAGAGCTATCAACAAGCTATAGGAAAGCAAGAGTGGACCTCATGCTTGTGATATTTAGTTGTTGCAGGATGTCTTTGGTCATTAAATTTATTGATGCTCCTAAGTCAATCAGAGCATTCTTTACTTGGATTCCGTTTATAACAACTTCTACCATAGGACTACCTGAATCATTATACTTGGGAATAGTCACTTTTCCCAGCATGATGTCAGCTAGCTATCCCACCACATTTACTGTAGTTGTGTCCTTCTTTTTCCTACCTAGATTCTTAAGACATGCCTCCTTGATTTGCTTGCGGTAGATTGGAAAATACTTTATGGCCTAAAACAGAGGTATCTGGACACATATATGCTTCAGTTGATCCAAGATATCAAAATTTGTATCCTCCTTTTCTTCCTTCTTCTTGGAAACTTCCAATATTTGAGGAAATGGTGGCTTTTGTTCAGTATGCTTGACTTGAACTAGTTCAGGATTTTTAGGTACACTAGGTTGAATGGGATCATTCAGAGGTTCCTCTTCCTCTTCCATAGGGAGCTTAGTAATAATGGGCTTGGAAGGGGTTGGTAGAATAGTACCTGAACGTAAGTGGATATCACTTACACTCGTATCATATGTAGGGAATTGATTTGAATCAATAGAGTAGGTAGGCTATTGCCGTGATTTGTTATTTGGATGGGATGTGGGATGAGCTGGTAGTTGAGTAGGTTTAGGGGAATTTGAGCTGGGATTAGCAGGTGGAGGCATTATAGCAGGCTGTTGGGCTTGAGAAGGTGGCTACATGTAACTGGTTGTTTGAGTAGGCCATTGTTTCTCTCCTCTCCATTGACTCATTTGCTACAAATTTTCTGGAGGTGGCTGCCAATGTCCTTGAAATTGCTGCCTATTCCCCTGAGGTTGTTGCAACTAGGGTGGAGAACTCTTATGACTGGGGCCAAGCATTTGGAGGGTTACTTTGAGGATGCGGTGGATATCCTCCATAACTGGGTGGATATGGGGGTTGTCATTAGTTACCAAAGGAATAAGAATTGAAATATGACCCAACATAGGATAATGGATCCGGTGGCATACCTTGTCTTGGAGCCCAAGGCTTCTTTTGTGCAAAATAATAAACTTGGTCTTCTTCAATATGGATTGGCTTGAAGGCAAGTGGAACCTACTTGCTTTCAAGATTAGCTACCATCTTACATTTGTAGTCCTTCTTTTGTTTATAGTGGGGGCAATACTCTATCAACATTGCCTCTTCCTCCTCTTACTTCTTGGCCTAAAGTGTATCTAGCTGAGTAGCTACATTATTGATAATGTCTTGCTTGAAGTCTTCCAACAAATGAGTAATCTCCATTCTTGAGACTCCACTGGTAGTTTAATTACCCATGGAAGATTGGTAAGCTCTCCCTTTCTTTGAAGTTTCCCTATAGTAGTTCTAACATATTTTCTTGATATCTTCCCAAGGAACTTGGGAAATATCTTCTCCTCCCATGAGGTCCAAGGCATCAGTGCAACTATCATTGATTCCTCTTAGGAAAAGAAACTTCTATGAGTCTTCATTAAGTTTATGGTGTGGATTATTTTGTAGGAAAAATAAAAACCTTGCAATGTAGTCTTCTAGGCTCTCATCTTCCTTTTGTTGCATCCTGAAAATGTCACCTCCTCTCATGTCATTGCCTCTCCAATATTCCTTGTATTTCTCAAGGAATTTTTTCTTCATGTCTTCCTAAGTTTCCATAGTATCTTTGTCTAGGCTCATGAAACATCTTAATGCAGCCTCTTTAAAAGTGGTATTAAATAGCTTAAGCCTATGGACCTCAGTAGTATAATCATAACTCCTACAGAGTATGTCAAACTCAAATAAAGAAGTATCTGGATCCTCTGTGACAAGTCCATAAAACTTTGGGAGTGCTGAGGCAAGAATGTTCTTCATGTTGTCAACTTCATTCTGATGGGCAATGGGGAAAGGAAAAGCTGTTTGGTTAGGTTTGTTCCTATTTGCATCACCCATGCTTGCTTGATGTTGTTGCAAAGAAAAGGGGTTCTCAAGATGATTTTGAACTTTAGAGGAGACTTCAAAACTAGTCAGATCAGGATATGCATCAACAAAGGGGTGTGTATCTTCTTCTTCTGCTGGTAGATTCTAATAGTCAACTAGTTGGAATGGATTAGGATTGTTAGGAAGGAATCTCCCATAAGCATCCCTTCTCCTTCCTCTATGCATGTGGTATAACTCACTATCAATCAGCTCACACAAAGAATTGGTAAAGAATACGGGGGGGCGATTGCTTCCTAAATCAGGATATACTAAGAACAAATTCTAGAAACACTACATCAAGGAAAAGTACCAATGACACCAAAAGACTACCTAGTTTGACACCATCCCTGGCAATGGCACCAAAAATTTTGGCCTCCTACAATAATCTTAATAACTAAGCCTTTATTCTACATTTAACATTAACATAATCTACCAACAAATAAACTATAGATTCTACCCAAAATTGGACCAAAAACTAGGCTCATCAGGTATCTCCGTTAGGGCTATAAATGTCTAGCTAGCAGTAGAGCAATACCCAGGATATCATTGCATGACAATCAGAAGGATTAAATTCACATAGTCTAAATATTTAATACAATTATTTTGGGGATAGGAAGAGCCTTTATGAAAATAAATACACCATACATGCACACACTCAAGTTCAATGTGGTTATTGCTGATTTATGTTTGAGATTCTAGCTCAACCTTGTTTGTCATGACCGATCATACTCAAATTAAAAATGTACGGGAACTAGAGGTTCTGGGTGACTGAATTCTTGAGTATCTTGAAAATGGGTAAACCATTTTCCCAACTGAGTCACCAATTATTATGCCTTGCATAACCACCCCATTGTGTTTTTGATCAAAATGGGTCCCCCTTGTGTTTGTTTGTCCTTGGTGTTATTGCTTGGGTCTTAGGAGTTGTTCTTTTTCCTCCTAAGTTCTTGTCTCTTTTGTTTTGTAGGATTGAGTTGTGGACTGGAACATGCACTTGTTCCTTTTTTAAAAAAGGGTTCAAGTTCTTGTTCATTTCCCGATCTTGGCCCTGTCTTTTTCCTTGTTCTTTTTCTTCACTTTTTCAGGTTCGGGTCACGTGTCGACACTAACACTTGTTGATTTTTGTGGGGTGCTAGTTTCTATTCATGTCCCGATCCCAGTTTCTTTTTTTCCTTATGCGTTTTATTCTTTTCGGAGTCGGGTTTCAGGCCTGAAACAGAACTAAGAACTCTTCAAGTTCTTGTTCCTATTTATTACCCGATCCTGCAGTCCGACCTCTTTCTGTGTCTTTGTTCTTTGCGGGATCGGGTTTTGGAATGTGGCTTGAACTTTGCACCTTGTGAAAATTTTGGTTCTTTCCCTTTCCCTTTCCCTTTCCCCAATCCCAGTTTATGTTTTGTGCTTTCAAGATCAGACTTCATGCTGGGACTGAACTTTGAACTGTTCAAAGTTCTCGTTCCTTCCAGAGTCCCGATCCCTGTCCCCATGTTGTTTTTTTTGTTTGTCGGGATCAAATCATGGGATTTTGATTGAACGTTCCACCTAGTGAGGGTTTAGTCTTGGTCCATGTATCGACCCCGACTTCCACTTACCTTCTTTCCCATGCATGGTATTTATGAATCTGCATGTATCTCATGACTCGACCAACCCACCATTAATGCCATAAATGATCGCATGTGTGAACGGGTTTTTAAATTTCGTTGTTCCTCAATTTTCATCCATTCTACTTTAAGGAGTTTGGAGATGAGAATGAGAATGACGAAGAGCTAGGGTTTCAGGAGTTCACCGTAATTTCTCAATGTGCAGTCAGAATTCTTGGGTGCATTCGAAGGTAGGTGTTCTTGTTTCCATTTTCCATTCTAGTTCTTTGTTCTTTCTCATGTTCTTGTCTTATTTCCCTTGTTTTCATTTTTTTCCTTCTTTCATTTCTTTTTACTTCTTTGCATTTTTGTCTGCACCATTTGGTGCATTTTTCCCTCACATTCGAATCCATGTTGGGTTTGTTGCATTTTCTTTTATGTTTTGGAGTTGTCATCGTGTCTATTGGTCACGAGATTTTCCATCTTGTTGTGCCTTAGTTTCCTAAGGTTTCACTCTACATTCAGTTAGGGTGCTTAAAATTATCAATTTTGAATTACCAACTATTTGGAAACAAGTTTTTAATCCACAACACAACCTAGTCTCGAAGGAATATTCTTGGAGACTATCATATTTGACATCTCTTTCATTATCCATCACCCTCACATGTCTCAATCCCGTATCGATGTTAGGGTCGGGAATCAAGCAAGCACTTAGGTTTATAAACTCTTTGGTATTGGTTCTTTGACTTGCCCAATACTTGGATTACTCTTGGGATCGGGTGATGAAATGATACCATGAGTTGGTTTAAATATATTGATTAAGTGTTGTCCAAAGTCCTGCGCCTGACCCCCACATCTACCATTGAGATTGGGAGTTGTTTCGAGATTAAACCTTTAGCTCGCCAATTGGTACATGGACCTAAAAATACCTCGATCCTGATTCCCGAAGTATAATCAAGATCGGGAGTTAAACTTACCACATTCCCACTATGCATTTTGGGACTTGACTTGATGATGACCTGGTCCTGATGCCCAATATCTTACCGGGCTCGAAACTTGGGAAATTACTTACACTTATCCATCTTGAAGGGTCCAGTGTATGGCCTTGACCTAGTCTTGACTCCTGGTCATGTTGTGGGGTTAGACCATGAGTTGATACCTAACTTGTTTACTATCAATTGTTTTAGTGTCAAGTAACGACCGGTGACCCGATCCTGATTCTTGAATACTATGGGGTAGGGCTTTAAGATGACACTAAAATTCTTCAACACTGGTCTGGTTCCGAATGATGACCTGATCCTGACCCCCGATTACATTGCAAGATTGAACTGTGGGGCAATACTTAAAATTCATCTTCCATCATATGACTAGTGACGATCCATGTCCTGAATCCTGTCCTAATTCTTGAATACTGCAGAGTCAGACTAAGGAATGATATTGAAAGTCTTTGAACATGGGTTTGGTACCTGGCATGACCCAGTTTTGGCTCCCTATAAAACTCAATCTATGCATAAAAATGGCTAAGTTATTGGTATTGTTTTGAACCTGAAGCCTGAAAATGATCAAATTAACTTATTGAACTGAATTCTTTCTTACTTAATGCAGATTTTATATGAAGGCATGTGTTATAGTGTTATTTACATGTTTCTCTTTGTATCTAATGATGGTTAGTGGTGCAAGATATTTAATCAATGTATGACTCTGAGGAAGAGATATCTACTGAGGGACAACCAACAGAGGGAACATATGAGGGAGCATCAAGGAGGGCCAAAGCCAAGAGAGTGAAACCAGAAAAAATTCCCTACACAATGAAATATAAGTATAAAGGGAATCCAACCCCATTGAAATTTGACTTTGAAGTCTCAAAAATAACTGACACAGTGGTGGGATATATGGATTTGGATTAGTTCATCAAAGATACATTTTCTAAGGATGTTCCCCTGAGAGAAAACAAAATTATAGAGTCAAGAATAGCTCATGTGGCTAGCTTTCCTATTGCAATATAGTGTCCTAAGTTCATTTTGACAGTTGTTGAAACATAATCCCACTCAGAGATAGTGCATTAATGCTCAAGGCAAAGTCATTATAGACTTAACTCCAACCATTATCAGACTTGTCTTTGACCTCCCTCCTTACCCTAATGTGAACATGACTGAGGATAAGGAACTTTAGCTATGGAAAAGAGATGCAGAGGGAAATAAATAGGTCATCAACAAATGATGGCTGAAGAAGGAAAAAAAAGTCAACAAAGAAAGTGCTTGATAACCCGAAGAGGTCAAATTTTTATGAGAACATTGGAGAAATTATTACATTGTTGCCCAGTGCATTTGGAAAGGAAAATTCTCATGTCTTCGAACTATGGATTTTTCCATTCATCTAGTTGATACTTGATGGAAAGAAACACTTGGAATGGGGGCAGATCATCTCAGATCATTTTCATACCTAGCTTCTCTAGCTAACACAGACTAAGACATTTTATATCTCTCCTTATATTATATATTGTGCAACAAGAATTGGAAGATTTCCTAGACTAAACACTGTAGGTTCAATGGATGATGGCCCAAATCAAATGAAAGTTTGGGAACACTATGACCAGTTGGAGCTCACAGAATCAGAGAAGCATTTCAAAAGAGTAAATGTTGCTTTCCTATATGTGGTTATAAATTAGGTCATAGGGTACATATGTTTCAGATTGTCCTGGGAAGCCATGGAATTCATTTAGGAATGGGGATGCTGGTTCATTCAATACCCCAGGTCAACATATGTCAGATTATTTGGTTTAGATGATCATTTTATTTAAATTGCCAAGATGTTGTGGCAATAGGTGAGTTTTGATGGAATTTCTAGGTAGGATGTAGAGGTGAATGCAGTTTTCTCTTCACAACATAGGACTGTTGCACATGATTTTCCCTTGGAATTGGGATTTTATTCTTGTTCTTCATTAGTCATGGCTAAAACAACAATTGAGAAATTTCAGTCTTTCAATTTCCAACAACATACTTCTAGGAAGTATTTTTATCCTAAGAAGAAGATGCATGCACTTTACCCTACTCACTTTACTCATCATGTTCCTCTTCTTGAGGATTTTTGGGAAAACCTCTAGGATTAGTTTGAGGTAAGAAAAAAAGGTTACAAGAGGTTAAAAATTCCCCAAATGAGGAATTTTGATATTAAAACTGATATACCTAATGACACCATGAATGATGGAACTACTCTTGATCCCCAGTAGGATATTGATCAAGTAGCTACAAAGGCCCTGCCACCCATCAATTGGGAGGAGAAAGAAGAGACTAAGATTGTAAAGATATCATGGGTAGTGATAAACAGGAGCTTGAAGTCGATAGAACTCTGGTTAAAACAACCAAGGGGTAGAGTGACAAAGAAAAGATGTCCTAGCAGTGAAACCACTTCATCTACAGAGACCAAACTATATAAAAGAATAAAGAAAGGTGTTGCAATGGTAGAGGCAGCCACTGAAAAGCCACCACAAAATGAAGAGGAGATTTCATTACATAAACTTGATGATACTTTGTGTAAAGAAAAGGTTACTTATGAGGTAGTTGTTGAAGGTGTAACTTCGGGTTTTGCTACTATACATTTAGCCATTGTTCACCCTGGTGAGGAGAGTGCTACAAAGAGACAAGATGTTGTTTCCCCACAAGCTGAGGGAAGTGCTCCTACTATACCATCAACTTTAGGAGCACCAATCATCAGAGAAGAAGGATAGTCTGAGTTAAATATTCAAGACATCTCCTTAGATTTTGAAAGAAGTCCCTCCCAAGAAGGAGAAGCACCTAAATGGGAGGAGTATTTGAAAAGGGTTGAAGAAGAACCAAGAGAAGAAGGAACTAAATTTGAAGTTGGCACCCTACATAGTGTTCAAATGTAATAGAAGGATGTACTAACAAAGAAAGAACAATGAGAGTTGATGGAAGGTGCTCAGAAAAGGGCTAAGGAATGAGCTATGCAAGAAGAAGAAGAAAAAAAAAAAAACTTGAGGAGTTAGGTTAGGAAGTGGAAGAAGCAGAAGCACAAAAGAAGGAAGAGGATGTGGCCTTAGAATTGGAAAGAAAAGAAAAGGTTGCAGAGGAGGAGCTTCGAGCTAAGGAACTTTGAGCTAAGGAACTAGAGCAACAAAGAATAAAGGATGAAGAAGAGGCTTGCAAACGAGAGTAAGAAATGAGTAGCAAAGATTGCAAAAGGATCAGGAAAGATTTCAAAAGGAGCAAGACAAGCTTTAGAAAGCTGCTTCTTAGCAAACAATTGGAGTTATTTCTTCTGTACCTCCATATACTACATCTCATAACATTCAACAAGTAGCTACTCAACCAGCTACACCCTCTTCGTTGAAACTAAATATAGAGAAAAGGCAGCAAGTACAAGCCCAACAAGTGACTTGAGATGATATGAGGGCATAAATTGACAAGGTAAAGGGAAAAAGAATAAGGCTCGTGCAGTGCATTCAACCAAACTCACAAATGAAGCCAATTTGGTAGATGAAATTTCCACTCCTATTACTGATAAGGATGACAAAGAATTGCAGCTCGAGAATTATCGGATCAGTACTATTAATTTGGGAAAGAACACAAGAAGTCAACAAGTTAATTTGATTGACATCTTTTCCACTACTACCAAGTCTAGGTTAATCAAGGAAAAACATGCCAAAGATGAGCTGAAGGCTCAAGTTGTTAAAATGAAAGATTTCTTGAAGGAGTTGATGTCATCTACTCCTAAGCAGCCTGCACCATTTGAGATTCCCATTTTAATGAGAAGAAAAGAAGTAGATGGCTTGACAGAGATGGAAAAGAAAGCCACTTGGGTTGACAATTGGATTAACACCTTCAAATCAGATATGAATGAGTTATTTTATGAAGGTTTTAAGTATTATTACAGATGGTTGAAATTAGTCAAAACCATAGAAGTAGTTATTGAGAAATGGTGGGAAGAAGAGGAAAATCTTAGAGAATATTTGGGAAATTTGATAAAATTTATGATGAAGAGCTGGTATAGTATTAGATTTTGGGTGAGGAGGATTTTGGATATATTGCAAAGGTTATTCATATATCTTCTTTTAAGTTAGATACTTTGATTGAACACATGATAATCATGCTAAAGAATGCTCGTGAGATATTTGAGCACACTAGTGTATTTGATGAAATAATTTCAAGATTTATTGATAAAGCCTTGACTCCAGACCAGAGACCTGAATCCTTAGGAGATATAAAGGATGCATGGGAAGAACGATTGAATGGGATGCTAACAGAAGGAGATACTATTGAGTCACCACTCATGGACAGGTTGCTGGAACTTATATATGACTTGTGTTGGGAAACCAAGGACGTTGGCCAAATGAAATTAATTGGCAATGCAGTAGAGAAGAAATTTGAAGAGTCATAATTCAAGGTCGACTAGGTGGATGGACCAGATGATGATACGGTGAATTTTTTTTTGGCCAATTATGATGAATACTATGGAGTCTAGCATGAGGGTGATAAACAAAGTTAAGTGTTTTTATTAACTTTTGAACAACTATACCTTTTTGGACAAATTTTGAGTAAAGGGACGACTAGGCAACAGAGTTGGCAAGTCAATAATAATTCTTGGTGGTGGAAAACAATCTAAGTGAAGACTTGGAGTTTGAATTTTGATTGAAGGGGAAGCTGGTGCACTTGTTTAGTTTCATCAATTATAGCAGAGAAAAATATTGGAGTCCCTACAATTATGGATCTAGGGCCCCAAATTATGGATCTTAGTTTTTGATAGGAGGAATTAGTGCTAAATTGCCTTTATGTAGAAATTCTATCCTCATTGTAAAGGTTGGATGATTGAAGTCAAGATTGGCTACCTAAGAGAGATTTAGGATAGTATTTAGAGTTTTTATAAGTTTCTATAGCTTTCATGCAAAGATACTCAGAAACACTTTTTCAGTTTTAATGCAGTTTATGTTATTTTTAGAAGTTTGTTAGTTTAATGATAATGTTGATGAACAATAGTTATTCATACGCCAGTGAGCTTTGCTATGCATAAATGTCTCTTATTTGATGAAAATCAATAGAATATTCTAAATCTGAAACTATTTCATTAAGTTATCTATGAATGAGATTTCTTTATATTTGTTGATCTATGAATTTTGGCAATGAGCTCATAATATGTTTTATTTGGAAAGAAAGTTTTAAAAAAAAGTGATGATGAATGGTGTATGTTTTGAATTTTCACTATGAATGAATGTAATGGTATAGATTATTATGTGGATTGTATCATTTTATGGTTCTAGTTAGTTAAAAGAAATGCTCATTGGGAAATTTATGTCTGGATTTAAAGAAATTTGCATTTATGCTTCGCTGTTCTAAGCCTTTTTCTATCTTTTTCTATTTATTTACACCCCCCAAATGTTAGATTAGTTTATATTATGCAGTTTTTACCCCTTTTACTAGTAGGCCCCTTGAACATTACAGTTGTATAGGCCACGAAATGACATCAACACAGTTGAAAACCAACTAATGAGACCTTGGAAGTTAGATAGTTTTAGATTATTTGTCTCTTTTAGAAGTAGAGTAGCAATATTCTATTTTAATGTTGTGTTATTTTTTACCATCAACATAACCCTTTAATGTGTTGTCATTGATGCCTACATTCATTGTTGACCATTTTGTCTAATCCATTGAGTAGAATGGAGACATCATAATCTGATAATTTGGTTTGGAATTGCTCATATTATAAGAATGACTTATGAGGTCTTAGTATGTTTTTCAAGACTACTAAATGCACCTATGATCAAGATTTCAATGATTTGGGTTGAACAGGCTGAAATTTACAAGTAACAGATATTCAACATACATTTTTTGGCTTTATACAATGTAAATGGGTATGTATAATCCGGTCCGCATTCCTCCAATAATTAGATTCAATCCTTACAATTTTGGGAGATGACTTACAAATGTCAATATAGTATGTATTCTTGATGGTGAGATTTTTTATGATAAGATGGATCGTTGGTGTGTAATTGGTTGGCCTATTTTGTGATTAGGTCTAATTCCTTGCCGACCTAATACTTGACATATTTTGTAAAGATTAAATATGTATTGCAAATGTTAAGGGGATCTATTTTAGATCCATGCCGACTTGAATTAAGTTTTGCACGGTTGATTTGAGCATGAAGAATTTTTTGGTTCAAGTATGGATTTGACAAGGTAGTGATGAATTTAAATAGGGCTACATTTAATTAGGCCGACCTAATTGATGTATGTGGATGTAATTGGGTATATATGTGAAACATTTTTTGAGATATAGAAGATGGTGATATTATGACATGATATGTGATATAATGTGAACATGCAAATTTTTATGTATATGATCCAAATAATAGAATTGTTGTGAATGTTGAGTGACTACAAGGCAAAGTAGAGTTTTGTATTCAAAGCTTCAAAGGAACTAAATTCAGCACAATGAAGGTGCACATTGTATCAGTTTACATTTTGGTTGTATAGCCATTTCTATTTTGTATCTATTTCTGGATGTGAGCCTTATAAGGAGAGTGTGTCCTAGCAGTGAGCCCCTGTAATATCTTATAACTGGTTATAATATATTATGAGCTAATCCTCATTGTGGTTTTTCCCTTTTTGGGTTTTCCACATAAAAATCCTAGTGTTCATGTGTTATGTGATCTTGTGATATTTTCAGTTAGATATGTTTTTATTATTGGATGGATTAAGATTAAATGGTTTAATAGAGTATTGATTCACCCCCCTTAGTATTCTTGGTGTTCAACAAAGCACACTTCACTTTTTTTGTTTTACCAATATTTATTTATTTGTCCTTTTATTTAGTTGTAACAAGAACAAGTGGCTTTGAATGTGACATGGTACCCATTTGAATCAGTTTGTCTTTCTCCTTTGTTATAGAAATGACAAAATATGAGAGAGATGGCATAACATAGCATGCACAAAAAAAATTCTTTGTGTAGCATCATAAATTGTAACCCTTGATAATTTCACACTATGTTTTATCCCCCCCTAAATTATTGAGCCTAACTAAGTCCCTAATTTCCAAAATTATGCATTCTATAGCCTATTTTTATCATTTTCTAAGAAATTGCAAGTATTGAACAAATGCATTCATTAATGTCTTTCCCCCAACACCGTATTTTTAAAAAAATAGGGTTAGGATTGGGATGCCCTTGGGCGTCTAAGTCCCCTTATTTTTCTGGGATCAAATTTGAATGTCGGTGTTAGCATTTTAAAATTTGAAACTCAAGTTGCAAATGTTGGATAATATAATTTAATTTATGGGAAATTGAATAAATACCTATAAATACCTAGTTATTGCATCATTTGAAATATATCTAGCAGTAACAAGGATTATCTAGCAACAAGTGAATATTGAGAGGAAGTCAAGAGTAACATTTCAAAGCTTTATTACAAAAATTCAAGATCTAAACATCATGTCAAATCCTATGTGATTTTATGCATGTTTATGTTATCATTGTTTGTGAAGGCTAACCCTTGTTATAGGTCTCAAATAAATTCAAACAAGTAAGATACAATACCTTGAAGTAATTTGCATGAATTTAGTCCTTCAAGGAAGCCATTGAAGGGTGGTGAGTAGAGACCCTTTGTTGATTCATCGTTCCTTCCTATCATTTACCAATTTATCATTAACATTGCCATTGTGGAAGTGGAAATAATAACATAGGGTTTGACTAAGGAAAGCCCCTAAATGGCACAACATTTCTTCTCTTTTTGAATGTGTAGATTTTAGGTTTGAAGAGGATTGAAGGAATCTTGAAGATCATTCATTCATTGTTGCATTCAAATCCCCACACCTTGTCAACTCACAAAAAATCACTTGTAGAATTATTTGATAGTGATATGATAAGTCTATAAGTGGAAACAAGGATCTTAGACATGCCATTAGAGGATTGAAAAAGAAAAGGACACCCTAAAAGGGCTCAAACACCCTTGGGTGACTATGTACTCATAATATTTCCACCACAAAACTTTTAGGATAGGTACACAACATTCTTCCCTTCCTAGATATGCCTATGAATTTCTATTTCAGTTTGTTAATTATTAGTATCTTACATTTTTCATATTAGGGAACATAGTCTAATTAGGTTAATCAAGGAAAATCAATTCCAATTTATTCCAAAACCCTAAAAGATGTAGATCCAAGCTTGATTGGATTATGTTCATGGTTCAAAGTCAATATAAACACCTTGTTGATCTCTATCTTAATGAAACAATAGAAAAGGACCCCCACGCAAACAACCCCCACACAAAATTTGAGTCCTAGGTTTACACATTAGACCTAGGGTTCTATTTTTATTTGTTTCACTTTGTTGGATGAAAAGTAGAAACAAATATTGAATATTCAAGACCTAATTTTGACAAGATACTTAGGAGCTATTGTTCTAAAGGGAACACAATCTATTGAGAAGGGGGGTAAATTAGTAAATCAAATATATTTAAAACTCTTAACTAAAATGAATATATCAGAAACCACACTTAAATCAAAGTAGAAAGCTAATGATCAAGAAACAATATAAACACACACATTTGTACAAGTGAATACTAGATATACATGGAAACCCAAGATGGGAAGAACCACGATGAGAAAAGTTTCTTCGAACTACTAACCAAATCCAACCTCACAATGCATAAATATACAAGCGAATTTTACATAGTGAAGTAGGCACCAACCTATCAGAGACAACAATCCCCTGTCGTGTATGTAGGAACCAACCTACTAGAGACAACAATCCCCAAATGAAATAGTATAGCAAGTAGAACACCAGTCCTACCGAAATATAATGATAAAGCTTGTGGATCTTCAGAGTAACCAAAAATGTGCTAGAGTTATAGCTAATGCTCATCCTCACTACATATTATCTTTTGATATAGGCACACACTCTGGAATGCAATTCTTCATCACCTTCTCTTCAATTTGCGCTAGTGACCAACTCTACTTCACATAGATGTAATTATAGTTGATGCGGTCATCTATAGATATATCCTAATGCATATGAACATTTAAAATATATACATGAAATTACATTAACACTCTTCTATTTCGGCTAGGGATCCACAAAGAGCTAGGATGACATAAGGTGGACCTAAATTCAAATTACATGAAATGTGTAGTAAGTCAGTCAAAAATCAATTTTCTTGTCACCAACAAAGCATGATGTCATGCACCACCATAGGAACCTTAACCAAGTCCTATCCTAACACAACACACAATATTTGAGTTTCGCACGCTACTAGACATTACCACACATGCCTTGAACTGTAACTATTTGACAGACAAACACAAAGAATATTTTGTCACTTGAATCTTTTTGCATGCTAAACATATCCTTCGAAGACTAAAGAAACTGATAATACTATTGTAGACATACTCTCCTTTCAAACTATAAAGAAAAAATTGCATTTTTGAAAGAAATACTGGCCATAATTGTATTGCAAGAGAAATCTCTCTACCAAAAAGATATCCTTGAACAAAAACATATTGATATAGACTTTTGGACCACCACAAGCATAAAAAATAGATGCAAGCAAGATATTAGAAGTATACAATAACAATTGATTATTTATTTATTTATTTTACATCATGATAGTAAAATTACCAACATTGAACATACTAAACTTCTAATATATAGTACTTTAAGTCAAAGGGAATATAATGATAATTTAAAGTACTATAGTCTCTTTAATCCTAGACAAAATTTTGACTGCAAACTCTATCATTACTGACAACCTATGACATCAATGGCAACCTATGTTCAACAATATCCCCCTTTGTCATTGATGGCAAACAACAAAATGTTGGACCTTCAAAATAACTTTTAGAATGATTTCTTCACTGTAGCATTTTATTCACTCTCTCCTCCTATGGTAGATATAACATTCTGAGATAATTATTCTTTCTAAGAAGTTCAACTTTTTGAGCTCAATTTCTCCCCCTTTGGCATCAATGACAAAGGGTCAACACTTTATCTCCTATGAGGAGGAACCACTTTTCCATGCTGATACTAGATTCTATAAACACATCATTCTTTTCCTATCTTTATTTTTGTTACACTACACAATTGAAAAACCTATTTCAAGAATAGACTCCCCTTGAGTCCATGCCTCACTACCTTTGAGAATAATTTGCAAGACCACCAAGCCTTCTTGAAATAGGGAGACCAAGCTCCCCTCAACCTATGCTTCCTATTGAATCAAGAGGAGGGAGGAACAACTCCCAAGTTCTACCGAAGAAACTCAAATGTCTCCTTGGGAAGGGGCTTCATGAATATATCTACAATTTTCTCCTTTGTGTAAACATACTCCAACATTACTTCCTTCTCTGCAACCTTTTCCCTCAAGAAGTGATACTTGATTGCAATGCGTTTTGTTCTTGAGTACATCATTGGATTCTTTGAAATATTTATGGTGCTAGTGTTATCGAAAAGAATAGTGATAGGTTCATCAAACTCAATATTCATTTCCTTCAGATTCTACTTCATCCAAAGCACTTTAGTGCATCATGATGTTGTAGCAATATATTCTACTTCTACTGTGGATAGAGAGATTGATTCCTATTTCTTGCTCAACCAAGACACCAAACTGTCACCAAGAAAGAACACTACACTTGTGCTCTTTCGATCATCAACACATCCTACCCAATTTACATTTGTGTATGCAATTTGAGTAAATTTTTTACTCTTTGGATACCATAGTCCAAAATATTTATTAGCCTTCAAATACCTTAATAGTCTCTTTACTAATTTAACATGAGTCTCTTTAGGTTCTGCCTAAAATCTAGCAATCATTCCAAACACCTGCATAATATTTGGTCTAGACACTGTCACATAAAACAAAATACCAATCATGGATATGTACAAAGTTGGATCTATTAGAGAAGATTCATTATCTTT
Organism: Sequoia sempervirens; assembly: GCA_007258455.2. NCBI lineage: Eukaryota > Viridiplantae > Streptophyta > Pinopsida > Cupressales > Cupressaceae > Sequoia > Sequoia sempervirens. The sequence continues at coordinate 92,100,334 of VDFB02281492.1, forward strand.
ACTTAATTTACATCCTATAACCATAGGTATTCAAACTAGTTTACAATCTTCCATCTTGAACTTATTTAGCATATCCTTTTTGTACTTGTGTTATGAAATGAATATGCATTTGTTTGATTGTACAATCTACAACCCAAGAAAGAAAGATGATTCTCCTAGAATTGAAATTTAAAATTCATTCTACATATCCTTTTGAAAGTCCTTGCACATGTCTTCACCGCCTCTAAAATAAATGTCATCTACATAGACCACAACTATCAATAGTTGTTCTTCTATTTTTAAGTACAGATTACTATTTGTAATTCTTCTCTAGAATCCTTGCTACTACAAGTATCCATCCAACCTTGAATACCAAGCTCTAGGAACTTGCTTGAGTCCATACAGAGCCTTCTTCAATCTTCAAACATAATTAGGATTGTTAGAATATTGAGATCCTTCCAGTTATTCAATATAAACCACTTCTTCTAGCTGTCCATTCAAGAATGTTGACTTCACATCCATCTAGTAAACATTGAAGTTCTTGAATACAAAGAGAGCTAAGAATATTCTAATTGCATTCAATCTTTCCATTAGAGAAAATGTATCTTCAAAGTCTGTGCCTTCAACCTGAGCATACCCTTTACATACAAGTCTTGTATTGATCCATATTACCTCTCCTTCATTTAGCTTATTTTTGAAAACCCAATTGGTTCCAATATAATTCTTGCCCTTAGGTCTTGGGACAAGTTCCCAAGTTTCAATCTTTATGATTTGATTCGGTTTTTCCTCCATAGCTTCTATCTATCCTTTCTCTTTGCTTACTTCTTTGTATGGATTAGGCTCTATCTTTGACAGTAAAGCAAAGTGTACTTTCTCAGTTGCTCTCCCAAGTCTCTTCTTGGTTTGAACCCCATTGTATATGGCTCTTATGATTTTGTCTTTAGAATTATTTCTCTAAACATACTTTGTTGGAGGCTTTGTAACCACTTCTTTTAAATATTTAATGCTACTGTGAATTAGTTCTTCACCATCTTCTACTTTCAAAATACTAGTAGACTCAATAGTCTCATCAACTCTCACATTTTCACTTTCAACTATCCTCTTCAATATTTTGTTATAAAATATGGAGGCTTTATTTATTAAAGAATAACAAAGGAAAATGGCTTCATCTGATCTAGAATTAAACTTACCCTAATTCTCTTCATCTCTCTTGATGTAGCACTTTCTCCCTATAAAGAGAACACATGCGATATAATCAACTCACACTCGGACATGAAAAGTGAATGGGTCTAGCTTTTTGGTCATTGAATTAAGGGGAAAGCATATTCCTACCATGCATCAAGCACAAAAGACATGGTGTTCATTAACCCTTTAATTAAGCTATGTTCCTAACTTAACCAAAAGGAAATATGATGTTCGTTAACCTTTTAATTAAGCTATGTTTCTATCTTAATCAAAAGGAAACAAGTAAATCACTTCCAACCCCTGCAATATGTCAATAGTTTGATAAGAATGTCTTTGACAAGCATTTTTGGGAAACCTGCAAAACAACAACACAAAGTATTAGCCTTGGGAAACTACAAAAGGCACCAAAATAGAGACAAAAGGCACCACAAAATGTGCAAAAGGTGCCAAAACAAAGACAAAAGGCACCAAAACAGAGATAGGAGGTGCCAAAATGATGCAAAAGGTGCCAAAACAGAGACAAAAGACTCAAAAAGAGAGACCAAAGGCACCAAAATAGAAAAAAAGTTGAGAAACACCTACAACATTGCATACCTTATGAAATTCTACCTCATTTTAAAAAAAAATCTATGAAAAAGACCTTCGTATGACCAGGATACGACCATTTTAAGATTAGACAAAAGGTGCCAAAATAGAGACAAAAGGCACCATTTGGGACCCCAAAGGCACCAAAACAGAGATAAAAGGTGCCAAAATAGGTGCAAAAGGCTCCAAGACGCTCCAAAATGGGTGTAAGAGGCTCCAAGAGGCTCATGGTCGAACCTAAGAACATAAATTTTCAAGCATGTTAGTGTAATAGATGGGGCAAGGCCCCACAGTGGGTGCCATTTTGTGTGTGTGTTAAATGTGCAAAGTTAGTATTAACACAAACCTTAATGAAATGATTTATATTCAAAGATTCAAAGCAAAGAAATTATTCTAATTTACAACAAACTAAATCTTTCAAGAACATCTCATTGTCCTCTATTCTTAATGATTCTTATAACCTTTTGGCCCTCAAATTTTTATGTGCACAAAGGCTATTAGAATGACACTTAAGAAACAAGATTAGTATTCAACATGCAAGACAACTAAATGCCTACATGAAACTATATGCAAACAATGATGATGGACTCTATGATGAGTGAAGGATGATGTTGATGATAAATGAACAAGTGGAGGTGGATACTATGGTAGTGATCTATATGATTCTATGCATGATTCTACATATGCTCAAATGTAAACTTAAAATGAACTAATCTTAAATACACCTATGATGCAATATGGGACATAAAATGCAACTATGATGCAAGATTTAAAGCTAAGATGTAAATGCAAAGCAAAACATGATGTAAAAACTAGCTATAAGACTCCAAAATGCTCCAAGCTCCAATGATAAACCTGCATGATAACTTTACTTCAAATGTGGATGCATAATACAAGGCCCAAGGGTTGTATTTATAGCCTTTTCCAAGTATATAGTGAGGTGGAAATAACTAACGGTCTAGATTCAAATAAGAAAGATGGATGGTGAAGATGAAGAGAATCAAAATGTTGTCCCTTTGACCAAAGACAACATGCCATTTGGATGGAAGAATCTCTTGACCAATGGGCAACATGCCATTTGGATGGAAGATTCAAGTGTGAGAAGAGAAGACCATGTGCTTCCAAAATTGGTGGAAGTGTGGGAAGAATAAGTCATGTGCTTTTTGAAATTGGTGGAAGTGTGGGAGGAATAAGTCATGTGCTCCAAAATTAGTGGAAGTGTGGGAAGAATAAGCCATGTGCTTTTTGAAATGAGTTGAAGATAATTCTAATTAAAAATTAGAGTTATTTATTTTCATGTGACCTTGGTGAGGTGGCACAAAAAGTTGTAGAAATGTGCTCTAATTCCTAATTGGCCATTTAGTGAAGATTAATTAAATAAAACAAGTTTAGGGAACCTTGTTTATTTAATTAATTTAGAAGAAGAAGATTAAAATTTGGAGAATTAGAGAAGGGTGAACAATATAAATAAATTGAGAATTTATTTATATGTAGTCGAAATATTAATCAAATAGCTAGTATTTAATTAATTAAAGGTGATGATTGTTTTTAGGTGTATACATTTTTCCACTATTTGAAGTAATGTATTTACACGTTGCTTCAAAGAAAAAATTGATATCGATGCTCAGAAAAGTTTTCAATGCCCCAGACGATGCCCCAAACATTAATTTTTAGCTATTGACAGATATATGGCCCCTCGAGAGATAAATCAGTGAATTTTGGAATTTTTAGGATTTTTCATCAATTTATTTCTTGATAAAGAAGATTGAGCCTGCCAAATTGATTAATTGGTGCCTTATGTTGCCTCCTTGTGTTTGATGTTTGATGATCATGTTCAACCGATTGATTTGATGATGTTGATGTGATAGTTGATGATTGACCTCATGATAGGTGAGGATCAATAATAGGATGATGATGATTGACCTCATGATAGGTGAGGGTCAATGATAGGATGATGATGATTGACCTCATGATAGGTGAGGATCAATGATAGGTTGATGATTGACCTCATGATAGGAGAGGATCAATGATAGGTTGATTTATTGATGGACCTCATGATAGGTGAGGTGCATTGATTGGTGAACCTCATGATAGGCGAGGTTGGATATATTGATGAACCTCATGATAGGCGAGGTTGGATTGATTGATGAACCTCATGATAGGTGATGCTGAATTAATTGATGAACCTCATGATAGGAGAGGTGCATTGATTGATGAACCTCATGACAGGTGAGGTTGGATTGATTGATTGATGAACCTCATGATAGGTGATGCAAAGCCAAGGTGGAGAAGATTCAAAACTGATCAGACCTCAATAAAACATCAATTCTTGAAACCACAATCATTCACATTGAATCAACTAACACCAACAAAGTTTTAGACTCCAAATATTAACAAATAGGCTTATCTTTTAGAGAAGGCCACCAAAAGACAAACTCAACATCATTCTAGCATCCTTTCAAACCCTAATACAATTACCAAACCAATCATACAAGGCTTCTTTGCAACATCATGGAGAACCATCAAACTGCCCTGCAAAAAGGCTACAAGAGTTAGCCCTATTTTACAAACAAACTACCCTTTAAACTTCTCCTATCCTCTCAATTTCATGAATAGTCCTTAAATGTGTTCCAAATCACCCAATTCATTGGTTATTTCTCAGATTCAAGACCATTTTGACACCAAACTTACAAGCCCTCTTTTTACATACAAATACCTAGGGTTTTTAGTATTTCACCCTTCCAAGGATTTCCAAGCCCAAACAAAACATCAAACTACTGTATTAGGGTCTACACAAATATTTTATACTATTTCCTAGTCAATGCCATCAACAATTCATCAAGCATCATCACTTTCCCATCAATTCTTGCATGAAAAATACATCATTTCTCACCATGGTGACATTCCACAGTCTACAACTCGCCTGATTTCTACTCTAGAATAAAAAGAAACATATTATAATCTAACTCCATGCCATCCCAATGAGTAACAGGTCGAGACAGTAAGTGGGGATGGTTTAAAACATAATAAAACCTCAAATGGTGCCCTCACTACCTTACACAGGTAGACTACAGAAAACCAACAGAATAATCTTCAAATTTGTTATTAAGACTTCAATACGGATTCAAAACCATGTTTCTACCATATCCTACAAGAATCCAAATAATTTAGAGCAATAATTTCTATGTACGGCCTGTACAGTGTAGGGAAAATACAGAAACTCATAAATAATGAAAAGAATCAATGAAAAATAGGGAAATGTTGCTTTATTGAAAGAATGTTCACCACCACCAAATCATCATCCTTTCCTCATGCCTTTCAAAGGCATTTATACATTTTTCAAACTAGGACAATCTTCCACCAATTCCTATAACCACCCTTTAACCACCAAAACCTTCATTAAGCTTAAAAGTGCTAATATTGACAATTGGTTGCCAAATAAGCATCATTATGCAATTGTGTTGTTCAAGACACCTAAGACCACTTAAATACCTTTACTTTATCCCTAACAAAACTTCTAGACTCTTTTCTTGCATTCCCATTTACATTTTAAATAGTTTTCCTTCATGGAAAAGTTAACAATTGTTTGAGACAAGAGTGCATTTTGCACAATTGACCACCTTAGCTCACAAATTCCCTAAGTACATAAAATATTGGTATATTTAGACCTTATTTCCAATAAAAAAGAATGATAAAGCATGTAAAATCCTTAAGACAAATTGTCACCAAAGTGGACTTTGAAACATGGTTGTAGGTACCCCTGCACCATACAACCCCCCTAAAAGAAACTCATGTCCCATGAGTGGAGGTTGATACCAACCCCACCATCCACCATGCATGCTCCTTGGATCCATCATCTCCTTCCACTATATCAGACCTTGCACTCCAAATTTTCATGTACATGGAAGTGTTCTTACATTTGCATAGGACTGTGTTTGTACATTCAGACCTGAGGTCTGCTCTTTCTGCATTCTTGGTTTAGAATCTACTTGTCTCCAATCATTTGTACCTCAACACAAACAATGGTTAGCATTACCATTACCATAAACTTCCTTTGACTTAGCCTCATCTCCTTGTTGAGGTTTTCCCTATAGTGCACCTTGTGTTTTTACCCTTGTCATCAATCCCGATACCTTGCCATCATGTTCCTCCACTATCCTATTAGTGTTATTGATCATTGTACCCTTCAATTTTCATTTGTTTCACACCCTTATCTACAAGAATAGGACATGAAATGGTCCCAACGAAGACACCTTGTTTACTCTCTAGTAAACCACAGTTTACCCATGTCTTTGCTTTCACATCTGTTGTTCGTGCATTGTTAGTCCTCAAAACAACATTAGGATCTACCTCAACATTCAGAGGTTCTTTCATTCCACACATAATAACCTTTGACTTACGTTTCTCATCTTCTACCCAAGGGGTCAAGAAAAACTTATGCCCATATTTCATTATGGTATACTTATTTGCTCTTCCATCATACATAACACACCAATCATACTGCCAAGGTCTTCCTAGGAGTATGTGGCAATAGTCCATTGGAAGAATGTCACAAATAATATTGTCCTTATAATCACCAATCTAGAAATCTACAATATCCTGCTCATTTACTAACAAATATTGACCATCACTTTTCCAAGATACCTTGTAAGGAAACTCATGAGGAATTCTTTTCAATTTTAACTTTTTCACCATTTCAAATGAAACCATATTTTTAGTTGAGCCAGAATCAACCACAACTTTACATACCTTTCCCTTACTCTTGCAAGTGGTTTTAAATAACCTCTTCCTATGCAATGGCTCTACTTCCTTGGAAGTCTTCAAAATTTTCTTAGTCTACATCTCCAACTTCTGGGTCTGCAGGACGACTTGATGAACCAGTGCTCTTCTCTTCATCCTGTTGCATAAGTTGAACTCTTTTATCACCTTTACTTCCACTTGATGAAGCACCAATCTTCTCAGGACATTTGTAGGATGGATGGCCAAACTCATTAAAATTGTAACATCTACCTGAAAACACATTGGAAATCCTACCTCCAAATTTTCCCCTTGTTCCTATCCATCCACCTCTAAAATCAGATTTCTCTTGTCCTTTCATGGCATCTTCTTGATTATCAGTGTTTGGCTTTGAATTAGGCATAGATCCTCTTCCTCTTGATGCATTACCTTTGCCCCTAGTTACTTTGTCTTTCCTTCTCTTCATTTTCTCCTCCACCCTGATTGCCATTTTTTAACATTCCTCTACATTCCTAGGGTTAGCCAAAACCAATTCATCTTGTATGTTTAACCTCAAACCACCCATATATCTTGCAAATTTTTCATCTTCATTCTCATGATGACCAGACCTTAAACTTAATTTATAAAATTCCTTAGTATAAGACTTAATATCCATTTCCTTTTGCCTTAAGCTTTGCAATTTCTTAAACATTTGAACTTGATGATCCTTGGGTAAGAATTTACCTTTGATTTTAGAGTTTCCTTGCTTGCTCCTCTCAGATTGAAAGTAGTCCCACCATACCAAAGCATGGCCTTGCAACTTTGTCTTTGTAATCCTTACTCTTATCTCCTTAGGAACCTCATCACATTCAAAATGATTATCTAATGCAGCAATCCAATCAAGTAATTCTTCATCATTTAAACTTCCACCATATTTAGGAACATCAATTTTTACCTTAGGCTTGTCATTCCTAACTGCCTTCACCAACTTTGCAATTCTTTGATCCTTTGGGTCAAGATCTTCTTCCATGTCTTCAAACTCATCATCTTCATCTTCATTTGACTCACTCTCTTCCATATCCCTTCTCTTGTTTGTCTCGCTATGATTCTTTCCTCCAACTCTTTGATTTATCTAGCATGTCTATCTTTCATTTCCTTCATCTCTTTAGCCGTATCTTTGTTCTTTGGAGGCATCTTTGAATGCCAAATTCTTCACTTCTTCCTTGCTCTTCACAACCTCCAAAATGAAAAAAAATCTACCCCCTGATGCTCTGATACCACTATGATGTAGATCCAAGGTGGAGAAGATTCAAAACTAATCAGACCTCAATAAAACATCAATTCTTGAAACCACAATCATTCACATTGAATTAACTAACACCAACAAGGTTTTTAGACTCCAAATCTTAACAAATAGGCTTATCTTTTAGACAAGGCCACCAAAAGACCAACTCAACATCATTCTAGCATCCTTTCAGACCCTAATACAATTCCCAAACCAATCGTACAAGGCTTCTTTGCAACATCATGGAGAACCATTAAACTGCCCTACAAAAAGGCTACAAGAGAGCCTTGTTTTACAAACAAAGTACCCTTTAAATTTCTCCTATCCTCTCAATCTCATGAATAGTCCTTAAATGTGTTCCAAATCACCCAATTCACTGGTTATTTCTTAGATTCAAGACCATTTTGACACCAAACTTACAAACCCTCTTTTTACATACAAATACCTAGGGTTTTCAGTATTTCACCCTTCCAAGGCTTTCCAAGCCCAAAAAAAACATAAAAATAATTTATTAGGGTCTACATAGACAATTTATACTATTTCCTAGTCAATTCCATCAACAACTCATGAAGCCTCATCATTGTCCCATCAATTCTTGCATGAAAAATACATCATTTCTCACCATGGTGACATTCCACAGTCTACAACTCGCCTTATTTCTACTCTAGAATACAAAGAAACATATTATAATATAACTCCATGCTATCCAACTGAGTAATAGGTCAAGACAGTAAGTGGGGATGGCTTAAAACATAATGAAACCTCAAACGGTGCCCTCATTTCTTTACATAGGCAGACTACAAAAAACCAACAGAACAATCTTCAAATTTGTTATTAAGACTTCAATATGAATTCAAAAGCATGTTGCTATCATCTCCTATAGGAATGAAAATAATTTAGAGCAATAATTTCTATGTACGGCTTGTACAGTGCAGGGAAAACACAAAAACTCAGAAATAATGAGGAGAATCAATGAAAAACAGGGAAATGTTGCTTTATTGAAAGAATTTTCACCACCACCGAATCATCATCCTTTCTTCATTCCTTTCAAAGGCCTTTATACATTTTTCAAACCAGTACAATCTTCCCCCAATGCCTATAAACACCCTTTAACCACCATAACCTTCATTAAGCTTAAAAGTGCTAATATTGAGAATTGGTTGCCAAATAAGCATCATTATGCAATTGTGTTATTCAAGACACCTAAGACCACTTAAATACCTTTAATTTATCCATAACACAATGATGCAGAGCTAGGAGGATTCAAAACACATCTCACAAACCTTCAATAATAATCCAAAACAATCTTTGTGTAACACATTCTATTAGGCATTGCATATCACATTGGAAACATAACTATGGCAGCCCACAATTTAGAGCAATGAACATTGATTAATAACTTCTAAAAAAAAAATAATGAAGCCAATCACTCTGGTGAGATTGAAGAAAACATAGTTATAGACTTTTCCTCCAATTATTATGAAGATCCAATGGTGGAAATGAAAGATATTACATTTTCCCCAAAACTGCAAACCCTAGGTAGGGTTTAGACCTGCCATCACAAAAATGTTCATAACTTATTCAAATTTTAATGAATTTTGATGATAATTGAAGAAACTAAAAGTAGATTCACATTTCAACAAAATCCAATTTTTTTTAGATCCAAAATATAGACTTTATATTCCGTACCATCACACTTCTTTAGACTGTAAATTCTGCACAATATTGTTAGAATAGGCAGTCTCACCAAAATAATCATATCTTCCACACAACTTGATAAAATTCAATGAGAAAAAAAGAATTGGAAACTAGAAACAGATATATTTCCATCCATATATTATACTCTATCATTTGAGTCCATACCAGGCCGTACAAATCACAACTTCAATCTGGAAACAGTGTGAAAATCAGAAAATGCACAAAATTTGAGGTTTCCATTCATCAATCTTCAAAAATGATGTCTCCAACCCACAATTCGAGTTTTGGAGGGTTTATTTATACATTTTCAACCAAAACTAACCATTTTCAACCACCTTTTGATTAGTTTGTTGACAAAACACCTTAATGACACTTCATCTACCTAATTTTGTACTTTTAACAATTTTACAATATATGAGAAATAAACAACATCCTAGGACCTATAACACCATAAAGGTGGCCTCTTGGGCTTATTACAATATAAAAACATAAAAATGGAACAAATGAATCAATATGGCCTCATGGAGGAAGGTGATCAAATAGGTGCTCCTGCACCACACAACTTCTAAAATCTTTTCTTGCATTCCCATTTATATTTTAAATAGTTTGCCTTCATGGCAAAGTTAATAATTGTTTGAGACAAGAGTGCATTTTGCACATTTGACCACCTTAGCTCACAAATTCCCTAAGTACATAAAAGATTGGTCTATTTAGACCTTATTTCCAATAAAAACAATGATAAAGCATCTAAAAAACTTAAGACAAATTGTCACCAAAGTGGATTTTGGAACATGGTTGTAGGTTGCCCCTGCACCAATAGGCAAGGTTGATTTGATTGATAAATGAACCTCATGATAGGTGAGGTTGATTTGATTGATGACACTCATGATAGGCGAGGTTGATTTGATTGATTGATAGGATGATTGATGTCGAATGTTGATTTGCGATATGTTATGATCATAGGAGGATTCCGCATCTGGTGCAGGTGGATTTAGATTTGATTGGGCGATGTGGTTTGAATTCTTTGATTGATTTATATGCCCCAGTATAGGATTGATTAGTGTACCAAGACTTGATGATGTACTGGTACTTGATGTATACACTTAGTAAAATATTTTGTGATTTTTTCCATTTTTGATGATGTACCTCTCAATATTTGGATATCCTTGTACACTTGACATTATTTTGAGATATATATATGAAATGAAATGATGATGATGATTGATCTATGTGTCTATATGATGTTTATGATGGATGACTATGATGGATATATTTAATTTCCATGTTATAATGATGATTTTCATGTTATGATATGCTATGGATGCAAATGATGATGCAATTGATGTGTTATGATTCTAGGATGTTTTTATGAATGATGCCTATATGATGTATGTGATGGATTTTATTATGTTGATGATATGTGATTTATTTATTTATTTATTTTTTCTGATGCAAATATTATGATGTGATGTATGGATGAATGAATGATGCCTTGTTTTCCAATGCAAGTGATATGCAACTAAATGGGGATGTTTTCTAATTATATGAAAATGATGTGTTTTTGGAAATGTCAAGTGTACTCAATCCCTTAATGCAAGAGATAACATCATTTTTGTAGCTTTGAAAATGCCATAAATACATATGCAAACTAACATGGAAGCAATCTACTGTAAACATGTAGATCTCGTATGCAAAAGTTTTCATTCATAAAAACCAATTTGTCATGATTTTTATCATCATTGGGCCTTTAAAATGTTGAAAGTGAGTACAAGCATGAATGGTATATTTAGATAATGATGACCTGAGTACTAATTACATGATGTTTGATAGTGCAAATTATCACAAGAATCTAAGTAAAATTAAACCTACATGACTTGAACATTGCTTGCGTAAACAAACAAGAGTTAATCCTTTTCCTATGCAAATTTGGAATGTCATCAGTGATACTTTGTAGTGCATGTCTCGCGACAATTTGCATAGTAATAATGATCAACTCACAAGCAACAGACAAAGAAAAATCATACTCCTTCCTAGCTCCTCCAGTTCGATACATCATCGAGGGGATCCAGAGATATGATAACAAAAATCAAAGTTCAACAAGTGAATGTTTGAGTGTTACATGATAAACCCATGATTCAGATAGAACATCATCTATTTGAAGTTTGTTTTTGGGATTTTTCAATTTTCCAATTTTTAGGGGTTTTCCAAGATTTTCACCAAGAACCTAACCTAAAGACCTATCCTAGGGGCATTAGGGGCTAATCAAAGATTATCCTTTCCTATGTTATACACATAAAGACCATGTAGTTTGACTGACGACCCAACCAATTTTTACAAGATGAAGACACGAACATGAAAATCCCAGTTTATTATGATAGACTCCTAGAACACTGAGCTAAATGTCTCAGGGGATGATCAAAGATCAACCTTGCCTACTTTCAAAGCTCAAAGATGACATAGTTCGACAAGATGACTATGTTTTTGTCTTTTTGACCTATTTTTGGTTTTTGATATGTTTTGAATGTTTCATAGTTAGTTGCAGATCCAGGAACCTTCTCTCTTCCCTCCTCTTTTACTTTTTTTCTATAAAAAACCTATGCTAAGGTTCATTGCACATTGTAAAGCCAAAACTTAAGAAAATACTGAAGTTTAAGATTGTTTACAATAAAGTGCACCTTAACTCCCATCTCAAAAATTTTAGGTTTTAAGATCCACTTCGCATCCAACTATATAAGTCTACCCTATGATTACGAGAAAAATTAAATCAAACATCAACTAAGGAGTTCCATGCAAGTCATGACCTAACACCCGAGAGACCTTGGGGTGATTTTCAACAACTTGTTGTTGGAAGTCTCCTTTCAAGAGAGGTAGTGCATCTACGCACTGCCTATTCAGAAAGTGTGTGAAACACCCATCAACAAATCTATACACAGACACAAGGTTCCATCCTTCTTTTTCACAAAGATAAGTGGTTCTCCCCAAGGAGACACACTAGGTCTTATAAGCCCTTTGTTCAACAATTCCATTAACTAGGCCTTCAACTCATAGATTTCAGTGGTGGTCATTTGATAGGGTGCGTTGGATAGAGGCTCAAATCCTGGGAAAAGGGCAATAGAAAATTCGAATTCCAACTTTAGAGGAAACTCCGTAAGTTCATCAGGGAATACATATTGTAACTCCTTGAGAATAGGGTAGTCATCTAAATAGGGCTCCTTGCTATCAGGGTTACTAACATGCACAACATAAATTGTACATCCCTCTCGACGAGCCTTCTTGAGCTGCATCATAGAAATCTGTCTAACCTCCAAGGGTCTTTGTATTCTACAAATTTTGACTGGGTTTCCATAATCATCCAAACAATTGATCACCTTATCCTCTTAGTTCACTATAGCCTTATGCTTAGTTAACCAATTTATTCACAAAATTACATCATATGAGCCTAAAGGTGTGAAATACAAGTTGTCCTGTGTTTAAAAGGTTGGAAGCTCTAACTCACTGTAAAAGAGACATGTATCTACTCTTCGCTTTCCACGATTACCATACTAGACTTTCCATGAGTTTTCCATGTACCTAGGTGTAATAGGTATCTTGTATATTATTCTAGGATCTATAAAACATTTAGTAGCTCTGGTATCAATTAAGATAGAGATAGATTGGCCATAGAGCTTACCTATCAGATGAATTGGTGAAGCCTTATACTTTTCCTATTTTTTATCCACTGCAACGCGAATATGGTGATGTTGATTCTATTGTTATCTTGTTTCCTTTCGTGACTTTGACTGTTAAGGATAATTTGAGGCATAATGGTCACCTCCACAAGTATAGCATCCATCATGAGGCCCTTTATGACCTCCTAGCTTGTCCTCTCTAAATCCTTTCTGCTTTTGGTCATCTTTACCCTTTTTTTGATTTCCCTTCTTGTTCTTTCCACCATTACCATCTTCACCCCTCTCCTACGACTCACTTCCCCTCTTAAGATTACAGATTTGATGGCTCTTGTCTCCTTTATGAAATTTCATTTTCCCATACCACGACTTAACATTTGAATTGTTAAGGAGGTTGCATAACTGTTGGAGTTTTTGTTCCTGTTTGGTGGCTTTTTGGAAGACTTAATTCATGGTAAGAGGGTCATGCATATCCAATTCAACCCCTATGCGGGGTCTTAGTCCCATTATGAATTTTTGGATACAAAAATGTTCATCTCCCTAATGTTGAGGCACATACTTCAATAGGTTGGTGAAATTTTCCCAATACTGGAACATAGTCATGTTCTTAAATTCTAAAATTTTGTAACTTTCTTGTCGAAGAAAAGCTGCAGTAGACATCTCTTCCTGAAAGATTGGAGGAAGAGTTCCCAAGTGATCTCAATAGGATGAAGATTCCTTTCTAACTTCTTGTTATTCCACCAAGTAGCTGCTTCACTTGAGAGCTAATACGTAGCCCATGCTGCTTTAGTTTGATAAGAAAGGTTATAGAGCCCAAAGTATTTTTCCATCTCCATAATCCAAGCATCTACTCCTGCTCTGATAGCCTTACCATTAAACTTGGATGGTGCTACTCTTTTGATATATTTCCCAAGCTCATCCTCAATTTGACCTCGTGGACCTACCCTTGGACCACTGTCTTCTTGATTGACTTGTGCATTCATGCGGTCTTGGTCCTCACGTGCCACTCAAACTTATTGTTCTATGTGATCCATGCAAGACTCTTTCTAGTTTAGAAGCTCTATAATCTATTCTAGCCTCTTGTTAGGTCTATTGTTAGAACCACTACCACCAATCTCTTACCTGATGGTCAACATGTTGACTCACACTTAACCTCCAAGACATTCATGTTTATCGCATCTCAACACTAGGTTCTACGAATAAATGTTATTATTCTACATCACATAATTTATGCATGCATAGATCCCTCATTCATAAAATACGTACACACTCATGCATAATAAACATATTTTGGAGTCCTTCATTTAACACACCAAAAATGTTATTTGGTTTTATTTTTATTAAAGGTGAGTCAATAGACCCTTATTTACAGAAGGATTCTTGTTACATTATTCTATTTTCTCATCATCAAAAAAAGGACATTCCTCTGGACCTCATCTAAATTTACATCAAGCTTTACAGAAGAGGATGGTTGAGCACGCAGGCTCTCCTTTTCCTCTTTAGTTAACAAGGGTGCATTGGGTACACACCCTAGAGGTTACTCTTAGATTTTGGAAAGCTTTTTGATCTTGGGTTTTCACTTCTCCTCAATCTTGAAGCCACTCTCTAGCTTAAGTCATGTAAGGGCCTGAGCTAGAGTTTCATCGTTGGGAATTTCATGTTGAACCTCTGTCTTGGCCTATTCTTCTATTACTTCATTCTTACATGAGGTTCTAATGGTTTTCCCTTTCCTTCATCCTACCTTTGACTTTCCCATACCTGCATTCAATCTAGGTTCAATTAGTTCTCAGGACAACTAAATTTGGTCAAGAGACAACTATCCCTAGTCAAAACTATGGTAGACACAAAAGGCCTAGAGTTGAACCCTAATCTCTAATACCAAATGTAATAACCCTTCCTAAATTATTACTTAATTAATATTATTGTAAATGACTCATGAATATATTCAAATTAAAAAGACATAACTAAGTAGCTATAGTCATTCATAGCAACACATGTCTAATTAAAATGAGTCAAGAGTCTTATATTTAATTCAAAAGTGATATTACAATATTGGGTTTGACTTGGCTCATAACTCCACAAAGTCATTACTTGGACACAGGATGGAGGAGCGGGTTAAAGGTTTTGAATTTTCTGGGCGGCAACAGGTATTTGGTTCAAAGGCAGCCGGGACTAGGTCGGGGGATGGCCTTTCTGGGGATGCAGTAGGGGAGAATGCAGGTGATGAGAAGGAGGGAGCGGATTCCAAGGATGGGGGCCTGAAGAAACGATGGGTGCCTTGGAAACTAGGATGCGGACATTACTTCAAGAGATCCCTCACGGGAGGAATCAAAGAGAAAGTGGGTTTCCCTATTTGGAACCAAGCCTGTTGGTAAGTCTATTTTTCCTCCGGTAATCAATATTTTGTCCCTTGCGAGTGGGATGAATGCTATTCTTGTACCTGATCCAGTGATTGATCATAACGTTTCTCTAATGGCATCATTGTTGGTGGGAAAATTTATGGGTCCATGACCAAATATTGAAGTCATCAGGGACTTTGTTAAGAAGAAATGGAGAGTCAAAGGTCAAGTAGAGGTAGTGGCTCTGCCAAAGGGTTTCTTCTCCTTTTCCTTTTCTTGTGAAAAGGATAAGCTAGTGTTCTGTGTGGTGGTCCTTAGGTCATTGGCAAGTCATCTCTAGCTATCAAGAAGTGGTCCCCAAAAATGCATTTCTTAGATGCTTCTTTTGAGGCAGTGCCTATTTGGGGTTGATTACTAGGTTTACCAATGGAGTATTGGAGTGAGGATGTTTTCAGGGGAATTTCTAGTTCCTTTAGGGAGTTGCTATCCATAGACGCTATGACTTCGTCAAGAAAAAGGTTGTTTTTCGCCAGAATCTGTGTGGGGATCACTCAGCCTTCAGACCTAACATCATCAATTGAAATTGTGTCAAAACTTGGAAAGTGGGTTCAGCTTGTTGAGTTTGAGACTCTTCCTTTTGTGTGCTTCACTTGTAAAAAAACTGGGCATTGGCAAGGAAATGTCCAAACAATACATCTAACCTTGATGCTAATACAATTTTCAAGGAGACCAAGATATGGAGGGCTAAAATGGTGGAGAAATCCCAAGAGGATGGGATTAGAGGGGACAAGAATTTACCCATGGAAGGTCAGGGAAATAGTGGGGAGAGCCGAATCCCTAGCTTGGAAGCTAAAAAAGTAGAGGAGCCTTGTAAAGATAATGATATCTTTGTACATCCTAAAGGAGATACCGTTGACCCTAACATAGCAGTTGTAGAGTCGAGTACAAAGGGTTCCCAGGGGGAGGAGGAAAAGGTAGAAGGAGGGAGCATTGTAAAGCAGAATGAAAGTTTGAATTTAGAAAAGTGGGTTCCAGACTCTGTAGCTGATGATTCGGACGAAACTTCCTATTTTGGTGAAAGTAAGGAAAGTAGTGAGGAGAGTTTAGAGAAGGCTGGGGAGAATATCACCCATTCTTCTAGTTAGGTTGGTTCTCAAAGCTCTCCATAGGTTGTTAAATCCACCTTTGGGAACTATAGGGATACCTGCAAGGGGAGGACTATTGTGGGGTATTCTCTGTTGAATGAAGTTATTGCAGATGACTTTATGGATGGGAAATATTTTATGGGTATCGAGGACCTAGATCTTGATGAGGATAGATCATACAGTAAAGTTGAGAAGAAGAAGAGGAAAAAAGGAAACAATACAGTGGGGGTTTCTAGAAGAAACAAATCAAGAGTGGATGCTGGAACCCAAAGAAGTTTAGGTAGAAAATCAACAAAATGGCACAAAGAATAGGAATGCATCCAAAAAATTGTGGATGGGGTTGAAAGAACCATCCCGTTTTTATGCAGAAGCAATACTCCATCAAAGAAATGAAGTTTATGTCATGGAATATTCAGGCGCTAAACAATTCCCATAAACAAGAGATTTTGCACAATTTTGCTAGGGACAAAAAACCTAATATTTTAATTGTTCAGGAGTCCAAGATGCCTAAAGATAGGGTAGAAAATATTAAGATCTTCAAGAACGGTGGTGTGCATGGTAGATGTTCAAAGGGGGATTATGGAGGTTTAGTAACTTTTTGGAATCAGGATCACCTCCAAGGTACTCTAGTTTGGGAAGATGCCAATCATGTGGCTACTAGATTCAAGCATATTAGAGATGATTTCAGTTGGATTTTGACTAATATCTATGCACCCAACAATAAATCTGCTAGAAGGAGTTTTTGGAAAAGACTTGAATATTTTAGGTTATGCTTTCCTAATGAGAGCTGGATTATCATGGGGGATTTTAACATGCTGCTTCTGGAGTCAAAAAAAATTGGGGGCTTTCAAATACAAATGGATAGCAAACTGGATCTAATGGATTTCATCAACTTTCAATGTTTGCATGATGTGGACCTCAAGGGGGCTA
This sequence comes from Sequoia sempervirens, assembly GCA_007258455.2. NCBI lineage: Eukaryota > Viridiplantae > Streptophyta > Pinopsida > Cupressales > Cupressaceae > Sequoia > Sequoia sempervirens. The sequence goes on from VDFB02281492.1 coordinate 92,117,861, forward strand.
CCTATACCTAGTCTAACAGGAGGGTTGGGAGTGACCTTATCAAAGTTAGGCTTGATAGGGCCTTAATTTTAGATAATTGGTTGATGGATTATTTATTCTCTTTAAATTCTCTTTCCAAAATTGGCTCGGATCATTTCCCTATAAGCTTTGTGGCCAAATCGATGTCAGGTAAGAGAAATTTCCCTTTTAGATTTGAAACAATGTGGCTATCTCATCCTAATATTTTTGACTACATTCGAGAGTGGTGGAATATAAATGTTAGTGGTACTACTATGTTTAGAGTAGCTAAGAAGCTTCGTGAGGTCAAAACCAAGGTCAAAATTTTGAATAAGAAAGTTTTTGGGGATATCTTTTCTACTAAGTTTGTTATTCAGTATGATTTAAAGGATATTCAGGATCAAATTCAGAAAGATGGTTATGTGGGTGATGTCTTATCTAGGGAAAATGAAATCCTTACAAAATACCATGATATTATCTCAAAAGAAGAGGAATATTGGAAATAGAGATCCAAATCGGTTTGGCTTTCTGCTAGGGATAAGAATACCAAGTTTTTCCATATGACCACTATGAAACATAGGGCTTCCAATCACATTACCCATATTATAAAGAATGGTGTCAAAATTGAGGAGGATGAGATCAGGAATGAGGCCATCTTGTTCTTTGATAACCTTCTTTCTTCAGAAGAGGGGTTGGATGTGAATGTTGAACAAACTCTCATTGAGGCTATCCCTAATATTCTGAATGAGCATCAAAATAGACTTTTGACTACTATCCCTTCACTGAAAGAGGTTGGGAAGGTTTTGTTGTGCCCTCAACACCCACGCCCTGTTCGGAATGGGGACCCTCTTTTCTTTCACCTTATTAGGTCATTTTGTTGCCACCTCATTTTGTGTGCCCTATTTTGGTGCCCTAAATGGTTAACATGCCTCTAGAGTCTCATCTTAATTTGACCATGCTTCATCCCCTCCAATTTGGCTAGGTCCTAGTTCCTTGCAAAGTTTTCTTGGAAGTTTGCTTCTGCCAGTGGCCTTGGGGCCATGCAGGTCCACCCTACCGAGTTTCCCTTGTCGGGTTTCCATTAGGTGTTCGCTGTTCTGAATGGAAGAAGGCTTTCGTCTTCCCGAACCCCAGGACCTCGCTCCTTGTTTTCCACCCTATTTAACCTATGCTAAAAAAAAGACTACCTTCTCCCCGTTGGACCTATCTCTCCGGACTTCTAGCCCCAGAACTCCATGTTGTCTTCGTCATTCCGAATGGCCAACCTGTTCTAACACTCCGTCCCCTGAGTCCCAGACTCCCTTTCGCTAATTATTTCAAAAATTACTTCAAAGCGGTCGTCTAGCAGCATCCTTCCAACCCCTGGACCCTAGTCCTCCTGCCGTCATCCGTAAATTTAAACCCAACAACCCTCCTGTCATCCATACAGGAATTAATGGCTATATTAAATGCTAATTGGGGTAAAAATATTTGGCTCAACCTATCATTTTCATATGTCAGGTTTTCCATAGGAGTTTAGAGAGATTTATGAGGAGTTCTTTGAATCTGTCGCCCACCACCCTTGTGCTCATTGTCATCGTTCAACTATCCTCAGTGGATTTTACAACCTCTTTCATTCAAATTTTGAGGTAAGTTCGTCGTCTATTTTTCTGTGAGGTTCTTTGAGATTTTACACTTAAAAGATAAACAAACATGGGCTAAATTTTTTTAAATTTGGTAAAACACAATGACACCTAAGAAACCCTTGTGTTGAAATTCTAAAAAAACATCCTAAGCATCCTCTAAGAAAAAATCAGAACTTGTCCTTGACATTGTCGTTCTTGGCGCAAGGCATTTGCACCCTCCGGGCCTGCGCCAACCCATCGCCGTTAAAACTTAGCAAATAAACAAGTGACCAAATAGTGGGATACCCTCTCGGCCCCACCTCCTTAGATTTCCATCGGCAAATTGCCGGCGGACTTAACAAACTTGCATATTTGGCCTCTGCCTGAGCTCCCTAAGCCCATTCTTGCAGGACTTCACATCGCTTCCACCGTTCTAAACGACATGATGATCCCATCCCTCTGGACCTCGGAGTCCGCTTTGTATTCAGCCATCTGAGCTATCAAATGAACAAAGTATCTCAAGCCCCCACCAGACCCTAGACCAAGGAGTTCCATCCGCAGAGTTTCACATCGATGTCGATGTTCTAGGCAGCCAAATACTCATTGCTTTCCACATCTCAGGTCCCACACATTCCAGGGCTACCTTAACAACTAACAACGAACTTTGGCATCCTTGCCCTCGCCGGGCCCCGTCTGCCGGGATTCTGTCTCCTTTCAGCCGACGTGAAAGGGAAAAGCAGGTTCATTTTTCTGACCTCTGGAGTTCACTGTCCTGATTGCCTAAAACTTTGCAAAAGAAACCTAGCGACCAAGCTCGATACCGGGTCTGATCCATCGAGCTAGTACCATTGGGTTTCCAGTCAGCGCTCACCATTCCAAATGGCCAAACCCTAACGACTTTCCGCCCCTTTCGGTTTGAGCACCTTGAAGTGAAGAAGAAACACTGGCCATCTTTTGACCTCCCAGGTCTTGGACCCCAGGATTCTGACCCCGGAATTATGTTTCCTTCTAGGCGTTCCAAACGGCAAAGCCCAGATAGCTTTTTGACCTTATATCTCCGGGTGACCAAAGTAATCCAAATGACCTCCGATTTAAAAAACCAATCTCGACCCATGCGCTCAAATTTAACCCTCTCCTGCATGAGCCTTTTAAACCATCAAAATTTGAAGTCGAGAGAAATCACCTGGATTGCCCTACCCTGTTCGCCCTTCAAACACCATTTATGCCAAGGAAGTCTGACCCTCTGGACCAGAGTTATCCAAACTCCTTCTAGTTGATTACTAATGACATATAGAAGAAAAAGTATGGTTTGATGAGTGATATATCACCTAATTGGACATCGTCTATGGAATTATGACTAACATTTATGTTCTCTTGATTGGTTATACTCACTGTTTCATATTGTAGGATATATGGAATTAGGTGCAGAACCTTCGAGACCAGCCATAGAAAAATACAAAGGGAAGAAAGTGGGAAAAGTTCCACGTGGAAAAGAGGACAAGGACTAGATAAAGTACCAATTTCAGGGAGAGCCTTTGCATTCGAAAATCATCACGGACTGGAAGGAAATTACAGATACCAATATTGACCACATTGATATTGATGAATTCAAGAAAAGGGTCAGAGTCCATCCTAAGACCGACAATGCAAGACTAATCAGACAAAGTGGAATTGCTAAACCTACAAGCTTCCCTCTGTCCCTCATAGCTCCCAAATTTCTCATGGCTTGCTGGCAAGCATATCAGCCACATACGTGAACAATTGTTGACAGAAATGGAAACATCTTTGCTGACATATTAGGTGAGGCAATTATGAAAAAATTTCACATGCCCACCTTTGGGGAGATGGAGATGCCAACTATAGCAGAATGTAAAGCATTGTGGGATGAGGACCCAACTAGCTACAAGAAGCTAATAAACCAGTACTGGCTCAAAGAAAAAAGGGCCAGTACTATGAAGGTTCCTCAAGAGCTCTTTTGCAACGACTTCCATGAGGACTACCATAACTTGGTAACCATGTTGAGCAGAGTGATGGGCCTCCCCACTGCTGCATATTTTTAGGAGTGGATGGTGTATTTCATAGAGTAGATTCTCCATGGGGATGAAGATGTCACCACGAAAGCCTCATTCTACTGGGGAGGCATAATAAGCGACTGCTTCCATGAGCAGTTCATGAATGTCAAGAAGACCTCCAATTTCTACATGACCTCCTATCTTGTTTACTCACTGACCGAGTGGAGGCAATACAGTGGATTGTTTGTGGCACCTGATGAGGAACTGGGTCGTGTGTTGAAGGTTTGTGACATATATCCCCAGCTCTAGTTCCAAAATTTTAAGGAGGAATATTATAGGGTGAATGACGCCTTTTCCAGTCACATCATCAGATTTCTTGGAGGGGATTTTGAAAGAAGGGTCTCTCACAGTGTTCAAGCATTCTTGAAATAGTACGCCTTCTTATTCATTCAATACACCAAGTTCACATATATTCGTGCCCAAGGTTTCACGGAGAGGCCAAAAAACTGTTATGCCCGAATGGTTGGAAAGGTAACTTGAGAATAAAACTCCTACCCCAAAGGATCCAAGAGCAAGACTGGAGGCTATCTTAGCCCAATCACAAATCACTACGAAGAAAGAGAAGAAGCCCAAAATCAGATCTAAGGTGACGATGGACGCTTCTGGATCCCGAACTATGCAGGTAGCATCGCTAGTGGTGGGAAAAGAAGGGGTGAGCTATAATATCTCCACCATTGACTTGGGACCAACTACCAGAGATCAGAAGGTGGAGCACCTTAAAGTGTCTATTGCCACAATAGTGCATTTGATACAACAGGATAAAGTTTCAAAAGAGGAGCTAAAGGAACAAGTAGCTGACCTGATGGTATACATTCAACAATGGTCCTCAATAGAAGAAATTCCACCACATCCATTGCTCCATCCCAATTGTTGTCCAAAGAGAAAATTGACAAGCTAGAAAAGAGAAAGAACCTAGACAAAACTACAAAAAACTAGTTCCAACAGGTTCTATACATTGAAAATATGGGTATTAGTCAGGTTGTTCGAATAACCAACAAGTTCCTGGACTTACAACAGTCCCTGGAAAGCATGAAGAAACTTTGCACCAACTTCCCTGTGACGTATAAATCCACATATGCGAAGATTGAGGCTATAGTCCAGCTACCAAGTGCCACATGGGAAAAGGAACTCACGTTCAAGAAGGACGATCATTGGCTCATGGATGTATGGAAGCGAGACTTTGAGAATAGGAAAGAAAGGTTGGAGCAATTGCTTGAGAAGGTGGATCCAGATATTGAGTGGGTCAAAGAGATTAGAGTAGATTGTGCCTGATATTTGAGGCTGATGACAGGGTATGACATACCCGCGGCGCAGATAGATCCAAAGAAAATAAAGCCCCACTTTCAAAACGGGATGGAGGACGAGATGTCAATGGAGATAACCATGGATTTCATGAGTTTTTCCGCTCACACCTTCGCCTATTTAGAACTGTATAGAGACCACACTACCAAGTATGATAAAGACTAGAAAAGGCTTGAGGACAATTCTAAGGAATGGAGTTATCAATTGCTACGATCGAAGATTTTGGAGGTTGAAAAACTCTAGCCAGTAATTTTGAAGTTCATGAAGTATGTAGCTTTGAAGAAGTAGGAAGGAAACCCTATTATTAGTGAATATTTTCTAAAGGAATAGCTATAGAAAAAGGGCAATCACCAAAGGACAAAATGCTATAGTGCTGTCACTTGAGGAAAAAATAGGGATAAAGAAAGTTGTATTTTAAATTGTAATATACTGGGGGGTTGGTAGAACCCTAATTTGTAGTGAATCTTGGCCACACAATGAGATTAAATCTTGGCCATCCGTTCTACATTTTGGGCACTATAAATGGGGTTTTCCTCTCATTTTGAGGAGAGTTGAGTTGTTGTAATGACATGCTGCAGAAATTTCTAATGAAAATATATTGACTTGGTGCATTTTCTAAGTTTTCCACATGTTTCATGATTCAATCTCCCACTATTAGATGTTCTAGTTAGATTTCATTACTGCTTTAGCTAGCTTTAAATTGCTTAGATAGATTTTGGTAATGCTATTTTGTGATTGTAGAAATTTTTGTTGAGTTGATGTCTTCCAGTCCATACTTTTTGCTATTTGCTGCTGGTAAATGGTCTTGAAAAGTTAGTCTTGGCTGAAATTTTAAGCTGCTTTTAAACTTTATCTTTATTCATGCATGTATGTGGTGGATGAATGGTAAAATATCTGTAGACCTTGGAAGGTAGCACAAATTTCATGATATTGTAGGTTTCTTGGTTAAGTGGAATCTTGTTTGAAGGAAGTTGTCCATAGCATAACCTCCATGATCACTATTCATAGCTAGTTATAGATCCAAAAACCTTTCCTCTTCCCTACTCTTATCCTTTTTTTTAGAAACAGCCTATGCTAAGGTTCATTGCACATTGTAAAACCAAAACTTAAGGAAAACATTGGATTTTTACATTGTTGTTCGAACCTGCAACAAAGTGCACCTTACTTCCCATCTCAGAAACTTCAGACTTTAAGATCTAGTCTGTATCCAGCTACGTAAGTGTGCCCTATGATTACCAACAAGATAACATCAAAACATCAACTCAGGAATTCCATGCAAGTCATGACCTGACACCCGAGAGAGTTTGGGGTGATTTTTAGCAACTTCTTGTTGGGAATTTCCTTTCAAGAGATGTAGTGCACCTATGCACTACCTATGTTGAGAAAGTGTGCAAAACACCCATCAACAGGATGTTTTTTCTTTTGAAGGGAATAAGGCCCCTGGTCTCGATGGGTTCCCTATGTTCTTTTTCCAAGTCTTCTGGGAAATTGTGGCTGATGATGTGGTTAATGCTATCAAGGAGTTTTTTGGATCTAGGAAATTCTTGAAAGAGTTTAATGCTACTTTTATTATTCTCATTCCTAAGTTCCCTGGTGTTGATGCTTTTGATTTCTTTCGTCCAATTAGTTTATGCAACTCTTTTTATAAAATCATATCTAAATTGGTTACTACTAGGCTTCTTGGAATTCTCCCACTATTGATATCTCCCCAGTAGAGTGGTTTTGTTCCTGGCAGACATATTTTGGACTCCATTATCATGGTTCATGAGAAAATTCATTCTCTCAAAGCTTTGAAAAACCAAGGTTTTTTTCTCAAGCTGGATATGTCTAAGGCCTATGATAGGGTGGATTGGGAGTTTTTGATCAAAATTTTAAAAGCTTTTGGGTTTTCGAAAATATTTCTGCAATTGATTTGAGAAATGATATCAACTACTAGTACTTATGTCATTATCAATGGTTCTCCTTCTCATTTTTTCAAAGTGTCGATAGGAGTTAGACAAGGAGATCCTATGTCTCCTATTCTCTTTACCCTTATGGAAAAAAGTTTGGGAAGGCTACTGCACAAAAAAGTAATGGAAGGTAGTTTGAAAGGGTTCAAACCATCTTCGGTGAATCTGGCCTGTTCGCATCAGTAATTCATGGATGACATGATTCTTTTGGGAAGATCAACTATTGGAGAAGCTAGAACACTGAAGAGCTCCCTTGTGCTTTATGAGGAAGGCTCAGGGAAAAAAATTAATAGGGAAATTTTTTATCTTTTCTTTTTCAATACCCCTGAGCATAGGAAAAGGAAGATTGCGAACATTTTAGGCTATGTTGTTAACTCTCTTCCTTCCATTTATTTAGGTCTCCCTTTGGGTACCAAACCTACAGAATCTTTTTGGATTTCTCTTGTGGATAGGTTTAATCAGAAGTTGGCTGGCTGGAAAGGGGCCCTTTTGAGTCAAGCTGGTAAGGTTATGTTACTCAAGGCCTCTCTTTAGAATTTACCTATTTATGGCCTCAGTCTGTTTAAGATTCCAGCCAAGTTTGTTGAAATTATAGAAAAAATCCAAAAATGCTTCCTTTGGTCGAGGGTTGAGGAGAAGAAGAGGATTTCGTTGGTTGCTTGGGAGAATGTGTGTAGACCTAAAAAGTTTGGGGGCCTTGGACTAAGGAGCATTAGAGTGTTTAATAAATCTCTCCTAGAAAAATAGGTTTGGAGATCATATGCTGACACCCGTGAATGGAATACTATCTGGCGTAGTAAATATCTATGGGGGGTTGACACCTTCAAAGACTTTCTTAGTTCTCAAAATCTCCCCCTTGGCTCAACCTTTTGGAACAATGTCATTAAGGCTAGGGACCTTGTTGGTAAAGGAGCATCTTGGAAACTTGGACATGGTAAAAAATCTTGTTCTGGGAAGACCAGTGGATAGGAAATGATCGTCTATGTAATATCCCTATCTTCAGGAATTATATGGAGGCTTGTAAAAATAGGTATGGCATCTTGGTTAGGGATTACTAGAGTAAAAATTAGTGGGTTTATATTTCTTCTATTAGTCTAGATCTCTAACCTTTGCAGCTTCTCCTTAATTCCATTGTGCTCAACTCATAGGGCTAGGAGGATTCTTTGGCCTGGAAGTTGTCCTCATTAGGGAGTTACTCTATTTCTTCAGTGGTGGCCTCTTGTTATTCTTCCACCCCCTACCTTGTTTGGACAAAGGCATGGGTGCACAACCTAATTCTGAAAGTCAACATTTTTGCTTGGATCCTCCTTTAGAGTAAACTGTTGACTAATGACAACCTTTGTAAACATGGTTTCTCTTTTCCTAATAGATGTTACCTTTGTTGTGTGGAGGAAGAATCTTATTCACTTCTTCTCCTCTTTCCTTTTGCCTATGCTATTTGGTGTAGGATTTTGCAATTGTGGGATCTCAACTGGGTTTTTCCTGGAACTATCTTGGATTTTTACAATCAGTGGAAGGCCCCTTCAAGCAACCGTGTGTTGAATCTTCTTTGGAGCTATGTCTTCCCACACCTCACCTGGGGCATCTGGAAAGAGCATAATAATAGAATATTCAAGGATATGGCTCTCTTGGAGGAAGTTGTTTTTGGCAAGATTATTAGGGCTGTGAGAGAGAACTTCAATCTGCTCAATAGCAAGATCAATACTAAGGGAAAGGTTAGCTTTCAAGAGTATGAGCTTAGATTTGTTGATGCTTGGAAGGTTAATGTTGATATTTCTAATCTTCTCAAGTCTACTAAGGGACCTAGAGATGGTATCTATTGGAGCCTCCCTCCTCCTGGCTAGGTCAAAATCAATTTTGACGGGGCAACCAAGGGTAACCCTGGGCCTGCCAGGTGTGGGGGTGTGATTAGGGATGATAATGGTTGTTTCATTGTTGCGGTGGCTCTCCCCTTGGTTATTCAGACCAACCACATGGCTGAAGCTATTGGGGTATTTTAAGTTTTGAATCTAGCTAGTCAGTTGAATTTCAAAAATGATTGGATTGAAGGGGTTTCGAACAATATTATTCAATGTATAAAGGGCCTAAAAAAACCCTCTTGGTCTATAGAGAATTGGATTAACCTTTCTAAGGGGATTATTAGTAAATTTGAATTTTTTTATATTTCTCATGCTTTTAGGGAAATTAATATGGTGGCAGACTTTTTTTCCAACAAGGGGGTTCATGCAAAGGAAAAGATGAGTTGGCAGAGGAGTGATGAGCTAGAGGCTTATGTCATAGCCTTAATCATGTATGATCAAACTCATGGGAAGGTACAAAATCCCCCTACCAACAAAAGATGTCTAATTTTCTTGTCATGCAGTCTCGGGACTATGGATTATTCATTATTTGTAGTTGGCCGAAGCTTAAATTTAATACTTCCCATTTGAATGATTAGAGCTTCACATGCTTTTTGGGCATTTCAAAGGCTAGTTTATTTAGACTTCTAGAGATTTTTTAACAAGCCTGCAAGGTTACCAACATGGGTGGTGAGAGTCGCAGGGTGGAGCTAACAGACTGTGAGGCATTAAGAAACAATTCTAAGCTCTGGGAGATGCTGGAGAAGGGCGGGATTACAATATTCATTTAAAAACTTCATGGTTGGGATTCAAATGTTACCAGGTGTTTTTCCAAGGGCTGGAAGGATGGTGAGATAATTTTTTTTGGGAGAAATGCGGACATTAATGAGTAGCTAATTACAGAGGTTACGAGGCTTTCCATGGAGGGTATTAAGTTCTACAAAGATAAGAAACTCTCTGACTAGGCAGTCCAAAAAATTTTGAAGTCTGAGGAGGAGAAGGAGGACCTATGAAGGATGAAAAAATGTTATTATGATTCTATGAGGATTGTCTCGCACTAGAGAAAGGTTTTGAATGTGCTAATGGAGTACTTTACACTGGATGGCCGTTATACTAGGGTTTTCGGGTATCACTTTGTGCTCAACCATTTTAGGCATCAGGTTAGGGTTTCTTTCCCTTTCTATCATGCTTCTTCTCTAAATGAAAATTTGTAGAACTATAGACATAATCTGATTAGGCATTCCATCCTCCATGAAGGCCTACCTATTTTAATTCATGATCATTTTAAAGTCATGTTGGCTCTATCCTACCAGACCCCTTCTTCTAAGGATAGGGTTGTTTTTAAGGGGAAAAAGAAATCTAGTGTCTCTCCCTAGAAGAAAGGAAAGAGAAAGGTCTCGAAGGACCCATCTTATGATGTTAATGAAGAGGATTCGTAGTTGAGCCCTTCTTCTAAATATTCTAGTTACCCTGCTACTGACAGAGAGGAGAGGCCCCGTTTTCCTAGGGATCTTAAGGTGGAGGACCATTATTTTAAAGCTGAACGTGAATTCCCTGATGATATTCTTTCTATTGCCTGTAATGGGTCTGTGGATTTTTTCAGGTTAATTACATGGGTGTTTTTTGAGATTAAGGAAATTAAGCTAAATTAGAAGGCTATGAACAGTAAAATGGAGAAGGATGATGACAATAATAATAGAGACAGAGTTAAGGCCACTGATTTATGGACTGAGGAATGAAAGAAATACATGGTGGAGTGCCTTAAGAAAACTACTGAGGATTTACAACATTTTAAAAGTAACCATGATGATAAGTTGTCTAAGATGGAGGAAAAGCTGAGGAATATAAAAGATTCCCTCCACAAGGTGCTAATAATGAGCCATAAAAAATTAAAATCTATAGCAAAGACCATGAACACGATGGTGGAGAATTTGGAAAATGCATATCAGGTCAAGACTGCTATGTATGTGGATGTGGAGAAAGAGGAAATCCAGCTAGAAGGTGGAGGGCCGAGTAACAGAACTAGAGTGAACCTAAAGAGGAAGGTAGACTAGGCTCTTGTGAACATCCAAGAAATAAAAAAATATGCTATTAATATGAACAAGCTTGAGCAGGAGGTGACAGAGATCCTCGGGAATCTGGTCTAGTGGTTGGACTTTTGATGGTTTTTTCTTTACTTTTTGTTGTGTTGCCTTGGGTTCCATTGTTTTCTTCTTTGTGGGCAGCATTTTTTTTTTGGACTTTTTAATGTTGTATCTATCGCTCTTTTACTATTAAGGGTTTTGGGTTCTCTTCAAAACCTGTTTGTTCCTTAATAAAAAACACCACAAAGTCATTATATTGTACAACTTTTACATCAAGGTATATTAAGTATTACATCAAGGCTACATCATAGAATAAATATTCTTATGTACATCTAAGTTTCCTCTTGATGCTCACCTCCACTAGTGGATGAGAACATGGTTGAAGCACTTTACCACCCAACCATGAAGCTTACGCTTCCCCTAAATTCTTCCAACTTGAAGAATACTTGAGCCTACATGGAAAGTTTAGCAAGAGAACAATCTGCAAGGTGGAATTTTGTGCATACCCATACATCAACATGCAATTTCTATCTACAAGCTAGAAAATAAAATACAAAATCTATGCTAGGAATGGCATTGAGTGATATCACATAGTTCATACATACAAAATAAACTATATTGCTTGGCTAAGCATAAAAAATGTGTTGCAACAACAAACAATAGGTTCAGGTAAAGCAAACCTATACTCTATGAACTCCATTTCAAAACCCTTCCTTGAAGGTAACTTTCTACAATAAAACATTTCATAACAACTATCTACCCTCTAGTAGCATCTACTCTAAGGTGTTGTAGTCTACTTAGGTATCACTGTTCTATTCAAGTAAAAGGATATACTTCTCACATATGTCTATAGAAAAGAAAATCAAATTACTAATTTCCTCACTAAATAGAAATCAAATACATGGTTCAAATGGAATGGTACTTTACATTATTCAGTCATATCATTCACATGACCCGTGTTTACTTTTAACATAACGCATTATCCATTTAGAAATAAATTAAGAAACAAAAGAAGGTATGCCACAAGTATGTGTATCTACATAGATGAAGTATATGTGACTACTTAAGTTATTGATTTGTGCATACATTCTTAAATAAACCATTAAATTAGATTGCAATCATTTAATAATATTCCATTTTTGACATCTCTTTTGTCAGAATTTCATGAAAATAAACAATCTAGAATAAATTTGTATTAAAATTTTCTCACATATTGTTGCTTCTTTTGTATACACACAAGTTGTGGTATTCTAAATTTTTTGTTTCCATATGAACATTTAGTTTTTTCAACAGAAGAATATTGTTTCCAACTAAACAATTACCGAATAAGCTATTTCATGTAAAATATTCATGATTTACAACTGATCAATGTTGTTTCAATAAATAGCTTCTGAACAAGACTGTTTTAAGCTACACATACACTTTTATAACATAATGATGTCATTTACAATAGAACATTCACTGTTTACATTAATACAATGTTGTTTCAAGCTAATAGTTACAATTTATGACAAAACAATGTTGTTTCCAAAAAAACATTCATTGTTTACAATGATACAATATTGTTTCAAGATAAACAGTTATAGTTTATGACAAAACAATATCGCTTTCCAATAGAACTTCACTATTTACATAAATAAAATGTTTTTTCTAGCTAAACAGTTATAGTTTATGACAAAACAATGCCATTTCCAACAAAACATTCACTGTTTACAATAATACAATGTTGTTTCAAGCTAACAATTATAGTTTATGACAAAACAATTTAGTTTACAATGGTTTATTGTTGCAGCTTCAATTTCCATTACCTCATTTTCCAGGCTTAATTATTCTAAACATTTCGATATAAAATTCCATGTAAGAAATAACTAAAATGAAGTTGTTATCAACTTTTGAAATGAATTTAAAAGTATTGAACGAAATGCTAACCATTAATCAACAATGATAAAATGGTCAAATACATAGGATCAATCCTAACTAGGTCTGGGTTGAAACCATCATTCGTAGTTTACATATATATACATCTGTTGTTCTAAAACAACCCACAGTCATTGACTGTTTCTTAAAAAAATAAGGTGGTCGAGGGCATAGCCACAACACCCATCCTCAGCTTGGGTGTAATCGCCTCCATGGAGGACTTGGTTGTCAGTCCTATTAAATGATGGTTTACTATACTACACATGCAAGCAAATTTAAGGAATGAATTTCATTGTTTGACCTTCATCTTGAATGGACTTGGTGACATAAATATGGTATCTTCAATCTACAAAAAGTAACAAAATCCCATATACAAAACTAGGTGATGTGATCCCATCATCTCCCTCGATAACAAGGCAAAACAAAGGAATTAAAGTTACCCTTTGATGCTAGATCGAGGGTGATGGCATCGACATCACCCTCGATCTAGCATCGAAGAAATAATAATAAGCAAGTAAAATGGATTTACATCAACATCTTTCTATGATAGCTTCAGCCCACCCCATAAAGGGTGGCATCGATATGTAATTTACATCGCTCCAATCATAGTGCTATTTGGTTTTCCTGATAGCCTTGTGGTGAGCTTACCTAAATAAAAACATGCATGCAGCTGAAACATAGGGTTGGGGGTATTAAAGCTTACAAGGTAATATATATAGTTGACTCTTCCAAACCACAGGTGCTACAAGCCCAGGTGAATTTGAGTGTAGAGAAGGAAACAATAGAGCCATAGATAATACAAGTCTAATTCATATAGTTGCATAAGAGTTTTATGGTGTAACTCTATATTAAATCAATAGAATCAATGATGCTATGATTCGGTTGATGCATGGAAATAAAGATGAAAACTATAAAATCAAATGAAAAGCAACATTTTAATGGAAAAATCACCGATTACCTCTGCAACAAGGAATCCCTTTTGGATTTTTCCCACAATGCTTCATTCCACCCTAGTCTACTATTCATTCTAGTCGATATCTTCTTTCAAAATAGCATCTTTCTACATTTTACCACACCTCCACTAAGGGGCTATTTCAAAATGATAATGGGAATTTATGATATTGCTGCCCCATGCTAAATTCAAATTTTGCCATACTGTCAATGGTAGACCACATCCTTCATGGGATTTCCTCATAATATCATTTGAATCTCATCCATTCGATAGTGATAATTATCGGTTTCAAGTTCACTAACTAACTAACTAACTAACTAACTAACTAACTAACTAACTAACTATATATATATATATATTTACATACTTTATATTTGTATATATTTATATATGTTTTTATATATATGTACACATATATATACATATATTTGTATTTTCATATAAATGTGTTCATGTGCATATCTATCTTTTATATAAAAATGGTCTTTCATTTTCATTTCAACCATAATATAAAATGGATATTTTAATTTCATACATTCATTCACATACCAAATCTCATGTTTGTTTTCCTCTAAATTCAAAACACAAGCTCAAGATTGACTTTTTAAATATAAGTTCCATGTAATTTTATTTCACAAATACATCTTTTCAATAATTGAGTCATTTTAATTAGCTTAATATAATTCCTATATGAATTTTCAAATGAAAATATCATGACATTTTTGTGGTGTGTGCACCTAGATTCCATCGAGCTTACCGTTTGATTTGGCTAACAATCCTACTTCAATTGTGTTCTCATCCTTCAACCTGATAGCCTGCAACTGCACACACTTGCACTTGCAAAATTCATCAGTAACATTCAATTCTTGATATCATATAAGATAATTTAAAAAGATCATATAGTAAACATCAGTCAACTTCTTTCAATCTATTTCAAAATTTTCAAAAATTCCATTTAACATATTGAATTTCTTCAATATTTCAATTTACCATATTATAATTAATATGCAATAAAATTGGGTAATGGCATTGAGTTAATTATATCAAAATACATGCAAGCTTACTTAGACATAACCAGATGAAGCATCACTTTTATGGGAATCTTGTGCATGAAAAAAGAATTTGTAGTGTTCAATTAAAAGAAGAATACCTGGTTCTATTAATGGCGACCTCGAGTTGATACAAAATTAAATGTTAGCAATTATGTCCTTGAATCCCAATATTTCTCCTTCTTCAATCACTACAAATGGTGCCTCGATCCTTGGTAGGCTTTATAGATGTCTTGTTTTGTGTGTTATGGTGTGTTGTAGAAGAAAGCAACTAATTTTAGGTGGTGAAAAATATGTGCTTTCACAACCTTCTGTAATGTGTTTTAATGATATTATATTAATTACACTAGAATAGGTACACTTATGATAGGTTAAGGTCCAAATAATAAAGCCCTTGATTTTTGTGCCTTAATTTAGTTTGAAAAGGTGGTACTAATGTTGAAATGGCACACTAGTTGGCTTTCTTAAACACTGAGTATTAACAACTCGGCGACAACTTGCACCTGGACACGAAAAGGACCATTCCTTCATTTCTACTTGAAACTCTTGATAGCTTTCCTTTTAAAAGAAATGTTGGGTTTTCCCTCTATTGAATTCCTAAGGGTTGGTTGAACATCTGATATTCGCAAAAGGTACGTAAGTGTAGCTTTAAGACTATTCTAATACAACACAAACATACTTTGAGCAAAACATTTCTGATTCTTGCTTCTAAGAAGGAAACCCCTACTATTGAGTTCAAGGAATTATGTGCTGATACAAGTGGTTCACAAAAAGACTTACCCAAAACAAAATCAAAGTGGGTAAATTTCTTATCGAGTACATTGTGACACTTGCAAGACTTGCACCTACTTTACTTAATAAAACCCTATGTAGGGAAACTTGATTACATGGTTCCTGCAAGACAATAAGATTTCTCAAAAACCCAAATTTAAAGCATTTTAGCTTGGAAAAATTGCAATTTAACTAGAAATTAACCATTAAAGTTGAATGACACCCATTTTATCACTTCCTCCTAAGCCAAGAAAAAAAAAGAAAAAAGAAAAGCAAAAAAAAAGGGGATCCACATTTTGCAAAGGCCAAAATGGGGTGTGTTGTGAGACCACACAACAACTAGCAACCAAAAAAACCAATCTAAATAATAGAAAATGAATTGTAGAAATGATAATAATATCTCATTGTTAAAAGTATGAGCTAGTCTAGTGGTGTTGTCATTAATGTCAACACAATTTAGTATGTTGTAGATTGTACATGTATAGATGAGATGCTACTGAGATGTTGTGAGTACATGGAGCTATCTTTATGTCATTGTAGATGTGTTGTGTTGATGAGTTTCCAAGTGCTTTTGAGAAAATTAATAAAGAAGAGAAATCAAAGTGACAAATGTGTTCAAAACGTGCTTTGGTATGTGCTCCATGTTTCTCCTATGTTGATCATATGATTGTGCAGATCTAAATATTTGATAATGGTGATCTTGTGGTGATATATCCTAAGTTTTATCTTCTGGTGTGATAGTACATGAAAGTAACATTCACCGGTGTGTGAATTGTTCTGGTAGAAATGATCTTATGTGGACTGAGAGAAATTTTTCTTCTCCATAGTCCTCCGCTATTTTGTTTTAGATCTTGCAGATCTAGGATATGTCTTTATATGGTGTCCTCTGGGTTTTGGAAAAGAAGGTTGAAGTTTGGTGATCTGGAAGTCATGTTTCAGTTTTTCAGTATGGGTTTGCATAGTCCGGATGAACTAGTGAAAGGTGTTCAGAGTTTGAAGCATATTGCATTTTCTATGGATGTATCTGAAGAAATATGAGATGTATTCTCATGCATAACGAAGCATGTCATGGAGTCTACATGTCATCTTCTTATTGGGAAGCGTGTACATCAATGTTCGTTTGTGTTTTCATTAGGTTTGGCCAACCTGGTGTTTACACTTCATTCGAAGAATAAAATTAAATTGAAAAAGCATGTGGTTGATTTGATACATTATTTTTGGTCTTGGTTAAATGTTTTATTGGTCCACCCTTATTCCTTTCCACTGTGGGAATGTTGAGTTGTTGACCTAATTTGAATTTATGAAATGAGGTATTTGTGGCCGACCTTGGAGAAAGTTTATAAGGTTGAGGATGGTATAAAAGAAATTTGAATTGTGAAGAATTGTATGATAGTGTGATGCTAAGTGATGAAAGTGAGCCACAAATCATAAGAGCAGAAGTGTGTGTGTGTGTGAGTGAGTTGAGACAACAATACTTCATTGTGTTGGATTCTTGAAGGAAGTGAGCTAAAGGTTTTTGCAATCCTTATGCAAAGTTGTGGATGTGTGTTAATTGTTGTGGTGGATCTTTTGTTCTCTTTTGTATCTATAGGCAATGAGCCTCCTTGTTGGACAGTGAGTTGTTTCTATAGGCAGTGAGCCTTTGTACTTGGACAGTGAGTCCTCTTTTGGGAAATGAGCCCTTGGAAGTGAGCCTATGTATTCATTTTTATAATCTTTTTATATTGTGAGTTAACCCTCATCGTGGTTTTTCCCTTATTGGTTTTTCCATGTAAAAAATCTATTATTCATTGTGTTGATTTACTTTCTGTTATTTGTGTTTCATGCTTTTACTTAATAACAAAATAGTGTGGTTGTGGAATTGATAAGTGTTGAAGTCTTAAGTTTGAATTTTGTGACAATTACTTTACCCCCCCTCTTAGTTGTCCTATGCCTATTTAACAATTGGTATCAAAGCTTTGGTTCCTTGGTGTAGAGATTAACTGCTTAAGGAAGACTTGATGGCACATAAGTTGGTGATCCCTATGTTTGATGGAACTGACTACAATGACTGGAAGGGATAGATGAAATGATATATTATCTCTCTTGGTTTCAAGACCTAGAAGGTTGTTGAGACAAAGTATACACCTCCATCTGGTGGTCTTACTACTGTAGATGAGATTTCTGCTTATGAAGAAAATGAGAAGGAAAAGTATGTTATTTGTAGTGGTTTATCTAAAAATGAGCAAGCTAACGTTCTTTCTTTGGGTACTGCATAGGAAGTCTGAAAGAAGTTGGAAGAAATGTATGAAGGAAATGAAAGAGTGAAATTGACAAAGAAGCTTGTGGCAAAGCACATATTTGTAAATCTGAAAATGGAAGAAGGTGAGGAATTTACAAGCTTCTTTCAGAGGGTCAAACTGACTCCAAATGAAGTTATAAATCAAAGAGGAAAACTATTATATACAGATATAATTTAGAATATCTTGATCACCCTACTAAATTGCTACAACAATAAGATCTCAGTTATTGAAGAAATTTATGATCCTAAGAAGTACACTTTAGAATAGTTTTTTGATAGCTTGCAAGCATTTGAGATGTGAAATTTCTGCAAAGAAGACAAGATAGAAGAAAAGAAAGAAACAACATTTAAGGAAATGAAGATTGAAGGTGAACTAGATAGCAATGGTGATGATGAGTTGGAAGCAAACTTCACCAGGAAGTTGAAGAAAGGCACTAAAAATTATAAAGCTATGTTGCCCTTTAAATGTTTTAGTTGTGGTAATATTGGTCATTATGCTTCAAGATGTCTAAATAAATCTGTACATAAGAAGAAAAAGGATTATAAGGATAAGGATAGAAAGGATAAGAAATATAAGAAGTTGTACTATGTTAAAGAAGAAGCAGGAATTTTTGATGATGAATATAAGAATGAGGTTGATGATAGTGAATGCTTATTCTTAGCTTTGGAAAGTAAATCTGTATCCACTAACCCTAGAAAATGTGTAAGCAAGAAAGCTCCAGAGAATAAGAGGAATAGAATGGAAGATACTTTGGTTACCACTTTTCATGCAAGACAGGATGAAGACTACAGGGTAATTGATAGTGGATGTTCTAATCACATGACCAGAGATAAGATTAAGTTCACTAAACTTGAGAAATATGATGATGGTTTAGTTATGTTTGGTGATGATTTAGGAGCTAAGATTTGTGGGAAAGGTTCAATTAGCTTTAACGGAGTGCATAGTACTAATGATGTATATTATGTGAAGGGTTTGAGGCATAACCTTCAGAGTGTTGGTTAGATGTGTAGCAATGGTTTTAAACTTGTGTTTCAGAACAATACCTGTGAAATCAAAAAAGGATCTAGAAATGGAGACATGGTTGCTACTGGAAGAAGAACTCATGAAACATCTATCAGCTTAAGGGAGTTGATGCTCAATACCTTGTATCTCAAATCAGTGAAAGTTGGTTATGGCACTGAAGAATGGGACATGTAAATTTTGATAACATGGTCAAAATCCATGCAAAGGAGATTGTTCGAGGGCTGCCCAGAATCACAAGACCTGCTAATGCTATTTGTACAAGTCAATTGGGGAAACAGACAAGATGTATCTTTAAGGGAAAAGAGAACTCTTCTACTAGAATGTTGGAGTTAGTTCATACTGATCTCTGTGGTTTGACTAGAACTGGAAGCCTGAATGGTGATAGGTATTTCATGCTACTTATTGATGATTATACTTGAATGGCATGGGTTGCTTTTCTTAGACAAAAGACTCAGGTTTTGGATAAGTTTAAGGTATTCAAAGTAAGAGTGGAAAATGAAGTAAATTTGAAAATCAAGTGTTTGAGATCTGACAGAGGTGGAGAATTCCCTTTTGGTGAATTTAATGCATTCTCTGAACAACATGGCATAAAAGATAGTTTTTTGCTCTAAGAACCCCTCAGTAGAATGGAGTAATTGAAAGGAAAAATAGGACAGTACAAGAAGCTACTAGAACAATGATAAAAGAATCAAATGTATTAGAGGTGTATTGGAGAGAGATGATACACACTGCTATTTATGTTCTTAATAGAGTTTAGATCAGATACAACAACACAAAGAATACTTTTGAGTTATGGACTGGTAAGACTCCTACTGTGAAGTATTTCAAGGTATTTGGAAGTAGATGTTATATTAAAAGAGATGATGAAAATCTTGGAAAGTTTGATGCTAGATGTGATGAAGGAAACTTTCTTGGATACTCTACTACTAGCAAAGCATACAAATGCTTTAATAAAAAATTAAGAAATATTGTTGAAAGTGCTAATGTGAAAGTTGATGGAGACATACGCAGACCTATTGAGATAAGTGAAGTTTAACCTAATGATCCTATATGAGGACATGTACCTGAGGAGAATAAGGAGAAGGAAGAAGAAGAAGAGAAAGAAGAACAAATGGAAGAAGAAGAAGAGAGAGAAGAACAAATGGAAGAAGAAGAAGAGAATGAGTTGAAACCTTCTATTAAGACTCCTAAGTATGTACAAAAGAATCATCTGGAGGAAAAATAATTGAAGATAAAAGTGAAGGTGTGAAGGAAAGAAGAAAAGTTGCAGTTGAGGTAAATCTATGTTTTCTCTCTAAATTTGAACCTAAGTCTATGAGTGAAGCATGTGAAGATGAGAGTTGCATGAAAGCTATGAAAGAAAAGTTACAGCAGATAGAAAAGAATTAGACATGGGAACTAGTCCCTAGGCCTATGAATAAAAATGTGATTGGATTGAAATGGGTGTTCCAGAATAAGCTAAATGAAAGTGGAGAATTTGTAAGGAATAAGGAAAGACTTGTATGCAAGGGATATTCACAAGTTGAAGGTATAGATTTTGAAGAGATATTTTCCCCTATGGCTAGAATGGAAGCTATTAGGATGTTTTTGGCATTTTCTTCCCACAAGGACTTCAAAGTGTATCAGATGGATGTCAAGTCAACATTTCTGAATGGTGAATTGGAGGAAGAAGTGTATATGGAACAACCTGAAGGGTTTCAATTATCTAACAAATGAAACATGGTTTCTAAGTTGAAGAAGGCGTTGTATGGACTGAAGCAAGCTCCTAGAGCTTGTTATGCAAGATTGGATAGATACCTGACAAAGCAAGGATTTAACAAAGGTTTTGCTAATAGTAATCTTTACTTCAAAGTGAAAGGTAACAAAATGTTGATAATAGTTGTATATGTTGATATTATTTTTGGTGGAAATGAAGGCATGTGTAAAAGTTTGTTGTAGAGATGCATAAAGAATTTTAGATGTCTATGATTGGTGAATTTAATTTCTTCCTTGGTCTACAAGTGAATCAAACTGATAAGGGGATATTCATTTCACAATCTAATTATGTAAAAGAGTTGTTGAAGAAGTTTGGGATGGATGGTTCCAAACTGGTTTGTATTCCTATGGTAACCGGATGTAAATTGAGCAAAGATGATGAATCTACTGAGACTAGTCATAGAAAATATAGATCTATGATTAGTGGACTATCATATCTTACTGCTACTAGACCAGATATTATGCATGAAATATGTTTAGTTGTCAAATTTCAAGCATATCATAAAGAATCACATGTTACAACTGTAAAGAGGATATTTAGATATCTTAAAGGTACACCATATTATGGATTATGGTATCATAAGAGTGATGATTTCACCATGAGTACTTATACCGATGTTGATTGGGCTAGATGTGTAGATGACCAGAATAGTACCAGTGGTGGTGCTTTCTTTCTTTGCAGAAGATTGGTTTCATGGTTGATTAAAAATAAAGACTTGGTTTCTTTATCCACTATAGAGGCAGAATATATTGCTGCAACATCCTACTGTGCACAGGTTTTGTGGATGAAGCAAACTCTAAAAGACATTGGAGTGATATGTGATGAGCCTATTTCTATTTTCTGTGACAACACAAGTGCAATAAGCATTTCAAAGAACCCAGTTATGCATTCAAGAACAAAACAAATATCTATCAAATATCATTTCCTGAGAGAAAAAGTGCTAGAGAATGAAGTCAAATTGGAGTATGTGACCACAAAGGAACAAATTGTAGACATATTTACTAAGGCTCTTTCGAAGGATACTTTTGAGCATCTTAGGGAGAGGTTGGGGGTCATTGGCCCTTTGAACTTAGTGCACATGAAGGTGCATCAGTCTAGTGAATTCATAGATTCTTTATTTATCTAGATTGATAAATGGGTCTACTCCGCAGGGGGAGTAGAAAAAGTTTTCATTGTTGTAGTATGAGTATGCTCCTAAGGGGGAGTAATTAGAGTTTTTGGTTTTTTCCAGTGATGTCAAAGGGGGAGATAAATTCATGTGAAAAATAGTTATAGATGAAGAGAAGTTTTTCTCCTAGGATATTGTGAAGCATGTTGTCTTTGATGGTTTTTCACATCATGTGTTGCCATCAATGACAAAGGGGGAGATTGTTGCAAGTATGAGCTACTCTGGTGGTGTTGTCATTAATGTTGTCATTGATGTCAACATAGTTCAGTATGTTAAAAATTGTACATGTATAGCTGAGATGCTACTGAGATGTTGTGAGTACATGGAGTTATCTTTATGTCATTGCAGATGTGTTGTGTTCATGAGTTTCCAAGTGCTTTTGAGAAGATTAATAAAGAAGAGAAATCAGAGTGATGAATGTGTTCAAAATGTGCTCTGGTATGTGCTCCATGTTTCTCCTATGTTGATCCTATGCTTGTGTGGATATGAAGATTTGATAATGGTGATCATGTGGTGATATATCCTAAGTTTTAGCTTTTGGTGTGATAGTACATGAAAGTTACATTCACCAGTGTGTGAATTGTTCTAGCAGAGTTCATCTTATGTGGACTGAGAGAAATTTTTTTGTTCCATAGTCCTTTGCTATTTTTTTTTAGATCTTGTAGATATGGGATATGTCTGTAGATGGTTTCTTTTGGGTTTTGGAAAAGAAGGTTGAATTTTTGTGATCCGAAAGTCATGTTTCAGTGTTTAGTATGGGTTTGCACAATCTAGATGACCTAGTGAAAGGTGTTCAGAGTTTGAAGCATATTGCATTTGCTATGGATGTATCTGAAGAAATATGAGATGTATTCCCATGCATAGTGAAGCGTGTTGTGGAGTTCGTATGTCATCTTCTTGTTGGAAGTGTGTACATCAATGTTCATTTGTGTTTTCATTAGGTTTGTCCAACCTAGTGTTTACACTTCATTCAAAGAATAAAATAAAATTGAGAAAGCATGTGGTTGATATGATAAATTGTTTTTGGTGTTGGTTAAATGTTTTATTGGTCCACCCCCATTCCTTTGCACCCTGGGAATGTTGAGTTGTCGACCTAATTTGAATTTATGAAATGAAGTATTTGTGGCCAACCTTGGAGAAAGTTTCTAAGGTTAAGGATGGTATAAAAGCAAGTGGAATTGTGAAGAATTGTATGACAATGTGATGAAAAGTGACGAAAGTGAACCACAAATCATAAGAGTAGAAGTATGTGTGTGAGTTAGTTGAGACAATAGTACTTCATTGTGTTGGATTCCTAAAGGCAGTGAGCTAAAGGTTTTTGCAATCCTTATTCAAAGTTGTGGATGTGTGTTAATTGGTGTGGTGGATCATTTGTTCTCTTTTGTATCTATAGGTAGTGAGCCCCCCTATTGGATTGTGAGTCCTTTTTGTAGGTAGTGACCCTTTGTACTTGGACAACGAGTCCTCTTCTAGGAAGTGAACCCTTGGTAGTGAGCCTTTGTATTCAGTTTTATAATCTTTTTATATTGTGAGTTAACCCTCACCATGGTTTTTCCCTTATTGAATTTTCTAGGTAAAAAAAATGGTATTCATTGTGTTGATTTACTTCCTATTATTTGTGTTTCATGCTTTCACTTAATAATAGAATAGTGTGGTTGTGGAATTGATAAGTGTTGAAGTCTTAAGTTTGAATTTTGTGACAACTGATTCACCCCCCCTCTCAGTTGTCCTGCACCTATTTAACACTCAGTATTTTGTAACCCTCTTAATTATAAGAAATCAAAATCTTGATTTAGAACCACTTCCACTTTAATCCACACAATAAAATTATATTTTATTGGGCTTAAATGTGTGCTCATGATTTATTTTAATACAAAAAATCCAAAGCCAAGAAACTACTTACATCGACCTACATAGTTTGGCATTATCTTTTTAAGCTAATCTTGGATATTGTCTTGTTTCTAGTCAAGCGTCCATAGCCCCAACAAGGTTATCTCTATAATTCCCTCCAAGCATACCTCTACTACTAGCCAGAAATCCATAGCCTCGGTAGAGATGATTGGGTCATCGAAAGAGTTGATTTCTCTTTTGATATATATATATATATAGATATATAATATTTATTTTTTTCTCTTTTATTCAACTTGCTAACACTGAAGCCTACTATTAAGTTGAGAATTATAGTGGTAGCAAAGGATATCTTTATATTTTTCACTCGATATAAGCAACTGCTATTCCCTAAACTTCTGTAAGAATCCTAAGATTTTGGTATTTATGTCCCAATGAAAGTCTGATAATCTATGATGATTAAAGTAAACAAGCTCCAAGTAAATCCTCGATCACCTATAACTAAACTATAATATCCTTCCAAATTACTATCAAAATTTCCATAATTCATGTTATATTAATTAGAAATATTTCAAATGTTTCTATTTATCTAGTTGTAACACAACACCAAAAACCCCAACAAAGGAAAGAAAACAAACCAAAACAAAAGAAAAATCAAGAAACTATTTAGAAATATACAATACACGTAATAGACCTAGACTAGGCTTGAAAATCATGCTTTAGAAACTACCCATTAATAGGAAATGGGACATCTTCTCTTGTTAGCATATTTAGCTAATATGTGTTAACTCCCAAAATCTCATATATTTGGTATATCCTAGTCCATAACTTATCAAATATTCCATGATCACCCTTTCTCTCATGAGCTTTATCCCAGGATAAGACTAGATTAGATATTCTAAATGACTTTACCCTAGCTCTTTTATTGAACCATTGTTTAACTATGGATTAGTGTTTGGAAAAATGATCTATCACCCTTGTTCTTTTTCCTTCTAAGTGTATTACTTGCAAAATTCATTCTTTTTTTTTTATCATCCAATCCTATATACTCTTGAGAAAATTTCCAAGTGTGGATCCTCAATTTGATAGGAAATATAGGATCTATTCCATAGGCTAGGTGATATGGGGAGTTTCCTAATGCATATTATTTTACCCTAACCTTGTCAACCCAAAGGCTGAATTTTAATATGGAATGCCATTCCATATGATTATCTTCAGTTGATTTCCTAATTATTTCTAACAGGTTCTTATTTGTTGACTCTGGTAATCCATTCCCATGTGGATAATAGTTTGGTAGCTTCAATATTATACCATACTCAAATGACCAATTAGTAAAATTTAAAGAGGAAAAAGCAAGGCCATTGTCGCATATTAGTGAGTCTGGTGTTTGAAATCTAGTGATGATATTATCCTCTAAGAAATCAATTAATACTTTCATAGTACTTTATCTACTGTAGAATGTTTCAGTCCACCTGGTACAATAATCAGTAACTAGCAATATGTACTTGTGTCCCATAGATGATGGTGGATTAATCATCTCGATAAAATATAATCCCCATTGTGCAAAGGGGTGCACTCCATCACTAGCTATAATGGTTGAGCATTGAACATACCCTTATCTTTGGTAATTTGGAAATTGTAGAAATTCTTTATGTGTTCAAACGTGTCCTTAAAGATTATTGGCCAGCAATAACCTGACCTTAAGATTAAATGTGTTGTGGCTAATGGAGCTCCATGATTTGTTCTAAATATATCATGGAGTTCCCTTAGGATGTCATCTACTTCTATCCTACTTAAGCACCTCAAATAAATTCTTTCATGATTTATTTTGAAAAGGACTCATTTGATCATATAGTTTTGAGCCTTGATTTTGAGGGCTCGTCTTTTTTGTATCTACATATTGTTTGGACATTATTGGTTACTAGGTAATGTCAAATATTTACATACCATTGATCTTGTGCCCATGTGTCTAGTGTATATTGTTGACTGGTGATTTATAGATCTATTTCAGCAATGGACTTGGCTAATGCTTTTCCACAAACTAATTTCATGAGTATAATTTTAACATCAAAATCTTGAAAAATGGTAACCCATTTAGCTCTCCTCTCTCCAATCTCACTCTACATAAGGAGCATTTTCACTATGGCATATAGAATGATTTATTTAACTTGACTCCTCAAGATATAATGTTTAAATTTCAACACAACTTTAACCAATGCAAAGGATTTCTTCTCTACGTCCATATACCTTAGCTCAACATCTTTAAAAGGAGCACTAATAAACACTATTAGTCTTTCTTGTTTCATTTCTCCTCTTTGAGTTAATACAATGACACATGCATGACTAGAAGCAAAGTAATAGATGAAAAATGGTTTGGTGTAATCTAGACTTATCAATATTGGAGCCTCAACAATTGCTCCCTTGATGGTTTCAAAGGCACCCTTAGCTTTTGTAGTCCACTCAATTTTTGCATCTTTCTTTAACATGTCGTTTAATGGTCATTCTATTTCAATAAATCCTCTAATGAAATTTTAGATAAAGTTGATTTTTCTGTAATATGATTTTAGTTCCTTCTTGCTTCCAAGTGGTTGTAGCTTCATAAAAGAACTTATCTAGTTTGGGTCAATGGAAATACCATTCTTAGATATGATGCATCCTAGGAGGTTACCTTTAGTTACTCCAAAGATGCACTTCTTTGGATTCAAGGATGTGCCATACATTTCACATTTTTGCAGCACTTTCTTAAGACTATTTATGTGATCTCCCCTATTCTTAGAGAATACAGTGAGATCATTCATGTGTATTATAATACATTTATCAATTAGATCCTTAAATAGGAAGTCCATCACTCTCTGAAACATTGCTTTGACATTTATTAAACCAAACGACATCTATCTGTAAGCAAAAATCCCCCACTCTGTGGCAAAGGAAGTCTTCATATTATCCTCATTCTTGACCATCACTTGGTTATAGCCTGAAAATCCATCTAGGAAGACATCATCTATGATCCGTTAATGATCTGTAAAACTTTTTCTAGAGAGGGCAAGGGATAGTTGTCTTTCTTGGAAACTCGATTAAGGTTGTGAAAATATACACATAGTTGTAGGTCTCCATTCTGCATTAGGATTGACACCAAACTTGTGACCCAAGTAGAATTCTTGATTGGAAAATAAATTTTGGCTGACAAAATCTTCTGCACTTCCTTTTAGATTAAAGGTTTTATCAAGGTGTTTACTACCCTTTTCTTTTGCTCAAAGGGATTGGCATTTAGATTTAGTGGGATAGTGTGTGTTATGATTTCCATATCATAGGTTTTCAAGTCTTTATAGGTCCAAGCTATGACCTTCCAATAATACTTAAGAGCTTGAGTAGTTTTTCTACATTCTTCATTAGTACACACCTTTCTTATAAGAAAATTCTTCAAATCTTATTCATTTTTTAGATTGTATGGTTCATAAGTACCTCCATTAGTTTGGGGAAAATCCTTTTGTCGAGTTATTTGATCTAAATCAAATAATCACTTTAATTCAATATCTCCTTTGGGATGGTATTGTCTTCATATTGATCACATCATCATCTTGGACCTCACATTTAGACCTATTGGACTCTTCAATTATCTGCACTTCAAAGATGCCTGAGTTAGTGATAAATTCCAAAATATGACGATCATCCTTGAATAACTACAAATTGGTGACATTGTTAGGAACTAAGGGTAATTGGACCAATTCAATTATAAAATCTCTTTAAATCAAAGTTGTCTAATGGTTCTAAGCTACTAGCAGCATTAGCTAAAGCATCAACTTTTTAATTGAACCTGTGAGGGATATGTGTGATGTTGAATGCATCAAAATCCTCGATTAAGTCCCACACATGATGTATGTAGTGATAGACATACTATTTTTTGACCTGCTTAACAACTAGTTTGGAATCTATGAACACCTTAAGCACTTTAATTTTCTTTCTAATAGCAAGTAGTAGGCCATGAATAAGAGCTTTATACTCTACAATGTTATTGGTACACTGGAACTGTAATGTGTATGCAACAAGGTATGACTTATCTAGTAGGCTAATTAATTCCACTCTCACTCCAATTCCTTGTTTGGAATTTGATCCATCAAATCTAAGGATCCATGCTTGCTCATCCATGTTTCTATGCTTAGGATTTCTTATCATTATTGAGCTTACCTCATTTTTTAGGTTTTCTCTCTCAACCAATGTCCCAACCATTTTAGTGTTCAATAATTTTGATTTGGCCTCATCATTAGTAATTTCTTGGTGATGTTGGTCTTCAACTCTATTTACAACCTCTAGAAATTATATAATTAACATCTGAATGCACAAAATTGTGTAGCCTACACCACCCTTGCAACAATGAATTTTTTATAGGGTGGTTGTGTGTTTGGTTCTTATGTACTTGTTTTATCATGAGTTTCTATAATTTATCCAAGAAAATTTCTTCTCCTTCGGATAATCAGACTCAATTAGCAAATCAGTTTCAAGCTCTAATTGATCTAACATATTTAAGTTGCACATGAAAACCTCTTCAATTTTAATCTCCCTACACCTAATATTGTACTCGCCTGGTTCAAGAATAGTGTAGAGAACATCATTATTCAGATTATATTCAATAATCATGTGTTTCATGTATGGTTCCCTTTCTATCCTTCTCTAGTTTAGGATTCCTCTCCAAGGTAACCACATGTGAGAAAATTCAGTGGCCATGTATCCATTTAAGGTCCTTGGCCAATCTCCACTTAATACCATTCCATATGTATCAAGGATCTCTAACGCTTGTATGTCAATAAAGTATTGAACTATAGGGTCTGATGCTAATTGTATATGGATGTTAGTTAGTTTTCCCACCACATTTACCTCAAGTTTTTCAAGTTGTGTAACCTTTTTCTAAGAGCTTTTTGGTGTTAACCCTAAGGTTTGGAAGCTCATAGAAAGAGGCATCACATTTTTGGAGGCTCCTAAATCAACCAAGAAATTGTGTAAGTTTTTTACAAATATTCTTAATGTTAAAAAAAATGGTAGAGACTCTATCTTCCCTTTGTACAAGGATACATGAGCATCTGTGACCGAAGCAGTGCTTTTATCTCTCACTTTTAAAGGGACATTTTTTTTTGCAGCTCCTTATTAACTAGGTTTTCTTTAGGGAATTATTCTAGCATGCTTAAGAAATCCTTTTTAATCATCAGCATTTTAAGTAATTTAGCCAATGACAAATTAACCTTCACCTTTTTTATTTCTTTGGATAAATAATTTGTCAAGTTACTTTTTTAACTATTTCAGTTCTAACAAAATTAGGTAGATTTAAAATTTTATTGTATTGTGTTGTTTCTCTAGGTGGTTCAATATTTTTACTGGACTTACCATTCGATGGTGTGTTAAAATTGTTAGTCGGTACTAATATAGTCGGTGTCCCTTTATGCTTATTTCCAATAGTGGTATTACTTCTCTAGTTGTAACTATGTCCTCTCTAATATTGTTAAAAGGCCTTAACCACATCATTTCCATCCTTAGGTACATTCTCATCCTGATAGGGAAAAGTGTAAGTTTCTAGCATCATAGTTGAACTGTCTTTGCAATAGTAAGTGTTATTGTCAAAGGAACCACATGAATCTATTTTTGTGTAGCTATCTAAGACCAACACAAAATAATATCCTACTAGAAATAACTCATTTCCCTGTAGTAGGTGAGATTCACATTGATAATTATTATAAGCTATGGCTAACAAGATGTCAGATGCAATTTAAAACTGTGGACGATCCACTTCTGCATGAGAACTAGTGTTGTGAATCCTACACTAGTTATTCAATGTTATTTTAGCCATATTAATCTTTGATGGTGACTTGTTATCAAAATAATTCCTATTATCTAAGGGTGTTTATATTCCTCCATTGTTTGGTCATGTGTTCTAGGGTGGGTATGTGTAGGATCATCAGGGAAAAAATAGGCCCTTAAGTAGCAAAAATTCAGAAAAATCAAAGTTAAACAACTTGAGATAAAAAATTGAATAAGCTATCTATATTATTTCAAAAATATGTAAGAATATAATCTATAGTAAATTGAATGTAGTTTCTAAACTACTAGGTTTATTTTTAAAAAAAATCTATTTGGTGAAAATTCAAAATTTCAATGCAATAGTACTTAAATTTCAGGGAAAAAATAAGTAGGTGTTTGTCTAACCACCCTAACCACAATAAAATGATACTATTTTTTAAAAATATTTTAGATGTAAGTAGAGGACTCATGTCCCGATGTGAAGCATATTTTTTTGTAATTTTTTTCCAAGTGAACAATTAATTATGAATTTTTTATTACAACTTTTAAAAAATATAAAAACTTGTATGTTTGACCACCTTAACTTGGTCAAAAATTGATGAAATTTAATTTTATTTTTAAAATATTATAGTATACAAAGCATAGAATGTGACGCATGTTTCAGATTCAAAAAATGTGATACTATTTGAAATCTATATATGTTTTTCAATCAACCTATCAATCGGGACTATAGTCATAATTCAAATAGAAAATGAATAATAATAATTTATTAAATTCAAAATAAAGCATAATTTATATTGGAGGAAAGCTAAGAATCTCCTTTAAAACCCCTTTTCGTTTCATCAATTTTGGGTAAAACAAAAGTCATCAGCCACATACCCTATACATACCCATCATATTGCCACTTTTTGAGCCATCATGATCCTACACATTCCCGGGTCTAGGTGGCCTAGGAGTGTTATATGTTTGATTTTATTGACTTAAAATTTTATTTCTTAGTTGAGTAACTTTTGTTGTCAACCTTTTAAGTTGAGCAGTTATTTCCTTAATTTATTCCTTACTTCTTGTGCCTTAGAACATTGACTATCCTATGTTTGTATGAGGAAGGAATTTCCATTTGGATTTATTTTAGTGATTCTATGGTTGTGATGCAACACTAGTGATTGATTGTTTCCTTGTTGAAAGAAATTGCTTTATGGATAAGTTTCATTTTGAGCCACTAAAGTAAAATAATTAGGAATAGGAACATTATTATGAGGGATTACATTCATCCCTAGCATGGAATAATTGTTTAGAGTGTCTCCTATGCCTAAGGATTATCTATTTGTTATATGTTTCATTTCATGATTCACACTCATGGATTCGACATAAACTTCAGTCAAGGTTGTAGGTATATTTACTTTTCTCTTCACGAACATCATTGTCAAATAATCAACTATGGTATAATAAATGGAAGGAGAAGCTAAGTCATCTATGACATATGGTGCTTGCAACCTAGAATATGATTTCTGGAACCTATCATTGAAGGTTGTTATAGGATCTTCGCCAACAACTTGATTTGAGAATACTAGTGTCATAACAACATAGGATCCATGGGTGTCCAAAACCTAGCTAAGAACTAGTTTTCCATATCTTTCCATGACCTGAATTAATTATGAGGTAGGTTGATGTACCATTGATGAACTTCATCGCTCAAGGCATAGGGAAACAACCTACAAACAACATCTTCATGTTTTATTCTAGCTCTAAAAATGTGTCCTTGAATCTACTCAAGTGTTCCTCTACATCTTTATGAAAATGATATTTCAGACGCAACTTCTTTAGATTTTTTGAGAGGTACTGATATATTCTAAACTAGATGGGATATTCTAAATTAAAAAATTCCATAACTACTAGTGGAGGTAATGTGACAAGTATTTGATTACTAGGTGTTGCACCTACAAAATTTGACCTTTAGCTTCTACCAACTACTCATCTACTAAGTTCCACAGGTTCTACGCAAGGATAACTAGACTGAGACCTAATAACTCTTCAGAAATCTAGCTTGATCTAGACTTAAATAGGACATCCTTTAAGAACCAATTCAATTGATGTTGATGTTACGCATGCCAACATGTAGATAAATCTTTTCTCAAATGAACAAAAGAACCTATCTATCTTGAAAGAATCACCAATATTTTTTATTAAAGATTATCTTAGCTATCCCAAGGCTCAAAAATTTAAAGGCTTAATGCAGTAGGTTCACTCAAGGTTCATTACACAATTTTTTTTGTTAATCATGAGGGACCTATGGTTTCTCGACTTAATGATGAATGTACCAAATATAGTAACATAAAGATATAATAGATTCAACATGTATTACTCCACCATGAATATGAATTATTTGTAGGAAATCTTTCATGAATTTAAACCATTTGTAAGAAATACTTAACATATAATTAAAGAAAAGCATTAAAGATTCTAAATTTAAGTCTCCTAGTTATTATCCATGTTTACACCAAGAAATGAACTAAATCAAAGAAGAACCATTCTATAATTCACTGGATGGCTTCACAGCTACGCATATAATGATGCAAGAAGTTTAGAGATGAAAAATGACTATTTACCACCAAATAGTGTCAATATGCACCCAAATCCAGTGTAACACATTGGCTTTTTCGATAGGAATAAATAGTCAGCTATGTAAGATTTAGTATTAGGAAGTAGCTTTCAAATTAGCTTTGATATTAGCAACTTCTATGGAATATACAAGTTTTTAGGCTAGAATTAAATAGAAAACATGAAAATAGAGATAAAATTAGTAAAATGCCAATCTTATATCTACTGAGTTCAACAAATTTTGATTTGTTAAAATGAATAAGACCTGACCTTTTATAGACCGCAAGGCCCTAAAAGAGTTTCAAAATCACATGGATAAGTAGAACTAAGCCAATCATAGGATAACACGTGGCACAAAAGACAATTGGCATAAGAAGATATTTACCTCATTCTAAAAATAAGTAAAAGAAACTTTGACTTTCTTCTTTGTAGCTAAAAGCTTTGAAATCACAGGAAAATGTGCATTGGGTTCACTTGAGTCTTTAAAAATCCTGTTGACACTTTTACTTTGAAATTCTTGGCCCCGCCACCAAGTGTCAGGTCTGAAAATAACTTTCACTAGTGCACTTTGGGGAAAATTTTTGCTACATCAATTTACCAAAAACTTGGGCTTCATTTTCTTGGTTATCCACTACTCTCCTTCAGAAATTTCTTCTACAAATTCATCTCCACCTTTCTTGATCATGTACTCCTTGAATCTTTTCAACATTGATTCATTTCTTCTCTTGGAACATTTTGGGTCATCTTCCAACTGTACTTATGCCGTGCATATTCCTCCATTATCTTCTTTATGGCCTCATTCCTCTATGACACTTTAGTCTCATATCTCACCATGTGGTTTCTATACCTAATCATCTTATCCAAGACTTCCTAACTTAATGATTGAATGGGGTCATTATTTATCTTCTCAATCTAGTTGATGAACACTTTTACCTCAACATCATCTTGCCTTATTTGGTCTGGATAGTACATTTGTTACATTGACATTTATATAAGCATCAAATATTTTTCCACCATCTTCTTTCTCTTCACAATAATCTTCTCCAACCCTGTTATACATTGCAATAGCATATCACTTTCCCAATGCAACTACAATATCCATTTCTTTAGCTTCGAAACAACTTATTCCATGACCACCTTTTTTTCTATCAATACCTAGGCCTCCACCTTGTCAATTGCAGCTAGTCGTCACATCTCAATGTCATTTTTCTCCATGTGGTCCTTGCATTCGGCTAAAAGTATTTCAGACTTGTTGAGCCAGTGAAATGGTTCCTTGCACTTGCTAATAGTTTCTCTTATCTTTTCCTCACCCTGCTAAAATATATTTCTATCCAATCATCAAACACATTTATCTTATGCTTCAATCCCTTCATATCATCCACTTATTCTTTAGACATTAGCACTTGATTAGGTGGAAACTTCATCAGTGATTGAATTGATTGAGCTATGGCCTTAATGAAATTATGTAATTGAGTGACACACTCCTTCAATTCTCTTTTATTTTGTTTTTCTCTTCTCATCTGATTAGCAGTTGCCTCCAAATTCATTCTCATTTCCTCTAAATCCTACTCCCACAAAGAGTGTCCCAAGTTGATTGTAGAAATTTGATAATCCCTATACATTACCTCATGCTTATCTTTCTCTCCAATAGGTGTGGCCATTTGGAGAATATTTCCTCGATCTGAATTTTTCCTAACTACATGTTTGATTCTTGCTTGGGTCTTAGGCTTTAGGGTTTCTACCTCCTACATTATAATTTTAAATTCTAAAGGCACCAATTATACTTGAAATGGTGGAGCTAACATCTGATCCAACCAATCAAGTATGTCTTCACTTGGTCTTGCCTCTTCCAGCATTTTTTCTTGTTGGTATTTTTTCCCAAGAACATTTTCTTTTAGCACATGAGTGTCATCCCTCACAATCCTAGAATCTTTTGCTACATTACCTCCTAGTGACAATGATTCTTGATTGATTTTTTCCCCTTTTCTCTACTCTCCTCTCCCAATTTATGTCTCATAAACCCCTTCCTTTTCATTCTCAACATGACTTTCCTAAACCAGTAATCCATGCTACTCTAAGACACTAGGATTTTCCCTACCTATTTGTTCCTCATTTGCGGTATGGGTAGAATCAACATCCCTGCTTGTGTCTAGACCTTCTCCTTGACCATGAGGTTGCTTTATGATAATCTCTCCTTCAAGTTTTATTTATTAAGGTTGATTGTCTACTATACTTATATTGTGTGCTTCTTCATGCACCTCTTCTTCTTCTACTAAGGAAATGGGCACCTAAGATGTGGTACCAATAGTATTGTCTTGAGGTAGCACATTCTCTACCATTATGGTTTATTCTTTTGGCTTCCCTACTTCTTGAATGATATAACCTATTGTAACACCTAGATCTTTAACAACACCCAGATACATTTCTATCTCAGGCTTCTCCTCAACAACTGGTTCAACGAATAGAATTCTCCTTGGTTGTTGTTTCCCCTACATTTGTTGTATCAAAGTAGTCCATTTTTCTGCCTCCTTGAGGTCATGGTCCATAGTTATTATGGGTTCTTCATTAGATACCAAATGCACCTCCCTAGGAATGTCTCATCATTGTTGTACTCACCGATGGGGGAGAAGTAAACATGACAGTTACTAGTTGGGATGTTGACCTCATCTGACTATACACCTGTGACTTCACAACCATTTCCTCTGAGGTCAAGGGCTCTTCTCTAGCTAATACAGTAGAAGATGATGCCACTTCTAGTGTTCCCAACATATTAGTAGGAGTAGCCAAAGTATCCCTATTAGGATCATTTGACTTAGAAGCTAATGAAACCCCATGACTTGAGACTTCAGGGATCCTTTCTTTGCTTTCCTCAATGGATTTGGCCTCTATTATTTTCCTTTTCTTTTCCAAATAGTCATACTTATGCTTCCTATTTCTCCTAGGAGGGTATGTAGGTGTTAATCCAACCTCCTTTAGCGACCGGATATATCTATCTATCCAAATTTGGCTAAACTCAATTATAGGCTTGGAGATTTCTTCTATTGTTCTTATATTTGACTTCTCTCAATCAGGGTATGGAATAGATGCATTGTAAATCTTTTTTTGATTCATACATGGGGTTTTCAACATCACCATTGTCCACTTCTACTTCCTCTGGAACATCATATGTCCCAAAGGTCATCATTTGGGCTATTGGCAACCTCAAGGTAAGACCACTTTCTAGCCTCATATTCATCTTCACAATTGCTTTAGAAGTCCTCTAGATGAGGGATATGAGCATATTTTTGTTGATTTTCTTATCCAATCTTTTGAATGGTACATAATTATTCATTTTCAATGTGAATGCCTCCAACCCAAATGACCTTAATTCACCATCACTCAATTTAGCACTCTTGGATGAATTGCATCTATAACTCCCTATGATGATAGGAAATTTAGCTAGTACCTTCTTATGAGCTTTCAGATATTCCTCATTGGATTGTATCACTTGCCTTACAAATTCCAGCAATACCATCTTGTCTATAGGGTATTTTGGCAACATATAGGGATAACTTGAGAACCCTTCTATTCTAATTTAAGAGAATGTGGGGAACTTGTTGGAACACAACTACTGAGAGGGGGGATGAATTAGTAGATCAATAAAATTTAAATTTTAGCACCTCTTAAAGCAAACAAAATAATCATGCAAATATTCACACACACTCACAAATACACACAACACCAGATATACATGGAAAATCCTATATGGGAAAAACCATGGTGAGAATAATTGCTAGGATCTACTATCCTAATCTAGCATCACATTAATAGAATGCCACTAGTTACAATGTTTAAGGGCACCAACCCTAAGGAGACACCAATCCCCTAATTTAGGAGCACTAAGTCTATTGAAGAACCCACTCCCTAACTGAGTACCAACTCAAATTTACAATGAAAATAAGTGGAGCTACAACTCCAAATTATAAATGATTCTAGATTGAATCCAGTTCAATGTTATAGAAATGTTTTTCAACTACTCATATTCTTATCTAATTATTTGCTAGAAATATCTCTTTCTACTATATCAACAACTCATTTCTCTACACTGCACTTCTCCCCTTTCTCTCCTCTACACTCTAAATGTAAACCCAAGACAATTTTTTATATTTTGTCTAGGTCACTCTCACACTTGCATCAATCACATTCACAACACTTAGACAATTTTATGCTTGTCTTCTTTTCTCATACCTTCACTAACAAGCACTCATACCTTGAGCCATGCATTGCCAACCTCATTTACTGTATTTGCTAATTTTAGAAACCTACAAACCCTAGATCAGATACATAATAAATGGCATTCCCTATGTAATTGATTTGTGTCTAATATTCTAACTAATTTATCCTCTGTATCACCATCTACAAATCTTTTCACTAATCAAATTTAGTAGTTGGAGTGGTTGATCCAATTTAATTTTTCTGAGCTATGTCGGTTTATGGATGCTTCCACTATTTTTCTGTGAGCCATGTTGCCTAGTCATTGCAAAAAAAAATCTGAATATAGGCCATTGATCTCCAACCTTCGTGCCATAAACAAACACATCTCCTTTAACCTTAGCAACTTTTAAAACATGGCCATTGGATTAACACACTTTTAAAAAGTGTCATAGATGTTTACTTAAAACCCCAGTTAATATTCTCATTTGATTCACCTTAAGAATTTTTCTATCATCGCCAGGGATGCACATCATTATACCACATTCCCACAATACTGATGCATGGGCACACCATATTCTGAGTGGGCTAGTGGGGATACGCCATCTGTTAGTTAACGTCATACTCCACTCACTGTTGCATATCGCTCTTACTTCCACATGTCACTAATTCACATATCCATTGCTTAGCACAACTATGTTCAAGAAATAAAATGAATGAATGCCACCTATTAACTTGACGTCACATTCCACTATTATCACATATCACTTTCACAACTATTTGTAATCTTCTCACAATCTTTCAGGAAAGTTTGAGCCACCCGATCATTTTTGTCTCTTTTATCACTTTGAATCCCAACTGTAGATATATCTTGGTAACATGTCTTATGCTTGGTCCCACCAGGGACATGTGTCATGACACCATAGTCCCACCATCAAAAGGGTCAGGTCCACCATGGGTCTGGCAGGATAGCGGGGGAAAAATATTTAGGCTCTGGACTTAGGAAAAATTAAAGTCCTTAATATTAGCCAAGTCAGTAAAGCCTAGGTCAAGGGGTCAGTCACTAAAATGACTAAAAAGGATTAAGTTATGAATTAAGCAACCAATAACTACCAACTTTCAGTCAATTCCAAAATATAAAACTTGTTTAGCATTGTAAATTAGAACCCTTTCAAGTATTGGCCTTGATGCTTTCACCATTTTGTATACTTCACAAATTTGTTAAGGAATAATCCTTAACTTTGACCTTCAATGTTTGATCCTTTTCAGGTGTCAGGGTTCACCCTTCCATCATACCTCTTTCTTGCTTTCTGATAAGTCATAAGCCTTAGATCCAACTTGTGAAGCCCAAAATCATTTCAGGGGTTAGGATTTCTTCATACTCTTTGCTTAACCTTAAGTTTAAGGTGTAAGCCTCAAGCTCGAAGTCCAATGTCCAATCAAACTTGGCTTAAGTTTTCTAACTCTTTCCTTCTCTAGAAAGTGGTATAAGGTAAGCCCAAGGCCCAAATCCTGAACTTCTTCAACACTTCAAGGCTTGCACTAAAACTTAAAATTCATCATTCAGAGTGATACCACTTGACATCAATGACAATCAAATTTCTAACAATCTCCCCCTTTGTCATTGATGGTAAAACTAAATGCTCTACCCAAACAATAACATCCATTCTAAATATCAATCAATTCCCCCCCTTTGGCACACAAATGTTCATAATCACAACTCCCCCTTTGAAATATCTTCCCTTTTTGAAAGAAAAGGAGCATTTTCTCAATTTCTCCCCCAACTCAATTGCATGAGCATTTGAACATTCTCTCCCCATTTGACATCAATGGAAAAGAGACACTTTAGGACACCTTTTTGTTGTTCATGTTCTCCCCCTTTGACATACCATGCAAAGAGAAATACTGGTAAAACCATCAATTCATTAGAAATTTGTAAAACCATACATACCTAACTTGACTTCTTCACACTCTTCTAGGGTCAAATGAATTTTCTATGAATCTCCCCTTGGACTCATCCCCTATCACTAAGATCTAGTGATGTGATGTGGGAGAAATTACTCCCAACTTATGCCTTAAGTATTCAAATTGCTCTTTGGGAAGAGGCTTGGTGAATATATCTACCACTTGATCTTTGGTTGGTACATATTCCATGGTGACTTCTTGATCTTCTACCTTCTCGCTTAAGAAGTGATACTTGATTGATATGTGCTTGGTCCTAGAATGCATCACTGGATTCTTCAATATGTTTATGACACTTGAGTTATCACAAAGAATAGAGATAGGTTCTTTGTACTCCACCTTGATGTCCTTCAGTGTATGCTTCATCCACAATACTTGAGTACAACATGCAACTACTGCCACATACTCTACTTCAACTGTTGAAAGAGTAATTGACTCTTGCTTCGTACTCAACAATGAAACAAGTTTGTTTCCAAGAAAAAATGAATTGCCACTAGTGCTTCTTTTGTCATCCAAACTT
The DNA here is from genome assembly GCA_007258455.2 of Sequoia sempervirens. Lineage (NCBI taxonomy): Eukaryota > Viridiplantae > Streptophyta > Pinopsida > Cupressales > Cupressaceae > Sequoia > Sequoia sempervirens. Next base: position 92,156,531 of record VDFB02281492.1, read on the forward strand.
CTAACCCAATCAACATCTATATATGTTGTCAAAGTGAAATCTTCACCTTTGGGATACCATAGTTCATAGTCAACAATACTCTTGATGTATCTAAAAATTCTTTTAACTGAATTGACATAAGACTCTTTTGGAGCAACTTGGAATATTGCAACCATTACATTGCTTGCATGATATCAGTTCTTGATTTTGTTAGGTATAGAAAGCTACCTATCATAGATCTATACATGGTCTTATTTTCATTTGGGGATTCATCTGTCTCGCTCAACTTACACCCAATTATCATGGGGGTACTAACTTGTCTACTATCTTCCATCCAAAACTTCTTGAGCATCTCCTTAGCATACTTAGTTTGAGATATGAATATCCCATCATCATTTTGTGCTCTTTGTAGACTAAGGAAGAAAGATAATTCTTCTAGCATTTACATCTCAAAATCATTTTGCATTTGGGAAGCAAACCCTTTACACACTTTGTCATTGGTGCTACCAAAAATGATGTCATCCACATACACAAAAATTATCATTTTCTCATCCTCATATTGGAAGTACATATTTCTATCTACACATCCCTTTTGAATCCTTGTTGTAGGTGTTGGTCTAGTCTTGAATACTATGCTCTAGGTGTCTGTTTTAGACCATGCAATGCTTTATTCAGTCTGTAAACATAATCTTCTTCTTTTGATAGTTGAAAACCTTTTGTTTGTTCTATATAGACTGCTTCTTCAAGGCTTCCATTCAAGACAACATACTTAACATCCATTTGATAGACTTTGAATCCTTTATAAATAGAGAATGATAGAAACATCCTTATGGCTTCCAATCTAGCATCTAATGCAAATGTTTCCTTAAAGTATATACCTTCAACTTGTGCATATCCCTTGCACACTAATATTTCCTTATTCCTTACAAAAACTCCATATTCATTTCAGCTTATTTCTAAAGACCCATTTTGTACCTATCACATTTTTGCTTGAGGTTCTTGGAACTGATTCCCAAGTTTTATTTTTCTCAATTTGGCTTAGCTTTTCTTCCATTGATTTTATCCATATTTCATCCTTACTAGCTTCATTATAGCTTTTGGGCTCAATTTGAGGTCCATGAGAGAAAAATTTACTTTATCTTTGTAATTCTCCTTCTTTTCTGAACTCCTCCATCGTTGTTGCCTATAATATGCTCTTTAGGATGGTCTTTTTGGACATATCTTGCAAGTGATTTTTCATTTTATTTTTCAAACTCTTCATCAGCAACTTCATATGTAGATTATGGTTCAAAATCATAGCTTCCCTTTGTTGGAAAAAAGTAACACTAAAAGGGGGGGTGAATCATTGTTCTGCAAAAAATAACTTTATTATTCTGACCTTTAATCCACTTAGAACATTTAATCAAATGTAATATGTAAAAACATAAAGAAAGAAACCACACAACCATAACACAAGGATTTTTATGTGGAAACCCTGTTAGGAGAAAAACCAAGGTGGATGGCCAATCCACAATAAGTTCTGAGTATACCCAAAAGAGATATTACAAAATAGGAATGCACTTGCATTTAGGCTCACTGCCTAGAGCTCACTACTCAAAAAAGATGGGCTCATTGCCCTTACAATGATTTGGATTAGATCCAAAAGAAAATGAGTTGAATGGATAGCATCTACTAATGCTTGATTATAGTTCTGGTTAAGCTCTGATGACAAAATTCTGTCCTTTTGACTGAAATAAAACATTTATTCTGCTCTGCTCAAGTTCGCACACAAAATCTTTATGCGCAAGTGAAATTGTGCATGATATCGCTCAAATACTCCTTGGATGTTCACAACATACACCCATACACCTTCTTCCCTATTTCAAATGATGTAATCGATCATCTAAATATATCCACAACTAAGGATTTAATCTCTACAAGTCGGCTCAATAAAACTTAAGAATATTTGCAACTTGTTGGCCCAAATCATGAATAATTTTGATGCATATTCAAACAAGTCGGCTAGTCCATAGATAGGACCCATAATTAAACATTTGAACATGAAAACATGTTATATTATTTCACTTAACACATCCAAAACACGCCACATTCACTAAGTCGACTACAAAAAACTAATAAATAGAAAGTATCCTACCAGACCTCCAAACACGTGTTGCAACTCATGCAACACCACAAAACTCAATAATAAGATAATCCATGTGCTCATCAAGCAATTTCATGGATCCACAACACAAAACAATGATCTGGTGAAGCTATCTGACTGGGTACCCTGTTCCTCAAGTATTTTGCAAGTAATACACATTATTTTACTTGCTGGTATGATTAGATACTGATCTGTGGACCATGGGGATGACTTCGGTTGCCATCAATGACAACACTAAAAGCCATATGCCAACAACCTCCCCCTTTGGCATTGATGGAAACACTTAGTGAAAAATGACTAAGTGTCAAAGTTGATAAGCACACTGCCAAAATACAAAATACTGCTCCCCCTAAGAATATCAAAGCATTTTTCACTTCACTCTCTCCCCCTTTGACATCAATGACAAAATTGGGAAATCCAAAAATTGCAAAATTGTACAAACATATCCAGAGACTTACAAAGATTGGAATACGTCTGCAAAGACATTCTTCAGTCCACTTAAGTTTGAGTCCCACACAATTTTCAGACTCTCCAAAATGGTAATATGACCACAAAGAAGATATGCAAGGTTTCTGCTGCTTCGAGACTTACCGGATTAGGAGTGGTCTCAACACCTTTAGCTTCTTTTAGATCATTTACCATTGTATCAATATTTGGAATTATTAGCCCCCTAAGTTCACTTACTCTACTAATAATCCTTTCATTTTCAAGCTTTAGATTCTTTATTTGGTTGAGTAAGGACATTACTTGACTTTCTTGATGACAAACAATGCCGGCTAATGGGTCAAAAGTGTTGCAAATAGTAACCAACTGTCGCTCAATATATTTCACCTGCTTCTCATTTGCTTCAGTAAATTTTGACAAGACTAAGCAAGATTTGTACACTTTTCCTCCTTCAGATATAACACCTTGAATATTCTTTATACAGGATCCTAACATATTTTTGTCTCTAGCAATCAATTCATTTAGGCTACCAATTCTCTTCTCCTTGAACTCTTTTTTCACTTTTACTAGAGCTGATTTCTCAAAAGATTCAAAATGAGAATCTACAAATTTTATTAACTTCTTCAACTCACTAGAGGAGGAGCCTGATGGGTCCATAACATAAGTGGGCATTAATTTTTGTAGGACTCTAGATGCAGGTTTTAGCAGTTTGCTATCCTCAATGTGAGATTTCAATATCTTCTCATTGGCTTTAGCTTGAGCAATTTTTGCGACCTTCAACAGATGGATTGGAGACAGAGTAGATAGGTTGATTGAACTTTCATCTAACTTAGGATCTAATTCTTCCTGTTGCTCCAGTAGAGATTCTTTTACCTCCTTCATTCTAATTTTTTGATTCTTTTCTTTTTCAATCTTGGATTTTTCTTTAGGATTTACTTTAGGAATTTTAGATTATTTAGTATGCACCTATTTTTCTTCAACAACCACCTCAATTTGGACCTTAGTCACCACAGGTGTCTCTAAATTTTCCACATTGGGAGAGGTTAGAATATCCTCAAATCCTGGAGGATCAAACACATTCATGTTTTCCTCATTCACATTTCCTTCTTCTAATTCTTTTACCTTCACATTTACTTCCTCATTTCCTTGAACATGTTCAATATTGATCTCCTCAATATTTATCTTTTCCTTTGACAAGAATTATTCTAGAATTACCTTATTTTCACTGATAACAGCATCAGTATCATCAATCATGAGTTTATTTACTCTTGACTTGCTTCTGAATTCCTTTTTAACTTTTTGAAGAAATAAATCCATTTCTTCAATTGTCATTTCTGGGCACGAATCGGCAAGAACTCTTTTCCTCAAATTTTCCTCCTCTTTTCTGGCATCTTCTCTCATAGATTCCAAAGCATTATGCAGGCTTGTAGGCAAGCCATACATGATTTCAAGAAGAGTTTTATTGAAAACATACAAGTGCTTAACTGAAGCTTCTTCAAGAATCTTCTTACCAGATTCATCAAAAGTCTCACATAGGTCACAGAGTGGCATGAGATTTCCATCTTTTACTACTACATTCTCAACTTCTTCAACAAACATGCTAGGCTTGTCAACTTTGGTCTTTTTCTTTGCTTCTTCTCCTTTGCCAGAAGGTTTTCTCTTGTTCAGATTGAGAACATGAGTCCTAGTAGCCTTTATCTCCCTTACTACTTCTTCTGAGTCAGTTTCTTCCTCTTCATCTACAGATACAGCTTTATAAGTTCTTGAGCTTTTATTCTTCTTCCTTCTTATAGAGGCTTCGACTTGATTTGACTATCCTGCAAGGGAACTCCTGGTAGATCTGGTGTTAGCAAAAGATGTTCTTGAACCAGCTGATTCAACCTTTTCTTTCTTCTTAGTTGCTTCAGCTTCATCTCTTTTCCTTCTTCTTTCTTTCATTTTTTCCACTGGAAGACCCATAATCTCTGCAAAATCTTCTATCTCTTTTCTTACCTTTTTGATTGACATGGGCTTCCTCAATTCTGAATGAACTTGTAAGGTTTTCTCTGCATATGTACCAAACCTTTCTTCACCTTGATCTAGTGGTGAATTTAGCAGATGTTCTACATACATCCTCAAAAAAAATTCATCTACTTCATAACCCATAGGCATGATCCAAACTGTTCTAGGATCAACAACTTCCACTATCATGAAGCATATAAAGTCTTTATACTGTTCCACTATTGTGGCAGGAATTCTCTCTTTGGTGTGCATCAAATTTTGAATTTTTTTAAAATGTCCCCACAGGATTATGTTGCGGGTTTGTTGATCACCATGTCCACATAGCATATCCTAGATCTGAACAACTACCAACATATCTTAACGCCATTGAACTTTACCAACTCTTGGTACCTCACCCGAGAAGTAGAAATACATACAGATTAATAGGTTTCTGAATTAAAATACATTCTTCTTGTCCTTTATTTTTCTCAGATTCTCCAATAGTTGACCTCTAAGCACTTCACATAGATCATATTTTGCATTATGTTTGATCATTTCATATGTTGTATAGATGGTTGTGTCGGATACAAAATTCTTCTGACTTGAGTGGTAAATGTTGTAGCCTATAACCATAGATGCAAATTTTACATCAACTTCGGCAATATGATCTATTGTCATTTCCCTTCTATCCCAATGTGAGCCAGTCGCTTTAGTAACCTCATCATTCTTCACCGACTTCAAAACTGGAAGTCTACCGGTGGAATTTAATCCTGTAACTGCACAAATAGCTTCCTTGGAGATTTTTAATGGCACTTCCAACCACATGAATTCATCATGGACATGGCTTAGTATATATCGAACCCACTCATCTTCTTCAAATATAGGAAATTTCATGAATTGAGCAAATTTCTTATCTTCTAGGGTTTTGAATTCTGGTTTCACAGAAAAATCTTCTTGAACTATGTGATGAGAATACAATTCCAATAACTGTGAACTACCCAAATCTTCAATATTTGCGTGCACATATGCCCTAATATCTTCAATATGTAGAACTCCGTATGACACCGATGAAAATACACCTAAGGGATTTGTATCTATGGACTTCTACAGATGCCATTTGAATTTTGGACATGACCTATCCTTAATTTTGACTAACAAAGGAGTTGACATAATTGCGAGCACGCAAATTTATAGGTTTTGCAATAAATACCTTTCAAGGATGAAACAAAATTTGATCACAGATTCTCCTCTATGCTTGAATCTCTCTCAATTAGGAAATAATCACTTCAAATCTCTCCAAACCTCTTTCCTCTGAATTCAATATGACAAATGAGGGTGGAAGCCATTCTTTTATTGTCCTCGAACCTAATTCCTTACTTTTGCAATAAATTCCCTTACCCTAATTCAACCGATTTTTTGTCTTTTATGTTCTAGGACAGATAATCCTTATGAGGATCTCCAATAGTCTTCACTAATGCCTTAAATTCATTTCACAATGTCTGAGAAGTATCAAATTTCCTACTGGACTCGTCTAAATTCCATTACCAATCACTTGTAGGGGTTTTAGGAGTTTTTTTTGATAGCTCCCCCTATGACAGTGACCTAAAATTAATTTCCTGAGGTATTAGGTCAGAAGTGGCTTCTGGTGTGGATCCATTTCCTTCTACAAAGGAATTCTTCTTCACCCATTTCTTCTGTATTTGCTTCTTGATCTCATCAGTAGTGACTTTCCCTTTTCCTTTAACATCCAGTTGCCTATCTGTTTTATTGGACCTCTTCTATTCCAACATAATCTAGAGGTGTGACCAGGTTTGTTGTAGTTGTATCACACAACACTTCTCTGTCCAGGCCAATTTTTCCACTGACTTTGTCTTGATTTGCATTGGTTAGCAATATGTCCAAATCTATTGCATGCATAGCATCTGACATCTCTATTAAAGTTGTTCATCACAATTATGCAGGCACTTGACTTATGACCATACTTATAGCAATTAAAACACTGACCTAAGAATGATGGTCTACTTGAGTTCACCCTAATTATACATTGAGAATCCATATGACCAAATTTGTTGCAAACATAGCAATAGCCATTAAATCTTTGAGCATTAGGTTTCCTTACTGGATTTCTTCTGGGTCCATTTGTCTGATTTCTTTGTCTGAAATTTCCTTTTCTAGGACTCCTTTGTACAGATCTGGAGCTTTCTCCTTCTTCATATCCAAGACCTTTTCTGTCACCATCAGTCCTATGTCCCTTGATTAGTTCATCAAGTTTGGTTGAGATTTCTTTGAATTTTTCCTTATACTCATTTGTAGTAGCAAGTTCATTTCTGAAAATCAAGCTACTTTTCAAGCTACTCTTCATTATTCTTGGATTGCTCCAATTCATTATGTAGTCGGTTACATTGTTCTAAATTTTCTTTCAAAGATTGTGCAAGCTTTTCTTCATTCTTCTTTTTGTCCTCAATTTCCTTGGTCATTCTCATCATGATAGATTCCATCTCATGCTTCAAGGCAACATTCTCTTGGGAAAATTTTTCACATTCTTCTATTTTCTCTTTCAAAACCTAATTGAGTTGTTCATCTTCCATGGTTTTGTTCTTCTGTTTGAGCTGACCACATTATTCCTTTCTTTTCTCCCTTGATTCATTGATCTTGTCTTTTAATGACTGGATGAATTTTTCTGCATTCTCAATATTTTCTTGCAATTCCTGGATCTCAGATTTTGACCGGTCAAGATCATCCAAGGCCACCATAAGTTGTTGAAGACTGCTTGTATCCATTGAGAACACTTTCCAAGATCTCCCCAAGCTATTAGACTTCTTTCAAGGAACAAGCTCTAATACCAATTTTTGGAAACAAGCAACACTAAGAGGGGTGGTGAATTAGTGTTCTGCAAAAATTAACTTTATTATTCTAGCCTTTAATCCACTTAGAACATTTAATCAAAAGTAATATGTAGAAACAGAAAGCAAGAAACCACACAACCATAACACATGGATTTTTATGTGGAAACCCTATTAGGGGAAAAACCATGGTGGATGGCCAATCCACAATAAGTTTGGAGTATACCCAAAAGAGATATTACAAAATAGGAATGAACTAGCATTCAAGCTCACTTCCTAGATCTCACTACTCAAAAAGATGGGCTCACTGCCCTTACAATGATTTGGATTAGATCCAAAAGAAAATGAACTGAATGGATAGCATCTACTAATGCTTGATTACAGTTTCAGTTAAGCTCTGATGATGAACTTTTGTCCTTCTAACTGATATCAAACTTTTTTTCTGCTCTGCTCAAGTTCGCACAAAAAATCTTTATGTGCAAGTGAAACTATGCATGATATCGATCAAATACTTCTTGTATGTTCACAACATACACCCATACACCTTCTTCCCTATTTAAAATGATGTAATCGATCATCTAAATATATCCACGACTAAGGATTTAATTGCTACAAGTTGGCTCAATAAAACTTAAGAATATTTGCAACTTGTTGGCCCAAATCATGAATAATTTTGATGTGTATTCAAACAAGTTAGCTAGTCCATAGCTAGGACCCATAATTAAACATTTGAACATGAAAAAATGTTAGACTCTTTCACTTAACACATCCACAACGTGCCACATTCATTGAGTCGGCTACAACAAACAAATAGACAGTCTAAAGTATCCTATCGGACCTCCAAACATGTGATTCAACTCATGCAACACCACAAAACTCAATAATAAGATAAAACACGTGCTCATCAAGCAATTACAGGGATCCACAACACAAAACAATGATCCAGTGAAGCTGTCTGACTGGGTACCCTATTCCTCAAGTATTCTACCGGTAATACACAATATTTTACTTTACTTGTTGGTATGATTAGATACTGATCTGTGGACCATGGGGATGACTTGATTTTCCATCAATTACAACACTAGAAGCCATATGCCAACACCCTTGTCATGTTTAACATGCTTCATTTCTTCATCAACCTTGACATTGATACGTTCTACAATTTTGTGCAACCTTTTATTATAACATTTGTAAGCTTCGCTTTGGGTGGCATATCCAAGAAATATTCCTTCATCACATCTAGAATCAAATCTTCCCATATTATCTTCTTCCATCCTGCTATAGAACTTTCTACCAAACACTTTGAAATACTTAACAAATGTAGGTTTTTCATACCAAAGTTCATAAGGGGTCTTCTCACTATTTACCCTTAGCCGAACTTTGTTCAAAGTATAAACTATTGTATGTACTGCCTCTCTCCAATACACATCATGTAACTTGGCCTCATTTAGAATTTTTTTAGCCATCTTTTTGAATGTTCTATTCTTCCTTTCAACCATTCCATTCTGTTGTGGAGTCCTTGCTACAAAATATTGTCCTTTAATTCCATGTTTCTCACAATATTCAATGAATTCATTTGATATGAATTCTCCACCTCTATCAGACCTTAAGCATTTGATCCTTTTACCAATCTCCTTTTCAACCATGGCTCTAAATATTTTGAATCTTCCAAATGCTTGTGAATTTTCCTTCAAAAAGGTTACCCATGTCATCCTTGAGTAGTCATTAATCAACAACATGAAGTACCTTTCACCTTTCAATCCTTTTGTTCTTGTGGGGCCACAAAGATCAGTATGAACCAAATCCAAAGGCTTTGAAGTTGCATATTATTTTGTTTGAAGTTTAACCCTTGTTTGCTTTCCTTGTTGACATTCCTTTCAAGTGGTGTTTTCTAGTTTAGTTATCTTAGGCATGTGTCTTACTAGCCCTTTTGAGCTCACTTTTACAAGATTATCAAAATTTGCATGGCCCATTCTCCTATGCCATAACCAACTCTCATCAACCTGCCTTATCATGTAGTTTTCTCCATTCACTTCATTAAGATTATAGAGGTTTCTTTCAGTCCTTATTCCCTCAACAAAAACTCTTCCTCATTTTCTAATTTTCCATCCTTCAACATTGAATGCACAAATTTGTAACCATTTTCACATATTTTACTAACACTTAGTAGATTTTGCTTCAATCCTTCAACATAGAGAACATCACTAGTAGGAAATTTTCCATCAATGCTCAATGTTCCTTTACCATGGATTCTTATATCAATGTTATCACCCAAACTGACTGAACCTTCCTTACAACTCTTTAGATTGATGAACTTGCTCTTATCTCCAGTCATGTGTTTAGACCAACCACTATCTATTACCATTTTTTTTTCTTTTTGGAATGAACTACAGTTTGTGCAATTATTAATTGTGTGAGCTTCTCCTCTTTTTCCTTCCACACCTTCTTGGGTTTTTTTCTACCTTACCTTCTTTTCAAAGTTTTGTGAACCTTTTTTCATGCTAGGATGCATGCTTTTCTTTTTACTTTGAATTTTTGGTCTCACAAAGTTTGTTCTACAATTCTTAGCTATGTGACCAAAATTGTTGCAGTTGTAACATACCACATTCCTATCTACCAAAGGAGAAAATAGATTTCTACTTTTAAAATTTGGATTCCTTTTAGGAACAACTCTACATTCACTAGCCTTATGACCAAATTGATTACAAGTATAACAATAACCATAGAAAAATGAGGAATACCCGGTCATAGAATTTCACTAAGTAGGATGAGGAGGTCTTCTTAGCTTTGACTTCTTCAAATCTCTCACCCTAGTGAAACCATCTACATTAGCTCCCTTTTAATTTTTATTCTTCTTCATGTTAGCAAGGACTGATTGGTTATTCTTATCTGCTACAAGCTTCTCAGAATCTTCAGTGCAAAATTTTCAATACTTTGTTTTAGATTTCTCTTCTACTTTGAAATTTTCATATAGATTACCAGATGCACTCTTCGTTGGAATTTTACCTTTTTCAAAACCAAGACCAAAATTTTCTTTAGGTTTTGATGGGCTTTGTGAGTTATTTAACTCATCAAGTACTTCTGAGCCACCTTTCAACTTCAAACCTCTAAGAATCTATTCATTATCTTTTTCTAAATCTTTCCTCAGAGCCACTATTTCTACTTCCAACTTTAAGCATCATCTAATTTAGACTTTAGTTGAAATTTCACTACATCTATCCTTTTAGCTTCTTTAACTTGTTTCTTCAAGATCACCACCATTTGGTTAGATTCTCCAAGACTTTTGGTTAGCTTCTCAATCTCCTTTTGTGCAAGATTTTTCTATTTTTTCATTCCCCTTCCTCAAGCTATCAATCTCTTATAAGGCACAAATGAGTTCACCTTAAAGGTCAACTTCTCTTTCTTCTTCTTCATTAGAAGCTTCAAATTCTCCATTTTCTTGATCAACCATGAATAGAAACTCATTTTTTTCAACCACAAAGGCACAATAATTATCATCATTTGAGCTATCACTAACATTGGATGAATCACTTTATTCTTGAGTATACAAACTCTTCTTTTTCTTAAATAAGTTCTTCTTGGGAAAGTAGGGTTTCTTCTTTTTACTATTATCTTCTTTCTTAGAGTTATCCTTTTCTTCATAAGGGAATTTAGTAGAAAAATTTCCTATCTTATTATAATCAAAGCATTTAAAGGGTAACTTACCTTTGTATTTTCCAGATCCTCTTCTAAACAATCTAACAAAGTTAGATTCTTTTTCATCAATATCCTCGGATATAGATGTAGATGCTTCAACTTTTTCCTTTTTAGTTTCTTTGAATGCAACTTCTCTTTTGGATGTATCTACATCTCCTGGTCTCATCACATAGGCAATAAAGATGCCATGCAACTCATCAATAGTAAGCTTGTTTAGGTCTCTTGCTTCATCTATTGCAAAATTTTGGGAATCATACCTAGATGGTAGAGATATTGAAACCTTTTTTTCAATGAATGAATCCTTCATTTCTTCTCCAATACCTTTGATATCATTCAATATTTCATCTATTCTAAGAATTGATAATTTGCAATCTTTTCTTCCTCACTCATCTTGAGGCTTTCAAACTTCCCTTTGAAAATTTGTAGCTTGACCTTCTTCACCTTATCATCTCCTTCATAGATGTTCTTCAACTTATCCCAAACATCATGTGCAGTTTGATAGTGTATAACCTTGAAAAACTCAAAATTTGACAACCCACAAAGAATAGCATTCTTTGCCTTAGTGTTGTTCTCATATACTTTCTTTCTAACTTGGTTAGTAGGAGTAGTAGTAGGAATTGTATATCCCTTCAAAAATGACATCCATTGTATCAAACCCTAATGAGGATAGATATGCTTTCATCTTGATGCTCCAAAATGCATAGTTTGATCCATCAAAGAGAGGTGCTTTGTTTGAAGAGGAACCTTCTTGACCAACCATCTTGTGTTCACTATCGAAGATCTACCTGACTTGATTAAGCTTCTCCAAAGGAACTAGGGAACTGATACCAATTTTTGGAACACAACTATCTACTAAGAGGGGGTGAATCATTAGATCATTAAAATTTAACTTTTAACAACTCTTAAATCAAATAAAATAATCATGTAGAGATTCAAACACACTCACAAATACACATAACACCAGATATACATGGAAAACCCAATATGGAAAAAAACATGGTGAGAATAGCTGCTAGGATCTTCTATCCTAATCCAACCTCACAATAGAACCTCATTGGTTACAATTTTTAAGGGCGTCAACCCTAAGGAGACACCAATTCCTTGATTTAGGAGCACCAACTCCAAGGAAGCACCGACTCCCTAACTGAGCACAAACTAAGATTTACAATGAAAATAAATGGAGCTACAACTCCAGATTATAAATGATTCAAGATTGAATCTAGTTCAATATTACAGAGTTGTTATGTAACTGCTCATATTCTACTCTACTTATTTGCAAGCAATCTCTCTTGTTGCTATCTTAGCGTCTCATTTCTCTGAATTGCACTTCTCCCCTTTCTCTCCTCCACACTCTGAATGCAAACCCTAGATAATTCTCTCTATTTTTTCTAGGTCACTCTCACACCTGCATTAATCACATTCACAACACTTAGAAAATTTTCTACTTGTCTTCTTTTCTCATACCTTCACTAAAAAACACTCATACCTTGAGCCATGCACTACTGACCTCATTTACTGCATTTGCTACTTTTAGCAACATATAAACCCTAGATTAGATATGTAATAAATGAAATTCCCTGTGTGATTGATCTGTGTATTATATTCTAACCACCTTCTACTTTGTATCATCATCTACACATCTTGTCACCAATCAAATTTAGTAGTTGGAGAATTTGAGCCAATTAAATTTGTGCTCTATGTTAGTTTATGGTTGCTTCCACCATTTTGCCGCAAACCACACCACCTAGCCATTGCATAAAAAAATATTTGAATACAGGTCATCGATCTCCAACCTTCGCACCACAATCCAACGTATCTCCTTTAACCTTAGCAAAAACTTTATTCTTTTGAATTGGTTGTTTTTTTGTTTTAATATTTTCTAGTTAGAGTTATTTCTATATTAATGAGTTGGGAAAGGATTTTGGCACATCCTAATATTTGATTTTTGATGGGTTACCAACTCTTGTTAGTTGTGGTTTGGGTTTTCTAGTAAAAGGAGCATGCCCACAAACAATATGTTTATTCCCCTAGGAGACTAGTATGAAGGTTTCTAATAGATTTCATATCAATTATTATACTCCCTCTCATTTGGGCTACCTCTTTTCATGTAATTTTTTCTTAAGGGAAACTGAATGGTGTTGATATTTTGGCTCACTAAACTAGTAAACTATTAATTCTAGCATTGTTATTTTTATAATTTCTCTTTTTTTTACTCTTTTATGTTGGGATATGTATGACCTTTCTCATATTAGAATTATCATTTTTTTTTTAAATTAAGTTTTGAGAGGTTATTGTTTCCATTATCTTGCATTACCAATCTTCCACTACATTAAAATTTTTCATTCTTATATGGTAGGTTGGCCTATCCTTAGAGTTATTTTGGGAGACTCTTCATAAAATTTATAAGAAAGCATCTTGACTTTCTCTCATGTGTCACTATTAAGGGAATGCAAAAAAATCACATAAGTTCTCATGGTCCATATTTGGCATACTAGTAAAAGAGTAGAGGACTTGCATCCACAACATATTGAAGTGTGAAACAAATTAGTTTGGATCTTGTTTCATGATTAATAATTTATGAATTCTTATCTTTTCCATGTCAAAGGATATGAAAAACTTACAAATGAGCTATTAAAAATAGTAAATTAATGCAACTAGAATTCTATAGTGCTAATCTAAGGCAATTCCTTCCATTTTTTTTAAATATTCTTATGAGAACCCTATCTTATGGGATAATTTATTACACAATTGCATTATAATATTTAATATGGTAACTGGGAATCTCTTATCCCCTTAAATTTAGGAAGCTCAAGGAGAGATTATGGCAGTATAATGTTGTGAATTATATGGTCTAGAAGTTTTTTGACATATTTAGGGTATGTTCTAAAAAATGGTTCATACATAGAAGTAGTGGGTGCTCAAAAAAATATCACCATGGGTGGAATGAGTTGCATTATTTATTCTTGGAAAACATGCCTAGTTATTGATACCTAGATAATACTAAATAATTATGTAATCTATTGTATATGTTTTGATAACCATGTGGGATTATTTGGTTAAAATTTTAGTTTGTAGATATTTGAACTAATTGGTTTGAACTCTCAATATTAAATGATTAGGGAAAGGAAGGCATTAAATCCTCATTGCAAGAATTAAGAAAATAGAAATTTATGTAGGAGGGAAGTTGAGACATACTTTAGCTTGTTTATTTATAACAATTGCAAATAGATTTTTGGGAGGATGGTTTTTTATATTTCCTATATTTTTTTCTAATTTGGGCATGAATTTGTGTTGGTTTCTCAACATCTCTAGCATAAAGAGTCTTGATCTATTAAACTACAATTGTTATAATGGCTTGAAGAGTGACTTCTACATTAAATTATTTTCCAACCATGAAGTGGGTTTTATCTAAGATGCAAGGTTTGCTCAACCCCATTTGTTTTTTCCTTTGTTTTTTTTATTAACCTTACCCTTTGGATAGAGGATTTAACACTTTTATACATGGTATGAAAGTTTAACCTACACACACAAGAATTTGTAGGATATTTTTTGAGGTGATTAGCCTAATTGTCTATGTGTGTGGCTACCTCTATAAAGTTGTGTTCTTATCTACAAACTTCAAACCATACTAGAATTTTATGGGTTTCTGTTAGTCCTAAGCTTAGCTCAATGATGTGACCTTAATTTTCCCCATATCTTGGGTTATCAAAGGTCATAAATTGGTGACACATGCACACATTAGTTTTTTTCTCTAGATTTTAACCATTAAATTTGGTTTCCTCATAGTCATACCTATTAAAAATAAGTACCATTGAATTAGTAGGATGTATCATCCAATGATGTAGGGAACTAATCTCATCAAAGGGAATAATCCCCATGGTATTATAAATCCTAATATATTTGAGGATACATGTATTACAAAATAAATGGGATGATGATGAAAATGGAAATAAAGTACAAGAAGCAAGAGAAAGAGAATTCAAAAATCTCCTCCAAAAGGATTTTCCTTTCATGTTGGGTTCATAAATATGTGTTTCTCTAGAATCAACCCAAGAATAATGTGAATGAATCAAACTTAGGAAATAATTTGTTCTCCACTCTTACTAATTCATCCACCAAATCACTACTCTTTTATGAAAAGCTACCTAAGTGAAGGAGAATTTTGTTGATTACTCTCTTATTGTAGAAGAGTTTCATAAATGGAAGTGTTTCGACCATTTCTAGTGATTGTCACATAAATTCAGTCCACTCACTTTTCTAGGGAGGAGGAACTAAGAGAAAAATATTGGGTTTATGTATTGATGTAGGGGATGGTGATGAGTGAGTCACTGAACTAGGGTGGTTGGTTTGATCCTTATATGAGGAGGGTTTTTTTCTATAGAAAGTTATCATTTTTGGTTACAAAGAGGTATAATGTATTTAACCTTCACTCTTATAATTAAATTGATTCTTTGAAGAGTGTAAGCTCCCTAGCACAAAAATATTCTCTCTAGCATCTTCATTCATTCTCTTCAAGAATTAGCCTCAAGATCTTAACTTGTTCTTGGGCTATCTCTTCAATCGAAATCTCCTCAATTAGAAAATTCTTCCAAATTTCATGAAACAATACTTCAATTTAATCTGAACTATTATTCCTTGACACATCAAGAATGAAGATCAATTGAGGAAGGTGTAATATTGAGAGAGATGTAATGACCATTTCATGATTTGGTTGAAATTTTGAGCTCATTTGATGTTTAAACATTGAGTTTTCTATTAATCTTGACATGCCTCATTATGTAGTCAAGGGATTTATTTTCCTTATAATGTTTTAATGATTTTTGATGATGTCTCTAAATATAATTAATTTGGGTGTATGCATGGAAATGGGGGACCAAAAGGGGGTCAAAAGTGGTAACTTTTTTTAAAATGATAAAATCTTATCTTGGTTGGGAAATTGAAGATAGCCATGCTCAAAATGTGAAGATGTGATGTTCAACAAGATTCTCAGTGCTCAATATCTAGTTTCTAAACTACTGTTTTTTAAAATGTGGAGATTAATAAGTTAAAACTGAGGTGGGGAACACAAAGTTCTCTTATTTTTTTCAAAAACATATAACATAGTGTCTAGTGGCCCCCCCCTA
The DNA here is from genome assembly GCA_007258455.2 of Sequoia sempervirens. NCBI lineage: Eukaryota > Viridiplantae > Streptophyta > Pinopsida > Cupressales > Cupressaceae > Sequoia > Sequoia sempervirens. Next base: position 92,172,739 of record VDFB02281492.1, read on the forward strand.
AAATGTTTACTTTTTTGAAGTATTTAAAATATCACTTCAATGGAAAATTAGTAACATCATATACTTTATGCCTGTTTTTTTGCTCAATTTTCTAAGTGGACACATGTTGAAGAATAAAAATGAGTGTAATATCTCATCTATCTTTTGAAAACTAATAAAAATTCAATTATTTTTCAAATGTGTATAAAATAGAGTCTGGAATTACAAAAATATAATTTGTTCCAATTTTAGAATCTAGTAAAAAAATCACACACACACACACACACACATGTTTTCAAATAAATATGGACACACTAGTAACATAAATTGAAGATCGCTCAAATGAACAAACATAAGGTCTCCATTCAAATTGAGTTTTTTGAGTTGTCGGTTGCCATTGTCGAGAACGATGACGAGCAAAGAAGTGAGTTTCTTCTCCTTTAGAAAAAATATCTCTACAAAGAAAATGCCATGGGAAGCCCAAGGAAGAGAAAAAAGTCATGTAAGTATGACTCTCTATGAAAAAACTCGAAGCTATGGTGTCTTTTCGAAAGAGTTGGGTTTACCCGGTACTAATTTGCTGCTATGGATCTAGTTATAATGAACAACAGAGTTATAAGTTTTCCAATGCTTGGAAGGATGGCGAAGTGAAGATGGGTGGTCTACATTTCAAAGTGGATTTGAAGCTTATAACTAAGGCAACCTGACTATCCTATGAAGGAAAAAAGGTAGCTAAGGTAAGTAACGGTAAATACTAAGATTATATTAAGATTTTTTTTTAGGATAAAGAGAAGGCTGAGAGATTCTAGAATGGTTATTCTATGGTTTTACTTTCTCCCCCGTACCACAATGTATGCTATTTTGTGATGAAATATTTCATGGTTGAAGGTTGCTTCTAGTCGGTTCATGGCTACTACTTCCCAATCCTAAACCATATCTGACACCTTGAGAAGATTAACTTGCCTTTCTTTCTCTGCTCATCCCTGAGTTAGAGCTTAACCAACGGTGCTAATCCACCATTACACTATCTCCTAATTCATGATATTTGTAAGTATGTGTTGGCCACGTCCTCGGGTAGTAATATTTCCCTTAATCTGATTGAAAATGCTACCCCTAAGAGGTTTGTGAAAATTGAGCTTATTGAGAGTCGCCCTCACACCCCGTCTAAAAAATTGGCTAAGACTTCTCCTAACCCTGAGGACCCTTTGTGGTTGGAACTTCTTAAAGCCACTCCTGAAAAATGGAGTGTAGTTCCTATTGGCCCTACTATGAACAAAAAAAAGGAAAACATGCTTATCTACGAATTGGGGGTCGACCCAAACACTATCACTATTTTGTATGACAATGACAACCCAAAATGTTCTACTCTAGTTTGTATGAAGGTCTACCAGGATTTCTTTGGCGGCATCAAAAGGGTTGGATAGTAGTAAAAAGTTGAAAAGTTTAGAAGAAAAATGTGTCTCTGGATCTTAGGATAGTACGGGGAAGAAGGCAGTAAAGGAAGATATTGTATCCTCTTCGGAGGAAATATCAGGCAATCTTGGTGGTGAGTTTGTTGAGGAGAAGGATTCTAGAAATGAGGAAATTGAAGGTGAATCACAACAAGAAGAGAGTCAGGAGGCTAAAGAAGATAATGATAGGGTTGTGGATAATGAAAATGAAATTGGAGGTGATGGAAATAAAAAATTCTAGTGAAGAGAATTTCGTGGGTTTTGACACTGATAGATTTAGAAGGGTGGAGGAGAGGTTGGAACTAATGGAAAAGATGATGCAAGTGACTGTTAAGGAAAGAAAATTCTAGGCCCTTGAAAAGGCTGTGAAGTGTTTGTGCACCGTTGTGGATGTTGTTATGAAAAAGGATGTTATGGCTATGGTTTTGGGTCAAGGAAAAATCAAGAAGTAGTAGAGGAGAAAGGCGACAGAGGGTGAAGAGGAATTATTTGGAAAGATGGAGCCTAAAGAGAAGGTCAAAGACACTATTGAAGACCTACTGAAATCTTGCAGTTTGATCAAGGATGCCTAATCCTTGGTCTATGTTCTGCTTTTTTGTCTCTTGTTGTTATGGTTTTTTGTGATTCTCCTGGTGGTTTTAATACTGTTGCTAGCCAGTGGTGCCTAGACTATCATATGTTAAGATGTATTTATGTTAATAGTTTTAGTTTTTGCATGGACAGTACGTTAAGGTTACTCAGTTATAACCTGCTCTACTAGTGGGATTTTAAGAAAAACTGGTTGAATATTTTTGCTATGTCTGATAGGGCTATAATGCTTGATCCAGAAGGTAATGGATAATTTTTGATTGTTGGGTAGGGGAAGAGTCTTTCAGGACTACTTCCTCATGTTGTTGCTTTGTCTGGTTTTTTTTCTTTACTCGTTGTATTAATTTGTACAGGTCAGGGCCCTTTCCCTACTTAATCAAAAACATAAATTGAAGATCAAAATTTTAATGTATTTGAAATGTAAAAGAAATACATGGTTAGAAAGGTAAGCGAGAGCTTGACATTATTGTGGTATTTAAATAAAAAAATTTCTTAAAAAGTGAAAAACTAATGGAGAGCATGCTCGACATTTACTTAATTTTTCATGTTTTATTCAAAACACATCTTTGGACACCTTACATGCAAGTCCAAGACTTTGGCTTAAATATCCAAGCTAAAGCCAAGCCTAAGGGTGGGTTATACAAAAATTTGAATTGAAACACACGCATGTTATGATGCACACACATTATAATGTGTATGCATTATATTAAAAAAGATAAGTGATTTTGTATGTTCAAGGTAAATATAACGTAAGTGTGTTATAATGCACACATGTTATAATATTCTTGCATTATAACTCAAGAGTTTTTAAGCCATCCCAAGTCATAATGTAAGTATTTTTTTATTTAATTTTGATTCAAAGTGTGATTTGCCACTTTTTGTCTCCCATCTTGATACACATGCTCATCTATATGTGTGCAAAAGTGAACTACTTATATTATTTTTATTTGTTTTAAATTTTTAAATATTATCTAATTAATTACTAATAGAAAATAAATTTTCACAAAATCAAGAAGATTCTAAATGGATTTTCCTAATGTAATTAATTGTTTCATTTTGTATTTTATTTTCTTGGTGAGATTTCTTTTATGAAAATAAATACAATGTAGCTAGTTTAAATTTAAATCTCTTGAAAACAAAAAAAAATCTAAACCTAACCAAGAAAATAAAAGCAATTATTACTTTTCTTGGGCAAAGAGAAATTTTTTAATCACTAACTCAATGAAAATATTTTTCAAAATAAATCAAATTGGATATTGGAACATGTTTAAATAAAAGCTTTCAAGAAGGATTTTTTTATGCTGTATGTGTCCTTAGGGGTCCATGTTCTTTCTTTTGCAAAAATGCCATCTTCCTTGAATGATATGGGGAATGAAAAGGCATGTGGAGTCCTATATGATCATAAGAATGTTGGTGGGGGTTGCAAGTGCAAACATAGCTTGGCCCCTAAAGGGTGACTACCTTATCAAAGAGGAAGAGAATGAGTACCTTATATTAGGGAAAATATATAGTGTAGTAGTGGAACACCTCCTTCAAACTCATGGGAAATGAGGTACTTATAACAAAGAAATTTTATAGATTGGGGGAGTTGATTACAATCTCATTGGAGAGTCAATTGGGAGTAGAGGATTGGTTAGGGGGAGAGATGGCTTAGTCAAACTAGAACCAACTCTTCATCATAAGAAAAATTAATTAAAAAAGGATAGGATTATAGAAATCATGCATCTCCAAAAGATGATACTACCTCTTTTGCTAGGGCAAACCACCTTGGTGACCCTATATCTAAAGTAAGATCACCTAGTGACCCTACCCTGTACTAAAGGTAAATGAAAGGTCTTTATATGCATGCAAACACTTGGAACCTAGTATGGGGGTTAGGCAAGCTAATCAAGAATCCTAAGAAGTAAGAGAAAATTGTCATCAAATTAGATAAAGTTGATTGGAAGTGTAATTCACGCCAAGTGGGTTGTTTGGACTCACTAGATGATCATTAGAATACCATTTTGACCCATAAAAATTTGGGCACTTACATACCCACCATAGAGTATAAAAAAATATTCTAATTCTATCACATACACATAATTATCTATGACATCTCTAGACTTTAAGACACATGAATCTCATTGTTTTGATCATTTAACACATATTCTTTGATTACAAAGTGAAACAATCTCTCTTCATTTAATAGTAATTATGATGCATTTATACTTACTATCTTATATTACTTAATCTAATCTAAAAAGAACTATTTCTTTCCTTTTCCACATCTTAACCTGAGAGGATCAAATTTAAAAAACCCAAAGTGCAGAATTTTATAATCTACCCACCTTTTTCGGAGAAAAGCTTTCCAGACACACCGTACCAACTCGAGCTTCCTTAATTATTGGTCTCCAAATTTTATACTCAAAAACAAATATTTTACTTATATTAAGTCATTCTTTAAATGAACTCTAGGCTGAAATCTTTATTAAAATGTTAAAAGTAATGAATTTTTATTATAGATTCAATTAGAATTGAGCTCAAATCCATACACAAGCAATAGAAAAGATAAAAGATAATAATAAACTTCGAGGAGGGAACCACCATGACAAAACAAATGCAACCACGTAGGCACTGCAATCCTTCCATGGGCAAACTAAGACCACTATGTTAATGGCATTATATATAGAAGCGCACAGGAACAGTGACTGCAATGGATATTCTTCGGTTTGGAGCGCACCAAACTATGAGAGAGGATCCCCATTAAATATTGTTTGATTTCCTTGGATATCACAATGTTTAGTGCATTGAAATATTGCCTGCTTCCATCGGCGTGAAGCATTTTTTAAAGCCCACAATGACACAGCACCAAAAGTGCACAAAAATAATAATGATAAACTGTGCACAGAAAGAAAGAAAGGAATAATCCACGTATGTTAGCAATGAGTACTCCATACTAGCTTCCAGATAGTGCCATCTGTCTCCATGGCCAAATTCTCTTATATATCTCCAAACCCATGATGAGATGGATACACGTAAGTTGGCGAGAATCATATAACCAATAAACTAAAAGTTTCAGCTCAGTGGGCTTCCATAAGTTGGAGACCAAGATCATTAAAAACACAAATTTTACACCCCACTTACACCCACTTGAAATGTTTTCTACCAGTTTTGTTTGCCCCCTCCAGAAATATCACTGAATAGTATCTTAAATATTCAACTTCCATTACTTCCTTATCATAAACCAGGCCTTATGGTACCAAGTTTCCATTTATGGTACCAAGTTTTCCTTCTTTTTTTTATTTGGGTCTGTGTGTGCTTGAGAGTCTGCAATACTTAGACAAATTTAACTGCACATAATTTCCATTTCCACTATCTCTTGTCTGTTTGCATGATTATTTTTCTTGGGTCACCTTAATACATGTCCTTATGAGAAAGTTGGCATGCATGAGGACAAGGAATTCGGGCATGGGAGTAATAAATGTAGTTTGAATGGCTTAGTCTGTTAGGAGACAGACTGTTTGATAGTTACAAATATTCAGTATTATATTTGGTGTGGGTGGTGATGTTTGATAGATCCAAAATAAAGATATAGAAAAGTGGCTCATTAACCTATTTTGTTCTCAAGAGTCACAGCTGACAGAGCATGGGCACAAAATGTTGTGCACATTCTTTCTGCAACTCTCAACATTGTCTTCAATGCAGCCATGAATATTCACCTTACTTACCAGTAATCGATGTAAGACAATATAAAATTATAGATTATCATGATTTTGTTTGAGCAGCCCTACTGAAGTTGACAGGAAAACTATATTTTTTCTCTTACTGTGAATATTCCATGTTTAATATTCTTTGCTAAAGGTCAAGGAAACATCAAAATCGATAAACACCCAGTTGGTACCTTCAGGGAGAAGGCACTTATCTGTCACCATTATTTTATATATTTAATCCCATCTTTCCCATTCAGACATGAATTGTGGAAATGTGAAAGAGGGAAAGAAGTGTGTTGAATCATTTCTGATACCTGTGATTATGACAACATTGCCTTTCAATCTTCCTCATCTCGACCTTACGTGTTTCTCTTGAAGTGTATTTCCATCGTAGGGTATTATTTTCAATAAAATATTATAATAAATCCATCTTCTTTACTTGCCACCTCTAAATTGAGAGTAAGCTACAAATTTGAAATATAAATAATGGTACTGGATCAGTACCCTTTTTAAAAAAATATTATAACTATTTTGGATGTTATGTCTTCTTTCATATATGGTTTAAGAAATTTTGTCAATCTTGTATTTTTGTAATTTTTCAAATATAAAATTATAGGTGTTGATGTAATAGTCTTGATGATTGATGGTGTATGGATAATGATATTATGAGGTGATTTAAATGACTTCGGAACTTGTTTTTTGTACAAGACTTTAAGCTTCAAATTTGAATATTTTGTATTTGAGTTGATGGGTAACAACTAGTCAAAGGCTGGCCTATGATTAAATTAAATTTTTAAAAATGGGGTAAAGGATACCCTTGTGCTCATTAACTAAGTTCAAGTCCTCATTTACAATCATAAATTGTGTCTGAGAATATGCATATTAAGGATATGATTCAGATTCACTAGGGGACTTGAGATTCATGTTTATATAATATGTTTAGATTCCTACACAAAAAAATATGCCATTTGAGCACTATACTATTCCTATAGGTACAATGGGTCAAAATGAGTCCAAAATGAGTAGGAAAACTTGTGTCAATTGCATGGGAACTACCATGAATGGTGAATTCCAAAGTAAACAAGTAGTCAACATGAAATTATATAAAAATCACATAAAAACATGATATGGATAAAATGATGATCTATTCATGCTCCATGTAATCGTATCTCCACTTTTAGACCTCCTTGTATATATTTTCACCAATAAGACATATATTATAAAATCTCAAATAAGCATGAACAACAACTATTTAGTAATGTGAACAACCAAAAGTGTAAGTAGAAAGAGGTGAATGGTTTCTAAGTGGCCCATTGTAATATAAATGATATATAGTAAGAAAGATAGGTGTAAGATCCTTGAATGGACCACTATTGAATTGCATATGGGAGGATGTGTAAGGTTCATAAATGTACCATTCTATATATGCCCCTAAATAGAAAAATAATGGTGTAGGATTGTAGAATGAATCACTATAAATGATAAATGAGACCTCTTGTTGGAGTAATTAAGACAACACTTGATAATTAATTAATCATCAATTAATTATTAAGTCCCTTATTAGTTTATTCACTTAAGCTAAACTTATGAGTGTTTTTTTATCAATTAGATTGGACTAAATATAGGTTAAGTTATCTCGTTGTATGAGATTAAGACACTTGTCACAATCTAATGTAATCACCATCTAGGGTTTTCTTTTTTATGCTTTTATAAGCATGCACATTCATCATAATCATTATGGATTTCATTCAATTCAATTACAATTGTAGGTTAATTTCAATATCAAATGCTTGTGTGATACTTGTGTTGATTCAATAGTTTCTCTCTTGGTTGCATAGCAAATCAATTGCTTTGATCTCTCATTTTTTATAGGAATTTTAGTTGTAGGGATTTATGGGAACTATGGAGTTAATTATCAAGTAATTTCCTAATTACTCCAACAACCCCCTTAAGATCAACTTAGGGAGAAGCTATAAAAACCCAGATAAAGAATGAAATGATGGATTCATGAATGTGTCCTAGATACAAGTCCTAATGAGGTACTCATGTACAAATAAATGAATCTTTCATAATTAGAGAAAAGGATAAAACCGTGTGGGAACTATGGGGAGGAGTTTTTCTCCTTTTCTCTAGTTATGAGATTTATTTATTTGTACATGGGTACACCTCATCAAGACTTGTATCTAAGACCCATCCATGCATCCATCATTGCATTCTTCATCAGTATTTTTTTCTTTTCCCTAAGTTGGTCTTAAGGGGGGTGTTGGAGTAATTAGGACATCATTAGATAACTAATTAATTATTTGTATAAGAGTGAATTTGCACCCCATGTGAAAATCCCTCTTTTTCTTTTATCCACCTTAGAAAACCAAGTTCAGAGGCTTAATTCCACCTAATCCCGCTGCTTGCATCCCACTTGGTGCCTGTTTTGAGCGTCGGTGGAAGCGTTTCTGTTAGGGACGCTCACATGGTGCGCAGATGTTTGTGCGATGCACTTACGTCCCTGGCAGATTCATCTGGTTGAACCTGCAAAGGCATTACACTTCTCATTGGGAGTCAAGTTGTAATGCCCCCTCCGGTTGACCGACCCGAATATGGTCGTTTCTCTTCATCTCTTCTTCAAATTCACTCCTTGAACAAGCATTTCATCTTCTACACATCCCTTCATATCTTTTAGACTTAATTCACAAGCTCACTTCACTCACTCTCAAGCATTAGAGCAGTATTTCAAGCATTTTGTAGCAGCCAAAGCCACACTATGTCACGTTGGTAGAGCAAGTTTGGGACCAAACCTTTGCAGTAGAGGCTTGAATACTCTCATTTTCTCCCCCAAGCAGCCTTTAGTGCTCTTGGTGGAGGTGGTAAGCTTCCCTCTCCTCTCCTCTATCACTTGGTCGAGTAGCATAACACTGTTTTGTAGTGCTTCTTTTCTCTTTACTACATTATTTCCTTTATCTCCTCCTATTGGTTGTCCGTAGAGGTGGGAACACCTAAACAAGGGGTTTGATTGAGGCAAACCCCTATACAACCACCCAACATTATCTTCTCTTTCTATGTGTAGGAGTACATGCTTTTTGAGGGATCAACTGGCAAACGAATTCCTTGGTGAGATCCTCTTTACTCTCCTCACTCTTGTTTACTTGCTTTATAATATTAGAGAGTATTTTATTTACTTAATCACATCATTTTGGCCCTTTAGTTAATTAGCACGGTCGTTAGCTAGTTTTTATTGGTTTGACCTCATCCTCACTATTGTTTGGTCATACTAGGGCATGTGCAAGATCATCATGGAAAAAATAGGCCCTTAAGTGGCAAAAAAATTGAAAAATCAAAGTTAGGAAACTTGACATAAAAATTTGAATAAGTTATCTATATTATTTCAAAAATGTGTAAGAAAATAATCTATAGCAAATTGAATGTAGTTTTTAAACTACTAGGTTTATTTTAAAAAAGAAAATCTATTTGGTGAAGATTTGAAATTTCAATGTAGTAGTACTTAAATTTTAGGGAAAAAATAAGAAGTAGGTGTCTCACCACCCTAACCACAATAAAATGATAATATTTTTTATAAGATTTTAGATATGGGTAGAGGACTCATGTCTCGATGTGATGCATATTTTTTTAATTTTTTTCTAAGTAAATAATTAATTATGAATTTTTATTACAACTTTAAAAAATATAAAAACTCATATGTCGACCACCTTAACTTGGTCAAAATTTTATGAAATTCAATTTTTCTTTTTAATCCTATAGTATGTAAATCATAGAATGTGACACATGTTTTAGATTCAAAAATGTGATACCGTTTGAAAGCTATAGATGTTTTCAATCAACCTATCAATCGGGACTTTAGTCATAATTCAAATAGAAAATAAATAATAATTATTTATTAAATTCAAAATAAAACATAATTTATATTGGTGGAAAGCTAAGAATCTCCTTTAAAAACCCTTTTTGTTTCATCAATTTTGGTACCTAAAAAAAAATCGTCAGCCACATACCCTACATATGCCCATCATATCGCCACTTTTTGGCCCATCATGATCCTACACATACCCACTAACGCCAGTGCACTTTGGAGATGCCAGGGCACCGTGCTAATGTCCAGAGACCATGCTTTCATCCTCATACAAAGAGCTTCCTGAGGCGTAGTGTTAGACCTAAAAACCTTCTCTCCTAGCCCCTTCTCATGTTTCGGGTCTGCAGAGTGACCGAGAGGCCTCACAATCCTCGTTACTCTCGCCTCGCATTTCTTAACATTATACTTAGCTAAGGTGAGTTAGGGCAACCTCTTGCGTCTTGACCCTCTGTGACCTGGGGTCTTGTATGCGGTGGTCCCCTTCTCTAACATTTTTGGTGAACCTGACATGAACCATTTTGGTTTCGTTCTTGTGATGCTGAAAATTCCTTTCCTTGTACTCTATGAGTGTTGTAGGTGTGAGTGTTGTGAAGCTATCACCTTTCAACCCAGCCTACAACCCCTAGTTGGTGTAGTCGGAAGGTTCCAAAGGTATTGCATGACGAAACCTTAATTGGGTCACCGTATTATCCGTCAACCTTTAGGGACTCTGTGAAAGCATTGTCTAGTGTCTGTAATGGCCTCCTTCCTACATCAACCTATCCCCTCTACGTAGCCTGTGGATAGTGGTACTAGTATAAATTTCACTTCATAAGACTTGTTGATGGGTTTTAACAAGGAACCGTCTCTTCTTTACATTCTTGCACGGATCAATGGAAATATTGTAGTGGGTGTTCTCGTTGATCCGACATCACAAGTGAACATAATAACAGAGGAGATTTGTTGGAAAAACAAGGATAGAAAACTGAGAGGGGGGGTGAATCAGTTGTCACAGAAACTTAAACTTTTCTAACTTAACTTAATCTTAGATTTGATGAATAAGCAATTAACCATAAATAATTTAACACATCAAAGAGACAGAGAACACCAAGATTTTTACGTGGAAACCCTGTTAGGGGAAAAACCACAGTGGATGTTAGTCTGCAATATTATACCCTATTAAAATTATAATGAGAAATAATAAGGGGAATGCACATGCATTCAGGAACACTGCCTAGAGCTCACTGCTCGACAATACAAAATAGGATCAAAATCCAGAGGGTACAAATTAAGAAAATAGCTTCTACACAAGTCTAATTACAGTTCCAATTAAGCTCAGAAAACCTTCTTCACACTCTGCTCTACAATCAAAATATATTCGCACATAGGAGCATACCGAGCACTTTCTCACACCACCACATCGATGAAACAATCACACATATATATCTGCTATATGATATTTTATCACAACTTAGTTGGCCAGGAAAATAAAACATTTTTAAAATGTCGAACCAATTTTATAAATAATTTTTTAATGCGAATCCACCAAGGTCAGCCACAACATAGTGAAGACCGAAATTAATATCTCCAATCACAAAAATACTTCGATTAATTTCACCATGAAGATCCACAACACGCTACCACCAATATGTCAGCCAAGAACATGAAAAATCGAACATGCACAAGAAAGTTCCTCAATTACGAGCTCTCTGAATAATGTGGACGTACCACAAAGATAGAGAATGATCTAGAGACATCAAAGAACACCAAGAAACAAAAGAGAAGCATCTGTAATAAATGAGATTAACAAAATCACACAATCTTCATTCAAGAACACTGACAGAGACCATAGAAACACTATCAGACCATAACACAATCAAAACTTCACACAGACCTCTAAAACTTCTGGTAGATGATCTAGAAACATTCAAAAAAAACCCTTTAATCCACACTAGCTAATCTTCAACGTACAAAAAAGACACCTTCATGACCTGCACGGTTCCACTAGGAACCTAGAATACCTTCTTTTACAATTTTCTCAATATCCTCGACATATACAACAACTGACACACCAAATGATAATAGTGTTGACATCAATGAAAACCACATATTAGCAATGTAACCACAATATCCAACAATCTCCCCCTTTGGAATTGATGGCAAAACATGATGTGAAAAATACCATCAACCCAACATATTGACTTCTTGTCAACTGAACTTCTCCCGAGAAGACTCTTCTCAGAAAAATTTTCACAATGCACTTCTCCCCCTTTGACATCAATGGCAAAGGTAACCATGACCTTTCCATATACACACTTTGAACCACATATCTGCACATCTAACTACTCCCCCTAAGCAGCAGCCACAAAAACATCAATCCATATCAGAATGTAGCAATATCGCTCACGGATTGATGCAAGTAAATGAATCTTTTAGTTCTTATCAAGAGGGATAATTACCCCTAGCATTCCTCTAAGATACTCAAAAGTATCCTTCAACAATGTCTTAGTAAATATATCTGTAATCTATTCTATGTTAGGCACATATTCCAATTTGACTTCTTTCTCATTCACTTTCTCCCTCAAGAAATGAATCTTGATTGATATATGTTTAGTCTTAGAATGCAACACCAGATTCTTAGAAATATTTATTGCACTTGAATTGTTACAGTATATGGCAATAGGTTCTTCATATACCACCCTGATATCTTTCAACATCTATTTCATCCATATCACTTGAGTACAGTTATTTGTTGTAGCAATGTATTTTGTTTCAACAGTGGATAAAGAAATGGAATTCTATTTTTTGCTCAACTAGGACACCAATTTCTTCCCTAGGAAGAAAGCACCACCACTAGTAATTTTCCTGTCATCTACATCAAGGAAAACTTTAGTGGCAAATCTTCACCAATTGGCTAATAATTGAAATTGGGACTTCCAAAAATGGCTAATAGTACAAGCTAAAAAGGATGTTGAATTGCCAAGTTTTTACAAAAAATTAATTTTGTCTCAATTAATTCGCCTTTGTAAATGATGCGTCATTGGAACTAATTTGCTAGTAGTTTATACTATAATTATAAATATTAATTAAATTCACCAGTAATAGTATATTACTACCATTAATTTTGGGGCAATATCGCCACAATAATAAATTAGCATTTAATTTTAGGGATACTTTAGCCTTGAATAGGGCTTTTTATTTATTGTCATCGAATCATCAATTATCTTTTTAATCAGATGGCTACAGGTGTATTAAGTTCCCTAATACACATGTTCCTTTTAAAAGGCTTGTTGAGGCCCGAAATTTGTTTTGGTCCACATGATTAAACCTAAATGTGTGGCCCAAAAAAAATTTTGGGCCTCAACAAGCCTTTTAAAAGGCATGTGTGTATTAGGTTGAAGAATCAACCTACAACCATTTGATTAAAAGCTAATCAATGGTCTTCATTGTCAGCCTATCACCCAAAACTTGAACCTTGTAACCTATGTCGTGGGGTTTTTGAAGTTTGAAACTAGGCAAGAGTGTGTTGGTTGAGGGATCGCTGACTTCTCTAACCTTGGAACCTTGTTGCGGTGTTCAGAAGTTTCTTAACTTCCCGACCGGTCGACCTTCTTTGTTGTCACGACGTCTTGGAGTTTCCATACTTCGACTGGAGGTTGTGAAGTTTGTGGTTTCTTTGACTAGGCGACAAGCCGATGGATGGTGGGACTGGTCTACGTGGATGGTGATGACCGTGTATGATAGTGACTTGGATGTTGACGGATGTGGGGACCACTTGGAGGTTGGGAGTTAAATATTTAAGTCTTTTTCGGGAGACTTGTTGCAAATATTGTAGATTCCCATCTTGATTATCTAGAATTGCACAAGTGGTGTATGTGTGTCTTGGTGGAGAGCACAAGGAACAACCAACAGTTTGGTGTGATAGTCAAAGGAGATGGATGAGTGATGTGTCAACACGTGGCACAATTTCATTTGTTGATTTTACATCGCTATTGTAAATCAATAATCATTAGAAAATTTTAAAAGGAGAGATTTGTCATTGTAATTAATCTTTTTAGTGATTATTCGCTAGGATTCGCCACTGTGATTATTATTTTTACCAATTATTCATTAAGACTCGCCAATATTTTACAATTTTTTTAATAATGTACATAGATTCGCAAGGAAAATTAATATTTTTTTCAAATAAAAGGAAAGATTCACCAGGATTTTACACCTTTTCCGAGGGGGGGGTTTCTTAAAGTTATCCCTGATCTCCAACTCCTACCCAATCCACATCAGTATATGAACTCAACGTGAGATCATCATCCTTTGGATACAAAAGTCCAAAGTCAACTATTCCTTTTAGGTATCTAAAAATTCTCTTCATAGTAGTTACATGTGATTCTTTTGGATCAACCTAAAATATAGAAACCATACATACAAAATTCATAATGTCTGGTCTAGTCTGAGTTAAATAGAGCAATCCATCGATCATTGACCTGTATCTAGTCTTATTTTCCTTAGGATAATCATCATTCTGTGTCAACTTACATTCAGTCACATGGGAGTACCAACAGGTTTTGAGTCATCCATTCCAAACTTCTTCAACAATTCTCTCACATATTTGGACTGAGATATGAAAATCCCATTGTCTGACTGAGTAACTTGCAATCCTAGAAAGAATTTCATTTCTTTAATCATACTCATCTCAAATTCATTCTTCATTTCATCAGTAAAATAAATACATAGATTGTCATCTCCTCCAAAAATGATGTCATCAACAAAAAATTCTATAATTAACTCATTATCATGATCTAGTTTGAAGTATAAGTTGCTATCAGTAGTACCTTTAGTGAATCGAAGCTTCAATAGATATTTGTCCAATCTAGCATACCAGGCTCTGGGGGCTTGCTTAAGTCCATATAGAGCTTTCTTTAATTGGCATACCATACCTTCATCGTCAGTTAGTTGAAATCCATCTGGTTGTTTAATGTATACTTCTTCTAGTTCTCCATTCAGAAATGTTGACTTTGCATCCATCTGATAGACTTTGTAGTCCTTGTATGCAGCATAAGCAAGAAATAACCTTACAAATTCAATTCTAGCAACAAGGGCAAAGGTTTCTTTAAAATCAATACCTTCCATTTGAGAATACCCTTTACATACTAGTCTTACTTTATTCTAGACCACTTCACCTTGTTCATTCAGCTTGTTCCTAAACACCCATTTAGTACCAATCAAATTTTTATCTTTAGGCCTAGGAACCAGTATCCATGTGTCATTCTTTTTAATCTGTGCTAGCTCTTCCTTCATAGCTTCCAACCAGTGTTCATCTTGACAGGCTTTAGTGACATTTTTAGGTTCAATATTAGAAATTAGACAATATTCTTCTGCAATCTTTCTTCTAGTTTGCACTCCTTTATTCTTGTCTCCAATGATTTGACTTTCAGAATGATTTAGCTTTACATACCTTGGAGTTTTGGGACATTCTTGAACTTCTGATTCTTCTAATCTTTCTTCTAAACTTTCACTTGGTTGTGTTTCTTGACTAACTTGATTTACTGGAACAAATTGAGGTTGCTTTACCGGAACATATGGAATAATCTGAAGTAGATTATGTGTCTAAGAATTTTTCCCTTTGCTAGTATTGTCTTCATTAGAATCATAACCACAATATCTGGATGATTTGAAAAAGTCCTCATCAACTTTGGCATTTGCACTTTCAACCATCTTTCTTAGTCTTTTGTTATAGCACCGGTAGGCCTTGCTCTTAGTGGAGTAACCTAGGAAAATCCCTTCATTGCTTCTTGCATCAAATTTACCAGAATTACCATTAAAATTTACTCAATTCAAGGTATACACAATAGTGCTTACCACTTCACTCCAGTACATTTGGGACACATTTCTTTCCATCATCATTGTTCTAGTAGCATTTAGAATTGTTCTATTCTTGCTCTCTACAACTCCATTTTGTTGAGGGGTTCGAGGAGCAGATAATTGTCTTTTAATTCCATGCTCTTCACAAAAAGAGTTGAACTCCCTGGAGGTGAAATCACCACCTCTATTAGATCTCAGGCACTTGATTTTTAGACCTTTCTCATTTTCTGCCATAGCCTTAAAACTTTTGAACTTTTCAAATGCTTCACATTTTTCTCTCAAGAAAGAAACCCATATCATTCTAGATTAATCATCAATAATCAACATAAAGTACCTTTCTCCATGAATACTTCTAACTCTGGAGGGACCACAAAGGTCAGTATGTAGCAACTCCAGAAAATTATTTGAATGAAACTGTTTGCTCCAGAAAGAAACTCTAGTTTGTTTACCCATCTGACATTCCTTGCAGATTGTGTTAGCATGCTTCACTAACTTAGGTAGATCTCTTACTACTTGAGTGGAACTTATCTTTATAATGTTGTCAAAATTTACATGACACAAGCTCCTATGCCACAACCAACTTTCATCTACTTGAGCAATTAAACAACTCCCACTAGCAGTAGTTAGGTGAAAGATATTACCTTTTGTTTGTTTACCAGTAGCAATCATATTCCCTAAACTTCCACGTATCTTGCATCTTCCATTTTTGAATTGGAGGTCATAGCCCTTGTCCATCATCTGTCCAACACTTAACAAGTTGTGCTTCAAGCCTTCAACATAAAGGACATCATTAGCGTTATCCTTACCACCAAGGAAAATAGATCCTCTACCACGAATCACACCAGCATTGTTATCTCCAAATCTTACAATCCCACCATTATAATTCTCTAGACTTACAAATTTTCTTTTATCACCAGTCATATGATGTGAGCATCCACTATCAATGACCCATTCATCTTTTTATTCAACTCGGGCTGCAATAGCCTTTTCATCTTTAGCGGATTCTGTAGCCACAAGATTATCTTCAATGGTAGCAATGAAAACCCATTCATCTTCATTTCCATTATCTTTATCAGACTCATCATCAGTCATTACTTCTTCAGTAAAGTAACATCTCTTTTGGAATCTAGACTTTTTAGGCTTAAATCTAGGAACTCTTTCATGACACCTTGATGCAAAATGACCTATTTTACTACAAGAGAAGCATTTAATAGGCAATATGTCAGCATACTTACCTTTTCCTCTACCTTCTTGTTTTGCAATCAATGCTTCCAATTCTTCTACTTCTCTTTCCTTATCTTCAAGTTGTTTCAGTTCTTCATCATACTTAGATATCTTTCTGGAACTCTCTCCCAGACTATATCTTTGCATGTTACTTCTAGATACAGTACCCTTGAATGCAGATTTATTCTTCAGTGCAGATTCACCGAATTCACTTATTTCAAAAGTAGCAAGCTTTCCAACCAACGTGTCTCTTGCTATCTTTGTTACTAATACGATCTCTTCAATAGCATGAGCTTTCAATTTGTAGGAGGGAGGAAAGGATCTGAGTATCTTAGCCACAATTTCATCCTCTTCCATAGTACCACTGACACATCTTATACCCATCACTATCTCATCTACTCTCTGCATAAAAGAAGTGATATTTTCATCTTCACCCATCTTCAAATTCTCATACTTTCCTTTCAAGCTTTGTATTTTAGCCATCTTCACTTGAGCATCTCCTTCATACAAGGTTTCCAACTTCGTCCAAATATCATGAGTTGTTTGCAATCCTATCACATTAGCCATCTCTGAAGTTGTCAAAGCACTCACCAGAGCTTCAATAGCCCTAATATTATTTTCAACATCTTTGATCTCATCAGCAGTGGAGGGACCATTCTGAGGAATAACATATGGATCTTTTGTAATCTTCCAGAAGGCTTCACCAATACATCTTAGATGACATTGCATCCTAACTTTCCACAGTGAGTAGTTGGTTCTATCAAATCTTAGACTATCCTTCTTGAATGTTGTGATCTAGGATCACCTCAAGCTTTTAGACTGCTTCAGAGGAACCTTCTCTGATACCAATTGTTGGAAAAACAAGGACAAACAACTAAGAGGGGGGGTCAATCAGTTGTCACAAAAACTTAAACTTTTCTAGCTTAACTTAATCTCAGATCTGATGAATAAGCAATTAACCATAAATAATTTAACACATTAGAGAGACAGAGAACACCAATATTTTTGAGTGGAAACCCTGTTAGGGGAAAAACCATAGTGGATGTTAGTGCACAATATTATACCCTGTTAAAAGTATAATGAGAAATAATAAGTGGAATGCACATGTATTCAAGAACATTGCCCAGATCTCACTACTCAAATACAAAAGGGGCTCACTGCTTGACAATATAGAATAGGATCAAAATCCAGAGGGTACAAACTGAGAAAATAGCTTCTGCACAAGCTTGATTACAGTTCAAATTAAGCTCAAAAAACCTTCTTCACACTTCGCTCAATTTTCTTCATACTCTTCTCTATGATCGAAAGATATACACACATAGGAGCACACCGAGCACTTTCTCACACCACCACATCGATGAAACAATCGCACATATATATCTGCTACATGAGATTTTATCACAGCTTAGTCGGCCAGGAAAATAAAACATTTTTGCAATGTCGACCCAATTTTACAAATAAATTTTTAATGCGAATCCACCAAGGTTAGCCACAACATAGTGGAGACCCAAATTAATATCTCCAATCACAAAAATACTTTGATTAATTTCACCATGAAGATCCACAACACGCTACCACCAATATGTCGGCCAAGAACATGAAAAATCAAACATGCGGAAGAAAATATCCTGAATTACGAGCTCTCTGAATAATGTGGGCATACCACAAAGATAGAGAATGATCTAGAGACATTAGAGAATACCGAGAAACAACAGAGAAGCATCCACAATAACTAAGATTAACAAAATCACATAATCTTCATTCAGGAACACTGACAGAGACCACATTAACACTGTCAGACCATAACACAATAAAAAATTCATGGGAACCTCTAAAACTTTCGGTAGATGATCTAGAAACATTCAACAATAAACCCTTTAATCCACACCAACTAATCTTCAATGTACAAAAAAAGACGCCTTCATGACTTGCATAGTTCCACTGGGAACCTAGAATACTTTCTTTTACAATTTTCTCAATATCCTCGACATATACACCAACTGACACACCAAATGCTAATAGTGTTGACATCAATGAAAACCACATATCAACAACACAACCACAATATCCAACAAGATTATGCTAATAAACTTCTTACATAAGGATGGATACGATGCTCCTGTGAGTTTCATCTGCACACATGACAGGCTTTCTGTACCCCCTTTGGGTAGTATTGCTTTGTTGGTCTTAGTTGGACCTAAGTCCATGAAACTCCTATTTGATATCATCCCTAGGTCTAAACTCTTTAGGGTGAAGTTGGGTATACCTTGGTTAGTGTCAATGAACGCAGTACCCTCCATTGTGCATAAATGTCTAAAATTTATCCACGGGGGGTCCATACATATAATTCACGATACTGACTATAGATCATCGGTTGCTCGTGGTAGCTACTCCTTGGACCACTCTTGGCCTACGGTTGTTGGTCCTCTTCTACCTAGGATGAACCTTCTACACTAAACATATCAAAATTATAAGAAAGGATGCCTGAGGTCGAAAGTTAGATACCCTCCCTCGCCTTATTCCATCTCACATAAGGCTTGCTTAAAACTGACAATGATGCTGCTAAGGCACGAAAGAAGGAAGAAGAGAAGCAGTCCTGTGATTCTCCTTCTTCCTCTTTCGCTAGTCATCCTAGTGTTTCTTCTTGCCCTGTTGAGGTACCAAGTATGTGTAGGATCATGATGGGCCAAAAAGTGGCAATGTGAAAAAATTTGTGTTTTCCATCTACCTAAAAACGCGAAAATCCCAATTTGACTTTTTTCTGGCTTGGGTATTAGTACATTGCTCCAAAGCAATGCCCAAGACAAGAAGTC
Organism: Sequoia sempervirens; assembly: GCA_007258455.2. Taxonomy (NCBI): domain Eukaryota; kingdom Viridiplantae; phylum Streptophyta; class Pinopsida; order Cupressales; family Cupressaceae; genus Sequoia; species Sequoia sempervirens. The sequence continues at coordinate 92,192,180 of VDFB02281492.1, forward strand.
CATATTGGATATCTAAATCAAATCAGATATCCAATCCAAATCGGATATCCGATTTGAATCGAGCTATAAATACAAAACAACGACCTTTTAAAATCATTTTAGTCATTTTAAAGAGTAGGGTGCACAGTGAGAGCAATGACTGAATATCAGATATCCAATTTGAAAGGTAAGTTTTGGTTTTTTTTTTGTTTTAATTGATTTTTGTATTAGATTTGTATAATTTTAAGTAGGTTTTATGGATTTTTATTAAAAATTAATGTTTTTTATGGATTTTGATTAAAAACTAGTGTTGTTTTGTATTTTTATTAAAACTAGAGTTTGTTATGGATTTTTGTTAAAAAGTAGGGTTTTTTTAATTTTTATTAAAAACTAGGGGGTTTTTACAATAATTTCATTTATATTTTGTAATTTCAATTAGATTAATTAGTTTTTAACTTTAATCAGGTATTATGGATGAGAATGAAAATGCACAAATTCCAAACGCTCCACCACCTCCCCAACCATCAATTGAAGACTTAATTGGTGAAAAATTGGAGCAATTGAGGGGCATTTGTGATGTTTATAAGACAATCCCTCAATTATCTGAGATGACAAACACATTGAAGGAAATAATTAAAAATATAGAAACCCTGTCCACCCAACATAATGCCTTTCATTCATGGTGAGAAGACATGAGGGAATATTACGCATGTGGATTGTCTTATGATAATGTGAAAGATCTCCAAATAACAAAAGCTCAAATAGCCTCTTTATTCGTTAACCCCCACACCAGTTTGCTAATTAATGTTAATAAACCAAAAAATTCTATAAAATGGTGCACAAATAAGGATATTGTAGATAACTTTTTGGATCGTTGGTGTATGGTTTTTGATAAACCACCAAACAACAATTGTGATATACCATTTTACTTTATTAAAAAATTAGATGTTGAGTTTGTGTTAGGGCATCATGTCAATTACTTTGACATTAAACCCTTCCAGGGTGTCGGTGGGGGTATTCCCTAGGGTAGACCAGGGGCAATTAGAGTAGTCCTGCATCCATATGTTCCCCCTCCTCCCCTTCCTCTTCCACCTCCAATATATCATCCAGATATTATCTAGGATGCATCCACACAGACTATATAGGCTATTCACTCTTTGAGTGGTCTTTTGGTTTCGCATGCTTCTATAGTAGCTCAGTCACATTCTAGTGAATTTGGTGATGGCTCAAGTGTTGCTGCATCATCCTCCTCAGGTCCACATATTTGTGTGCTACATACTTGCACTATGTGCCACCATATATGCTTGGGTCCTCTTGTACAGCCCACTGAGCATCCCTTGGACACTTCTAATTATGACCTCCATGATGTGGACATTATAGATCATATGCAGGGGAGTGGAACGCACCCTACAAAGTCCTCTCCTACTAGAGAGGGGGACATTGGAATAGTGACACAGGTAAGATTTAAGTTATAAATTCATAACTTGCATTTGTTTTTAAATTAATATTAATAAGAGATAGTATAAAGTACTAATATTTATTTACATGGTTTATTTAACAGTTGATGTATGAGGAGGAGCTCACACAGGTGACTGATAGCACCCTTAGGGCCATTTCATTTGGCCTCAACATGCACACAATATATATTTTTGCACTCACTCATTTACATTTTTTTATTATATACTTGCTTGTCATTTGAATTGTCATTAATGAAATTATATAATAACTTATATGTTTATCTTATTTTCCTCTTGTAGGAAATACCTAGTGTGAGCAAGGTGTAGCCTTGTCCAGACTATGGAGGCACAATGTTAGATAAGGGGAAGGTAATTGAACTCAAATTCGATTGAATTAAGATTTTTAAGATCATATATTGATTATACATACATCGACATAGATTGGTAGTTTCATATGTACTTGTCATTTTTATGTACAGGCGGTTATGAGCTATACATCATTGTTGACAAGTGTGACAATGCCTGAAGGATTGGAACACCTCAAGGAGTAGGTGTTGAAACACCTCAAGGAGGAGGTGTCAAAACACCTGAAGGAGATAAAGAAAAAGATCAACCTAAAGAGGTATGTGTTTATTGTATTTTTTGTTTGGTAAATATGTTCCTATTACTGGCAATCGTATGCTAACTTGGATCAATTTTATGATTTTTTTCACATATATAGATTGACATTTCAAAATTTGGTTTGGTTGGTTCTTTGAGAGGGGCATATTCTAGGACTCCTGACCCTTTGAAGAGACGTATATTTCAGGTAATCAAGATTTTAATTTTAGAGTTTAATTAAAATTTCATGTATATTGATTTTGATGTTAATTATTCGATTTTAAATTATATAGTATAACTAATCTCAATTGTGGTTTAATTTTTTCTTGTGCAGCTACCTTCAGATCCAGAGAGTGCTTCAAAGAGGCTCCATTTTGATGATCCATTAGTAGTTTAGGATGAGATAGACATTTTGGCATGTAAATTTTGAATAGATATCGAAATGGCATATGCCAAATTTTGTAAAACTTTGTTTGAGTTGGCGTCGATGCTATTTTTGTATATGGACATACACTTGATTATTGTATAATTTGATATATAGAAGTTGACAATCAAAATTTAATTTGTTCCTCATGTGCATGATTAAACTCTTTGAAAATTTAATCTTGAGCAATGGTTAAATATCAATGTACAATAGCATAAAAATGAATGGTTATATTATGTAGTTTATATTCATATCACTGATTACATTGCATTGCGCATCTTTCAAACTCAAATCATTACTTCACATTGCATAACTAACAACTAGATGCTGATAGATGAAAAAAATTCAATTATAATATAGTTTTTACAAATTCAACCTAAGCAATTATGCAATTACTTCACATTGCATAACTAATAACTAGGAGCAACTATCAATTGTATTTCTTGTCATGGAATTCTATGAGACCACATTTCTTTGAGGATTTTTTTCAAACAATCCACCGCCTTGTCTATGCTACCAAATTTTTCATACATTTCTACCAAAGATTTTTATCAAATAGTTCACTGGCTTGTTTCTATGGCTAAAAGCCCAAAATAAGTTATTTCAAACAAGCTATGGATGCTTGGAAAAATTCTATCAAAGCATAATAGTAAGCAATAGCATAGACAAGGAAATGAACTATTTGAAAAAATGCCTCAAAGAAATGAGGTCTCATTGTGATGGAATGCCATGACAATCAAAATTGCTTTTGATTGTCATGGCATTCCATCACCATGAGACCTCATTTCTTTGAGGTATTTTTTGAAACTGTTGACTGCCTTGTTGATTGTCATGGCATTCCATCACCATGAGACCTCATTTCATTGAGGCATTTTTTCAAAAAGTTCACTACCTTGTCTATGCTACCACATTTTTCATACATGTCTATCAAATAATTTGATGCAGAGTAGGGCAGTAAACAACTTGTCTTCACCATTCAATTAGTTTCAATTCATTCTTTTCTCACAATACCATTCTTTGCTAGTTTCTCCAACTATTCACTAGATCTTTCTTGTAGGTCAGGAAGACCACTTTTCCCTACTTAACTCATAGCCTTTCAAAACAACCTTCTCTTATATTCACTAATATAGACACCCATTGAGGTCTTCTTTCACATACTCAAAAATCAATGTTCACTCCTTTGGAACAACTTGACCAAGTTTGGCTCCTAGTGTTGAAATAAGCCTCAATTAGGCCTATTTTTCAAAGAAACTGACCTTTAACCTCATCAAAAACTCAAAATACCTCCAAAAAGTCTTCAAACTACTTTAAAAACACATTATTCTGCAACTTTTAGGTCTCCATTTTCTCTCTAAGACCCTCATGTGCCAAACCCTCACTTTTCTTCCTCTTAACTAGGGCTTATTGGAACTTGTATGCTCCGACCTCACTCAATCCTAAAACCACTTCATTCCCTCTTAATTTTTTCTACTTAAACTTAAAACATCATTGTATTATGCTGCCCCATAATTTTGCTTACACTTTCTTTGTAAAATCACCAATTTTCCCTTATTTTTGCCCCTTCCAACTACGGTTTCACACTTTTACTCTTCTTGGGTTACTCTTAATCACTCAGATCTCTTAAACACCATTAAATACACATGTTCCAATAGTTTCCAACAAGTTTCAACCTATTTTCATTCAACTTCTCAAAAACTCACTCTCTAGCCTTACTCAAAAGGCACAAAAATCTGTGTTTCTTAACAGGGCAGCACTCTCAAACCACTCTAATCCCTTTATCACCCCTAAAATAAAATTCCTACACCTACCACTATCTAATTTAGGCCCATTCCTCTAAGGTATAGCCTATACAGAAGGAGGAATGGCCTTGTCAATTCATTAAAGCTTACATGTTTTAGGTGCTCTTGCACCATACTCCCCAAGTCCAAAAGATTTATGCCCCATAAATCACTCCATAGGTCTGCTCCTATATTCTTTACAATCCCTTCAAACCCACTTCAAGTCACTTGCATGTAAATCTTCCTCCAAGGGATTTTGTACCCTTCATGCTTTGCTTTGTCTTGGTCTTGCCATGCTTGATCCTTCTCAAATGGATCTTCTTGTTGCTTTTTGTATTCATTGATACCTAAAAATGGTGTTTCCCAAGCTTTGAAACCTACACACAAAAATTCAGTACACAAAGCTAAACATCCATACATTAGTATCTATGTTTCATGCTCTTCCATGAGCTTTTGCCAACTACACATGTATATTTTCCCTTCAACTCTTCTCTTCACAATCTTTCTCAAGTTCTTTATGCTTAGAACCATCCCCATAGTAGCATACATATGCAACACAACCAAATATGACAACCAAGGAAAATCCCCTGTCCTAACACCATATTCCTCAAACTCTTCTTCTCTAGCCTTCACTAGGCCACTCACCATCAACTCTTCCTCTCTAGTTTCCCACCTAATCTATTTGCAAGATTACACATTTGAAGGTTCATAGGTTGAGAGGTTAGGTGTGATATATTTATGCTAAATAAGTTCAATCAAGACCATTTAAGGTGTATTAAGTTGAATTTTTGAGTCTAGGGGTCCAATATGCCAAAAATGTATTCTTGCTTCAAAATTGTCAAAATTGCTATGTAGTCTTTTGAAGGAAAATTATTAAAATTGTAAAGAGAAGTGCAAGATAGGAGTCTAGAAGTTGTAGTAGGGTTGAAATAAAGGTGTTTGACTAGTTTTACTAGTCATAGGTGTCTTGGAAAGAAAATTTGCATAAAAGTTCATTATTAACAAAAAGTTGTCAATTTTAGCAATTTTTAAGAAAAATGAAAGGTCTTGGTAGTTGAAAAGGTGGTTGTGAATGTTGAGGAGTCTATTTGAATTCAAAACATGTATATAAATCTCTTCAAGGTTCGAAAATGGGTTGGTTGAAGGAAATTTTATGAATTCCAATACAAAAGCAAATTTGATTTCTAGAAAATTACTAGTTTTTCGTAACAAGCTATGGTCTCATGGCTTTTTTTCGCACGAAAAATCAGCATTGGAGTTTGGTAAGCTAAAAACTACTTGTAAGGGCATAAATAAATCTTATTCTACAACTCATATGACCAAACCAACTGTTCCATCATGTCTGGATGGGTACATTTAGGTTAGGTATGGTCCCCTTTCGCACCCAAATAGGCCAAAGCAGTCCAAGCTACATTCAATCGACGAAATCCCTTAAGAGTCCAAAATGCATAAGGGCAGAAATCTTTGAAAGACTGTTACTTAGAAACCGTGATGCTTACAGACTCTCCATTTGAGGCTACGGGATCATGTTGGGACCATCTACAATAACCTCTCTTGGTTTTTTCTATCTCAGAGGCGTTTTCTCATGGTGATGAGTTTTCAGTTGAGGAAAAAGTTATCAGATACAAGCAGTGTAATGTTGCAAAGTGGTGCAACATTCATTTTGCAACTCGTACGAGCAAACAAACTATTCCAACACATCTGGATGGATATGTTTACACTAGGGATGGTCCTCTTTTGTACCCAAATACACTAAATCACTCCGAGCTACATTGGACCGACAATTTCCCTTAAGAGTCCAAAGTGCTAATAAACAACAATCTTTGAAGGCCTATTTCTCGAAAATCATGATGCTTACAGAATATTTTTCTCAGGCTATGGGATCACATTGGGACCATCTACAATAACCTCTCTCAATTTTTGCTATCTCAGAGGCATTTTCTTATGGTGATGAGTTTTCAGTTGAGGGAAAAGTTGTCAGATGCAAGTAGTGTAAAGTTGCAAAGTGGTGCAACTTGTACAACCAAAAAAACTATTCCAACACATCTGGATTGGTACATTTATGCTAGGTATGGTCATCTTTTGCACCCAAATACGCTGAATCACTCTAAGCTACATTGGACCGATGATTTCCCTTAAGAGTCCAAAGTGCTAAAAAGAAGCAATCTTTGAAGGGCTATTTCTCAGAAATTGTGAGGCTTATAGACTCTCTGTCTGAGGCTATTGGATCATGTTGGTACCATCTACAATAACCTCTCTCAGTTTTTGCTATCTCTGAGGCATTTTCTCATGCTGATGAGTTTTTAATTAAGGGAAAAGTTGTCAAATGCAAGCGGTGTAAAGTTGCAAAGTGGTGCAACTTTCATTCTCCAACTCGTACGACCAAACAGACTATTCCAACACATCCGTATGGGTACGTTTATGCTAGGGATGGTCCTATTTTGCACCCAAATACCCTGAATCACTTCGAGCTACATTGGACCAACAATTTCCCTTAAGAGTCCAAAGTGCTAAAAGTCCATACCATCTATTGTATGGTCTGTAGCTCGATGGTAAGGCCATGGTAGATGTTATTAGGATTTTATAAGGTGAATATGTGGGTTTAAAGAGCTGGAAAGGTCTATAGTTGAGTTGGTGAGTTGCCATGCATGGAAAAAATGAGTGAAATTAGGTGAAAAATGGTGGTTACAACATGCTAATGTCAATGAAATGTGGGGGTAGCAAGATTTAAGGTTGGATCAAGCCTGTGCAAGTCCTAATAGACATGTTTGAGGAGTTTATAGGGTGTGGAAAGGTTTAGGAAGTGTTTAAATATGAGTCTCTTTGTAAAATGGGCCTATTTTAGTGAAGTTGCACCCAAGTTTGGGTTTGAGGATCAAATTGGATTTTGACTCATATTTAACTGTAATTGTGTTGTTTAAAGCCACCTAGCTCTTGCATCAAAAAACTCTTTCCCAATCAACTTGAACATCATGCACACCCAAATACCTTGTTTCCACTTTGCTAGATCAAAGACTCAATTACATTGGAAATGACCTTCACATGACCTTTTTACATTTTTGTTTTTGGAAAAAGTTGCAAGCCACTATAATTTATTATATATAAATAGGAGATATTACAAAACCTGGTTCAAACGAGCATATTGATAGGAAAGAACAGGAATAAAACCTTTGGTTGTAGCTTGATTAAGTACAAAAAGCAGCATAAAGGCTTGCGAGAAGGATGCATCCTCTCAAATGAAATTTCTCTACTATTTATACAGCAACATGGGGCTACACATCCTACAGTTTAGGCATGGATATGGACAGAAAACACCATGCACAACTACACATATATTACAACAAAAAGGTGGCAACTATGTAAGCTCATACTCAACAAAACATCTACAAATCGACCTTGCCAGATTGACAACAAATAGAGACTTATTCAAATATGCACATGGATAATTTGAATTATCTCTAGCAATAGATATCTACAGCAAATAGGTTTCTAGAGGTGGTGCCAAAGCTTCCACACTCCTCTTAATGCTGGCACGGTTTCCATGCAATTACAAAATATCAATTACCAATTTGCAACACCATGCATTCATCAACTTAATCTAGGGATGAGTCAATTTAGATATTTATTCTCTTTGATAAAGTTGTCAAATATTTCTCATGTTTCAACATATGTTGGTTCACTTGTATAAAAACATGGCATGTAGTGCCCCTAGTTTTTTTTTTTTTTTTCCTGTTAGACTGATAGTTGTTATGTTAGGACCAAACATTATAACACTTTGTTGATGTTAGACTTATTGCTATGATGACACTTGGATGATACTTTGGTGATACTACTATTACTTGAGTTTATGCACATGTTTGGCATTTATATGGACATATTAGATTATTTGGGGTAATTTAATTATGAGAATTATGTGTTTATCTGACCATGGTTGTTATACAATTATCTAGTGATTGTTCTATTCTGATTGTTATGTGTTGTTGTGGTTACTTGTTTGATGTGTCTTGGTGAAAGGGACAATGTTGCATTACTCATTTGTGAGTACCCTACTACACTGCTATTTCATTTCATAGTGTGCCTAATTGTATGATCATATATAAATGTTCGACTATTTTATTTGTTGTAGGTTGTAGGTACCAGGCATCAACCCCACCTAAATTAGCAAGTCTGAGTGTGCCTTAAGCCCAATGAAATTTTTTGAACGGAGATAACATATGGTCTCCTACCCTAGCCATCATCCTCGAAGAGGATGAGTATCCATTTGGTTACCCCATCAACGTTATCTGTTGTTTGCGGTCAGTTGGTCTCATTTTCAACCTTGTTTATGTTTAGTTAAATTGTTATTGATATTTGATTGTTTAATTTAGATTTGCTTTATAAATGTTTTTTTGACTATTCAATGTATTAAATAAATTATTAAGTAAAAAAATGTTGATAAATAGATATAAAAGTAATTTTTGGTTAATTAATTCTTTAAATTAAATTATTAAGTTAAAAATTATTTTGTTAACTAAATATAAATATATTTATTAATAATGGTTGTTTATAATAAATTAAAAAGTATGGTAAAATATTATAATATAAAATAGAATATTTTAATCGATGTTGCAATAAATAACGGTTAAATAATAGTAGTAATATGTTAAATAAATATAAAAGTTTGTTCATGGGGGCATTAAATGAAATTTCTAAATGAGACTACACATAACTATCCCAGTGAGCATACAACAACATGCAGCTCAAATTTTCATAAAAGAAAATTAATTATTATCTAAAAATAAACTACATGGAATCTTCAACAACTTTTCATTTTGAAAATAATTTTCTTTTGGGAGATTTACATTATAATTAATTTTGTTTCCAGGAAAGAGAGTCTTGTTTTTGGTTCTCGTGAATATCTTATAGTTTTGAGAGACTTGTATCTTGTTTTGGGGATTTTGAATGGGAATTCTGTAAAAAAATTGTTTGGGGTTTTGAAGAAGTTGGAGCTGGAAGTTGAGAAGCTTGAACTCGGCATCAAATCTATAGTCGTACCAATCGTTTTAAACCAAGTTCCATTATTTTTTAATTTCTATCTTTATTTGGTTTTGAAGCAAAAACTTGAATGTTATGTTGTAAAGAAATCAAAATATTTCCTTGTTGAAATAATTAGAAAATTGTCTTGTTTGAAGATTACCAAAGCCTCTCTCTGGAAATCGTTTTGAGGGTATTTTGCTTAAATTTGTTTGCTTTATAACTGCTTCCTCCATTCGATTGCATAGTAAGTAAAGCAATGCAACTACAACAGTTGACAAGATTAATAGACTATCTATCCTTCATTCTAGGTGTAGTTCTTCTTTTTCCTCTCTACTTGCTCTCTATTTTTCAGTGTATTTGTGTTATACCTCATCTTGACAATTGAAACCCTATTTGTCATATATATAAGCTTTTCAAATAAATATTCAATGTTCCCTTTGTACATTCGAATATCCATAGAAAATTCTATGTAAAAATTCAATGCTTATACCCTATGGTCTGTCACCTTAGTCGCTACTAGGATTCAAGCTATAAAAAATTGTTGCTTTTGTTTTCATCTTGCTCGCTCGCCCTCTTCCTTTAATATACGTTGAATGCCTTGTATGTATACCAATGTAATGTGCTTTCAATTCTTTGAACCAAGCATAATCGTGGGTTGAGATTCATTGGATAGGGTCATTATGAGTTTTGAGCAAAAGCCGTATGCTTTCTACCATTTGATATTCCTGTTAAATGCTTAGCAACTGATATAAATGTGAAAGTTGTTGATTATATTCGATACAAAAGTTTCTTATAAACATATATATGGCAAGACTTAGTATAAGGCGATTTACCTTCATGAGCTACAATTTCATTCTTTTTAAGCATTTGATTTTAGTTGCTTATGGTATTCGGTTCTGATTACTAATTTTCTTCATTTGGCTTCCAACTATTTTGATGTTATATGAAATGATTGCCATTCAAAAAAAATTCCTATGATTTGGGCATCTGATGCCTAAAAGGGTGTATTCGATAGATTGTTCTATGTGTTATGTGAAGGAAATTCGTATGGGTTTAATTCGGCTTTTGGTTATATATGTGTGTACTTATTTTAATATGTGAGAATAAATATATATTATCTTATTAAAAAAAATGAAACATTGTATTTTAAACAACATTATGAATATAATATGTGCATATTTGTATATATAAGTATACTAAAATATATATATATATATATATATATATATTTCTACATGTATGTGTATCATAGTTATAGAAAATAAATAGTGAAAGAAAGTTGATTTACTTACATTAAGATAAATGAGGGTTTAGATTTCTTTTATAATTGTTTTTAGTTGAATTATAAATTTACCATGTCATTAGTCTTTGAGAACATTAGAGATTGTGGAAACAATGCATTTGGTGTTTGATTATTGGAAATTGGGGTAATTATGGTAATAATGTTTTTTTATTGTTTATATTGGATAGTGTGTTAGATTAGTGTATTGGGGTGATTTTGGGTTATTGTTCAAAAGTAGAAGTCATTTTGTGTTAATTGGTTATTGGAAGTCTTCCAGAGGCTGGGGAGGAGTATCTTGTATGTGGATTTTATGATAAATGATTTGTATCAATTATGAGGTACTCTCATGCAATGTGATCTATATTTATACTTGTTAGTTACTAATAAATGATCTTTCATGTTGTTAATGGATGGCATGTTATTGAAATGTATATTGTTGAATTATTTAATGTGATGGAATAAAATGAACTCTTGACTGTTAGTTAAAATATAGCTAATGAAAATATTCTAGTTTTTTTTAGAGTTGTGTTAGTAGCATAGTCATGGAACCTTAGAGGACTTAGTTTAGTTTTAATGTTATGTTAAATTATACATTCCACTGTTATTTCTTATTCAAAAAAAAAAATTGTTCTTCAGTCATGTTATGTGTATCCTCTGGAGTTCCATGGCGGGGTGTTACATGGAAGTTTTAGTTTACCAAGTTAGATAATCTTCACCATAGGCATCCACTAAGTCTATGTCATGCATTGACATAATGCAACAGGGTTAAATGTAATATACATGTTTCATAAAGCATGGAAGCAAGAGTAAAATTCAGCCTCTCAAAATACAACCATAAGTAATATATATAAATCAGTCCCGTTTTACCCTATTATACTCTGGTACTAGTCTCTATTATCATTTACCAAATGTGTGTTGAACTTAGCATATCTCAATGTTGTGCATTGAAATGAACTCCACCTACGTGCCTCTATAAGCGTTGTATTTTCATTTGACTTATTCTCCACTTGGTATGGCACGTGGTAGTTTATTCTTCACACATACCATCAACTGTGATGTTTTAGTTTCCATACATCATGCATTGTGAGTAATGCACTAAGGGCACGGTTTTCATTTTCTACTTATGTACCTCCTACTACCATGAATCCATAATAATATATATAATGTTTCCATTATAATATATATACGTTATTATAGATATATATGAAATCATTCCCCATATTATATAATGTATGATTACTTCACAAATACACATATATCTTCAACAATCATAATCTTACTAACTCATACCTTCCTTATTGCTCATATTGTATATCGTTCTCATTCAATTGATATATAAGAAAAGCATACATTTATTGACAAACAGACTCAAAGATTGTATCAATCGATATACGAATGTATGTATCCTCATTATCACTTTTGCATGCGTATATCATATACATATATATATACACTTCTCTAATAAGTATTAACGCTTATGTGTATATACGTATATGTATATGTATATATGCTTACTCACATATATAGGAATATTTATATATACTCAAGATAATATTATTATATATCACATCAACTATATATATATAAATATATGCATACTCCTTTATGCTCATGTATACATATGTATACATGTATTTATGTATATATCTTATTATATAGGAGCGAATTTGCACCCCTTACACAAATTTCCCTTTTACACTTCCTCACCTTAGAAAACTAAATCCGAAAGTAAAAATATGTATCAATTCGTTGCCTTTGTTCCACTTAGCGTTTGTCTTTCGTATCGGTGGAAGAATAACTGACGAGGACGCCTACGCGAAATGCTTACGTCCCTGATGGATTCCTTTGTCTGAAGCCGGTAGAGGTGTTACACTTTCCATTGGGGTCAATTTCTAACGCCCCTCTTTGACCAACCAACTCAAATATAGCCATTTTTCTCATCCCACCTTCAAAAACACTCTTCCTTCATCCATTTCATCTTCCTGAGAAGCTCTAGCAATCTCTCTTAGAATTCTCTTAGCATCCATCACTCTCAAGAAACACTTTGGCACTCCATAGCAGCAACAACAACACTCCATCAACTCTGTAGAGCAAGTGTGGAACAACACCATTGCAGCAAGGGCTTAAGTCCTCTCTTTTTCTCCTCCATTAGCTAGTGAGCTCTTAGTGGAGGTGGTAAGCCTTTTCACTCCTCTCCTCTACGATTTCATTGAGTAGCACATTATTGTTTTGTAGTGTTTATTGTGTTATTTACTACCTTTCCCCCTTTATCATACTTTTCTCTATCATTGCTATCTTAGTTGTACGTGGAGGTGGAAATACCAAAATAGGGGTCTAACTGAGGCAAACCCCTATACAACCCTCCAAAAAATTTCCTCCTTCTTGTGTGTAGGTGGACATGCATTTGGAGCTAGTTGGTGAAGAGGCTCTTTTGTGAGATCATCTTTGTCACCCTAGCTTTAATATATTTTTTTTATCATATCCGTTTGTACTTCTCTTACTTTATAGTTTTGTTTTGCTCCCTTCAAAACCATTAGCTAGGTTGTTAGCTTGTTTTTTGGCAGTTCCCACTATAATTTTGGTCCCCTGTTCGTACCAACACTAGTACATTAAGAGACGCCAATACGTTGCATTGTCATCCCAGAACCACACTTTTTTCCTCAAGATGAGAGCTACCTGAGGCACAATGTTGAACCCAAAAAACTGGCACACCTAGCCCCATTCTGAATTTTGGGTCTGCAGAGTGATTGGAAGACTTTATATTCCTCATCATTCTCATCCCTCATTTCGAGACAACCCTTTAGAGTGAGGTAAGTTAGGGCAGCCTTCCACTCTTGTCTCTCCGTGACCTAGTTCCTTGAACATGGTTGGTCCCCCTCTCTTACATTTTTGGTGAACCCGATGTGAACCAACATCTGCTCATCCATTCACATTGAGAATTTTCCATTATATCATGTGATCGTTGTGCCCCTGAGTGTTGTGAAGGTTTATGAGCATCACAACCCAATCCACAACCTCCAGATATATTTTAAGGACAAGTGTATGAAACCTTCTAATGGAGAGGATGAAGGTCACTACTAGTTTCTCTATAGGCCATTTTGTTAGATCTGTCATTATTCTCGCCAAATAGGAGTAGTTGTCAAGGGGCAAGGTAGGATTCTCTAATGAGACCAACCATGTTCCCACTCCTCCTACATCTCCCATACCATCGGCAGTCGATGAGCATGAGGTTGTTTGCACTCCTTCGAATTATGTCTCCGCCCTCAGCAAAGGGTTGGGTGACTTGGAACATCACTTGGAAAGAGACATGAAGTTGGCTAGGGCCGTCTGGGTTATCACCGAACTAAAGTATATGGTGGGAAAAGACCGAACATGCATAGAACTCTTGGCTAGTCTCTCTAGTCTGACTGATGCATGTTCTCCTCCAAATAATCCTAATATTGTATGAGGAGTCACTTTTGAAGACCATGAAAGGTAGCTAGGAATGTTGATGCCTCCTACATCTATGTACATGGTCAGTGGTGTACCTTCGATCAATATTCCCTCTACCTTCGAGGGATTTGAAACTATGAAAGTGAACAAGATCCCCTTGGGTTTTAGCTTCACCCCTCATGTCACCTCTAGTGGTGGAGGTTTTGGTAGAATGAGCAGTGGGGGATTTGGTAGTGGTGGTGGTAGTGTTGGTGGAAGTGGTTGCAATGGAGGTCATGGTGGTGGCTTTGGAAGTGGAGGTGGCTCCAACAATGGTTCTGGTGGAGGTCACATTGGTGGTTCTGGTGGTGGCTCCAACGGTGATTCGGGTGGAGGTTCCTCTGGCCCTATATCTTATAATGACCCTATTCTAAACACTCTTCTTCGTAATATGGGTAAGATACAAAGCTAGTTGGCGAGTCCCTCCCAAGCCTCTACCCAACCTATCTTCCAACCCTTCTTCTGGCAAAGCCTATTGTTGGTAAAAAATTTGAACACTCTCTTCCCTCAAGGAATGGAGATTATTAAATTCAAAAAATATGGCAGCAAAGAAGACCCATAAACACATGTGTTCGCCTTTAACGCCATGTGCACAAATTTCTTCCATCACGACGCGTTGATGGAAAAACTATTCCCTCGATCTCTCAAGGATACAACACTCGAGTGGTACTGTTCCTTGCCTGATAATTCCATTTTCTCATTTGACCAACTTGTAAACCAATTCTTATGACAATTCCAAGCCAACATCGGGTCGAAGATGACCTTTTCGGATCTCATTTGATTGAAACAAGGTGATAATGAAAAGATTACTGAATTCATCACTCAGTATCAAGCGCTATTCTCACAAATCTCATATCTGCTTCCTGATTCTGACGTGCAGAAGGTATTCATAGGAAACTTGCAAAAAACTTGGCAAGAAAAATTTTCCATTATGAAATACCCTTCTTTTGCACATTTGTCTGCAACCCTACGAGAGTACCAACAGACGGTAGTGCAGTTTGGGGGATCCTTCTCGCACTTTCGGTCTAAAGGAAAGTCTATTGTATTGATCTCTAGGAAAGGTAAGGATATTGTGAATGTAGTAGCCACTGTGGATGACAACGGCCTCAAACGCAACCAAAATTTCATAACATTAGTAGAATCTTATTCTTCCATCTTGCAAAAGTTAGTGAAGGATAAGATTGTGACCTTGTCGAACCCTAAACCCCTTAAGGAACCTTACCCTAGTTGGTATGATGTGAATACCTATTTTTAGTACCATCAAGTTAACAAACATGATACCGAATGTTGTATGCACCTGTGTCACGACAGGACCACATCGAGGACGGTACTATTTGTCTTGATGGAAGCAAGCAAAATATGAATAAATCGGTGGAAAAAAGTGAATAGTGAATTACAGATATACATGGAACCGTTTCCATCGCATTCTGCTAACATGATTGTCAACCCCACCATTTCTATCACTCAACCCAAGGCCTATGTTAACATGGTCATGGTTACCCCTACCATGCAACCTATGATCGATTCACTGGATGTGACATTCACTTTGCAAGACTTACCCTTAAATAACAAGCCCTCTCCCCTTTATATTCCTGCTCACCTCAATGGTAACATTGTGATAGGAGTCTTAGTAGACCCCACAAGTCGAGTGAATGTTATTACAAAAGAGACGTCATGGTTTAACTCACTACATAGAAAAGAATACAAAGAGACAAAATCCACCATCCATACACACGATGGTCTTTGTCTGAAGCCATATGGCTCGATAACTTTGTCCATCCTAATTGGACCTAGGGCTTTTGACATTATTTTCAATGTCATTTCAGAGTCAAATTTGTTCAAGATGAAGCTAGGCATACCTTCGCTAGCTTCCATTAATGGAATCACCTCTATTATTTATAAATGTCCAAAGTTCTCCCATGAAGGTGTCATGCATGTAGTGCATGACACTGGATACCAGCCTTTGGTGTCCTATGGGGGATATTCATTAGACCATTTTTGGCCCACCCCAGTTGGCTCGCTTCCTCCAAGGATGAACCTAATTTACAAAAACTATGTGAAGTATAAGATTGGGGACAAGGAACACCCAAAATTGGCTCTTCCTATAGCATAGTAGTCAGCTATCTCCTCTTCTAGAAAAGGAAATGAGAAGCTTGCCTCCTCTCAGGCTGACTCATCTGCTCCCCTTTCTTGGAAGGAGTATTGGATGAGCAAGCTTTGCTTTTACCCATTAAGTTCGATGATCCCTCCTTGGGGTAGCCCCAATATTAGGATATCGAACCTCCCTACTAAACTTCCTAGACCTTGGTACTATTTGTATGGTAGAGGAAAAGGTCCCCGTGGGGAATCGTCTATGTCTTAGCCTTTGCGGCCTCCTACCATTTCTGCTCCAAAAGTAGTAAACAGAAAGAGGCCCATTGCCGAGGCACTAGAGTTGACTCCCCCCACTAGTTCTTAACCTGCTCCTCCTACTATCGTTTAGGATTTTATTCCTCTACCGGAGATGACTGTAGTGGACACTCCAATGGCTGAGTAGGAGCCTTTTTTTCCTTCGCAACCTCCAACCTCTAGTTCAAAGAATCGTAGAAACCACCTTGCATGTCAGCGCAAGCACTAACAAAAGGCTCTCGTGGCTGAGTAGGCCAACTTACAGAGGAAGGAAGAGGAGACGACCACCCTTGTATCAAGGCATCTTGTTGTGTCCTCCTCTCTCCCCCCCTTTGCTTCTTTTCAATTTTGCTTCGTATCGTTTCTAACTTCCACTGAGTACAAATGTTCCTGACACTAAAAAGGTGCAAGTGTTCATCGCTCCTTCAATCGAGCCACCTTTATTGATGTCCCTTCCAGATGTCTCGCCTTTCCCAAAACTTTTAGATATGACAAACACTTTAGTGGTATCTACTATGATTTTCTCTTCCTCCTCTTCCTTTGCACATCTCACCTCATCTATGGGGAGTTCACATCCCCCAATGAAGTAGAAGGTGGAGATTGGTCTTTCAGCAACAAAGGATGCTAGAGGAGCCCACCTTCTCCGAAAGGTGGTCCCGCTTTGACTTGTTCTATCCTAGTGATGGAACTAGTCCCAGCTTCCCCTAAGTTCGTCACCACTCCTAAATCACTCAATGAGCTTAGTGATGAATCTTAGGTGCAACCTTCTTCGTCTGTTGAGATGAAACATGGCACTCCTATGAAGTGCATGTTTAACTCTCTAGATGAAGTTTTAGCCTTGTCAGCGATCTTTGCAAAGTCATTGACATTAGCTCCACAAGATCTTAGTGGAGGGGACCTTACGAGGCCCTCTTCCTTAGCCCTTGTTGCAGGAGGGTCAGACACTCCTCCTTTTGACATTCCACCATTGTAGGCATGTCCTCCTCCCCCCTACGATGATCTAGAGTGGGAGGTGGATGACCTCTTGGTCAATCAGTGTTAGGGGGAATCCCCTTCTTTATATTTAGAATAGATGTGTGTGTTGTAATGTGTTCCCCTGTGATCACGCTATGTGTTCCTGGATGACCTTTGTCACCCTTGTTGGTGCTTGGATACAGGTGTGGTTTTTGTTTCATAAACCTTCTTCTATTTTTATCATCATTATTCCATGTTTGTGATTGATTTTCAGTAAATTAGGGATGATGCAAAGTGTTGGGGGCATTTAGGCTTCCCTTCGATGTTGACCAATTTTTTATTTTTACTTTGTCTTCTTGTGCATTCTTCACATGGTCTGGTATAGTAGGGGTTGATGATAGTTCATTATATACTATTATTATACTTATATATATATATTTATGAGCAGTTCTGATCTTGAAATATCAAGCTACCCATGTGCCCTATGTTGGTGTTCATTTCTCTTTTTCTTTTTTCTTTATCTTTCTCTCTTCTTTGCTTGAGTTTTCCCTTTCATGTGTGATGCCATTTATATAACACTTCAATTTTCAAAAAACACATTCATCACCAGCAAATCTTTTCTCGATAATCTTCACAAACTTCTTTTCAAGAATCACATTCTTGACTTGAAACCCTAATGGAATGTGTTTCCTTCATCATGGGTTCACAAAGAAATAACTTAAGAACCTTCCTCTGAGGTGGGAACATCTTTGACCTTCCCCTCATGTGAGGGCATCTTCTTCCTTTCAAATTCCTTGATGAAGAGAACATCTTTCAAAAGGATTCCTTGATAATGAATCGATTTGAGAAAGAAACATCTCTTTCATACTTTCAAACAACGTGTCCCTTGAGTGGACCCCCTTCTTTACATCGGGTTCCCGAGGGACCCCTTTGAAATTCTTCCAACTTGTTGGTAGTCCACGTGATTTCCCGCTTACTTGCCTGCATGGCTACTTTTTGTAATGTTCTATTTGAGGATGAACATGTCACTTTGTAGGTGTTCTTGTGAAGCCCCTCTCCAACTCTGCAAAGTCCCCTTTCTTTGGGTTTCCTCCATATGAGAGATATTGGGGAATACCTCCCTATAGGTCTATGGGTTTGTAGGACGCTTTCCTGAGCTTCCTCCATGTGAGATATCTTGGGGGTGGCTCCCCTGTAGGTTTGTGGGTCTATAGGGCACTTTCTTTTGGTTTCCTCCATGTGAGAGATCTTGGGGGATACCTCCTTGTAGGTCTGCAGGTCTGTAGGGTTCTTTCATGGGTTTCCTTCATGTGAGAGATCTTGAAGGATACCTTCCTTGTAGGTCTGCGGGTCTGTAGGGCACTTTTTCGACATCCTCCATGTGGGGGATTCTTCCTTGCAGGTCTAGATGTTTGTAAGGAACTTTTCTAGGTATCCTTCATGTGAGATATCTTGGAAGAAACCTTCCTTGTAGGTCTGCGGGCCCATGAGGTGATTTCTTCTTGGGGCTTCCTTTATGTGAGAGATCTTGGGGGTTTCCTCCTTGCAGGTTTGCGGGCCTATAGGACACTTTCATTCTTCAACTTCATAGTTCTCTGGGGCTATGAAATCCTTTACTTGTCCTACGCTCTCGAGTTTGTCATATTGCAGTCTACTTCCTCAATGGTTCAGGTATACAATTCTAACCCTACTACCTTTATGATCTACATTACCGAAGCACTCATCAGTATTTGTGCTCACTAAAGTGGGGAAAAATGTATAGGAGCAAATTTGTACCACATATGCACATTCCCCTTTTACACTTCCTCACCTTAGAAAACCAAATTCGAAGGAAAAAATCCACATTAGTCTACTTCCTTCATTCCACTTGGCATATATCTTTTGTATTAGTAGAAGAATAACTTTCGAGGATGCCCTTGTGGTGTGCAGACATTCGTGTGATGCATTTACATCCCTGATGGATTCCTGTGTCTGAAGCTAGCAGTGGCATTACACTTCCCATTAGGGTTGGTTTGTAATGCCCCTCTTCGACCAACTGAATCAAATATGGTCATTTTTCTCATCCCTCCTTCAAAAACACTCTTCCTTCATGTATTTCATCTGCCTCAAAATCTCTAGCAATCTCTCTTAGCATTCTCAAGCATTCTCTTAGCATCCATCACTCCCAAGCAACACTTTGGCACTCCATTGTAGTAGCAACAACACTCCATCAACTTCATAGAGCATGGAACAACACCATTGTAGTAGAGGCTTGAGTCCTCTCTTTTTCTCCTCCATTAGCTAGTGAGTTTTTGGTGGAGGTGGTAAGCCTTTTCACTCCTCTCCTCTACAATTTGATTAAGTAGCACATTACTGTTTTGTAGTGTTTATTGTATTTTTTAATGTCTTTCCTCCTTTATCATACTTTACTCTATCATTTCTATATTGGTTTTCCATGGAGGTGGAAACACCAAAATGGGGATCTTACTGAGGCAGACCCCTATACAACCCCCAACAATTTTCCTCCTTGTGTGTAGGTGGACATGCATTTGGAGCTAGCTGGTGAACATGATCTTTTGTGAGATCATCTTTTTCACCCTAGCTTTAATATATTTTCTTTATCATATCTATTTGTACTTCTCTTACTTTATAGTTTTATTTTACACCCTTAGAAACCATTAGCTAGGCTGTCAGCTTGTTTTTCGGTAGTTTCCACTATATCTTTGGTCCTCTAGTCATACGGATGCCAACGCACTTGAGAGTTGTCAATGAGTCACACTGTCATCTCAGAACCACACTTTCATCCTTGCATAGAGAGCTACCTGAGGCATAGTGTTGAACCCAAAAACTGGCTCACCTAGCCTCATTCTGAGTTTCAAGTCTACAAAGTGATTGGAGGACCTTATAGTCCTCATCATTCTCGTCCCTTGTTTCAAGAGTGAGGTAAGTTAGGGAAGCCTTCCACTCTTGGATCTCTGTGACCTAGGGCCTTGAACATGGTTGGTCCCCCTCTCTTACATTTTCGGTGAACCCGACGTGAACCAACATCTGCTCATCCATTGGTGTTGAGACTTTTCCCTTATATCCTATTATCATTGTGCCCTTGAATGTTGTGAAGGTTTATGAGCATCACAACCCAGTCCACAACCTATAGGTATATTGTCAAGAGAAGTGTACAACACCTTCCTATGGAGAGGACAAAGATTACTACTGGTTTCTCTATATACCTTTTTGTTGGATCTGCCATTGGTCTCACTGCACAGGAGCAGTTGTCAAGGGACGAGGTAGGATTCTCTGACGAGACCGACCACCTCCCCAATCCTCTTGCATCTCCTATACCATCGTCGGTCAACGAGCATGACACTGTTCACATTCCTTTAGAATATGTCTCTGCCCTCAGCAAAGGGTTGGGTGACTTAGAACATCACTTGGAAAGAGACCCAAAGTTGGTTAGGGCCGCTAGGGTTATCAGTGAACTAAAGTATATGGTGGGAAAAGACCGAACATACATATAAATCTTGGCTAGTCTCTCTAGTCTGATTGATGCATGTGCTCCTCCAAACAATCCTAACATTGTACGAGGAGTCACTTTTGAAGACCATGAGAGACAGCTAGGAATTTCGATGCCTCCTATGTCTGTGTACATGGCTGTTGTCGTACCTTCAATCAACATTCCTTCTACCTCTGAGGGATCTGAAACTATCAAAGTGAACAAGATCCCCTTGGGTTTTAGTTTCACCCCTCATGTCACCTCTAGTGGTGGAGGTTTTGGTGGGATGAGCGGTGGGGGCTTTGGTAGTGGCGGTGGCTTCGACAGTGGGGGTGGTGTTGGTGGAAGTGGTTCTGATAGAGGTCATGGTGGTGGCTTTGGAAGCGGAGGTGGCTCCAATGGAGGCCCTACTGGTGGTGGTGGCTCTAGCAGTGGTTCTAGTGGTGGCTCTGGTGGTGGTTTGGGAGGAGGTTCCTCTAGCCCTATATCTTCTAATGACCCTATTCTGAACACTCTTCTCTAGAATACTGGTAAGATGCAAAGCCAATTGGTGAGTCCCTCCCAAGCCTCTGCCCAACCTATCTTCCAACCCTTCTTCTGACATAGCCCATTGTCAGTCACAATTTTGAACACTCCCTTCCCTCAAGGAATGAATATTCTTAAATTTGAAAAATATGGTAGTAAAGGGGACCCACAAATGCATGTGTCCACCTTTAATGCCATGTGCATAGATTTCTTCCATCATGACGCGTTGATGGAAAAACTATTTGCTCGATCTTTCAAGGATACAACATTTGAGTGGTATTATTCCTTGCTCGATAATTCTATTCTCTCATTTGACCAACTTGTAAACCACCTCTTATGACAATTCCAAGCCAACATCAAGTCAAAGATGACCTTTTTGGATCTCGTTCGATGCAAAAAAGGTGATACTAAAATGATTACTGACTTCATCACATGATATTAAGCGTTCTTCTCATGAATCTTGTATTTGCTGCCTGATTCTGACATGTAGAAGGTATTCATAGGGAACATGCAAAAGCCTTGGAAGGAAAAGTTTACCCTTATGAAATACCCTTCTTTCACACATTTGTGTGCAGCCCTATGAGAGTACCAATAGACATTAGTTCAGTTTGGGGGATCCTCCTCATGCTCCCATTATGAAGGAAATTCTATTGTATTGATATTTGGGAAAGGTAAATCTGTTGTGAATGTTGTGAAATAAAAATGTTTAACCTATTCTAAGCAATTAAAATGCAATGGAAAAACATAAGGAAACACCTCAAGATTAGCCTAAGGAATTTGTAAAAGCAAAGAGGAAAGTGTAAAATGATGACAAATGGATATACCTTCCTTCTTGCAGCCGAAACTCCTTGGTTGGCCCTTGATATGATTTGATTTGTATGCTCCTTGATGGCTCTTGATATGGCTAAATGCAAGTCTTGACTATATGCTTGAATGTAGATGCAAATGGATGAAATTGAAGGATAGATGAGTATAGAAAATGGTAGCATTTAGTTGCAAAAATGGCTAAGTCTCTTGAATGCCTTAGAGGAAGGGGTATTTATAGAGAAATTTGAATTCTCTAGAGAATTCAATGGTTGAGATTCATCCAACAAAGTCAAGATGAAGGGCTAAGGTGAGTTGAGGACTCACAAGCCTCACATATTGACATGTGGATTGTGAAGTGGATAAAGGTAGGATGATGTGTATGTGATGTGGAAGAGAGGTACATGATGTGGAGGAAGGACAAGTACCTTCCAAGTACTTTGATGTGACCTTTCAATGATCACATGGGGAGAGGGAAAGCTTTGGGAGAATAAAAGTGAATTAAAAATTCATAATGATTGGAAGAATCTAGTGGATAAGACAAGGTTTCCAAAAGGTGGGAATTTGTCACATGTGACTTGATGTGACAAGTCAAAGGTTCTAGAAGATGCATGGGAAAATGGGATTCTAGGAGGAATAAAAGTGAATTAAAAATTCACATGGGGAAGAGAGGAGCCTAGGGTGAATAAAAAGGAATTAAAAATTCCTTAAGGGATGGGGAGAGTTGACCAAGGTACTAATTAGGTTTAACTAATTAGTAATTAGAGGATAATTAGGGGTTAATGAGGATTAGAAGCCAACTTGTAAAAGTTGGAGGATGTGACACATCCTTAATGAAGAGATTAAGAAATGGATTAGGATTAATTAAAAATGACATGTGAGGAATTAAATAAATGTAATATTTATTTAATTCATTTGATGAAAAGGGGATTAAGGAGGGTAAGGTATTTAATTATTAATTAAATATCTTAGGGATTTGGCAGAATTAAGGATATTAATTAAATAATAATAATATTACTTAATTAGCTTGGATAAGAGGATGTTTAGATGAAAAGTGATAAATTTGGATAAATTAATTGTAAAATTAGGATGTCTACATTTTCCCCCTCTTTGAGATGGTGCTATGAATTAACATCATTTCAAAGAATATTAAAACATAGAACCCAAAAGGAGATGGTTAGATTGGAAAAGATGCCCCAATCATCAAAGGGATGACTAGGAAGAAATATGATGGGGGTGAAGATGAAGATTAGAGATTGAGGATGCCCCCTCGAGAGGACATGCGGGTTCAAGAGAACGCGGGTGTTCTCTCGAAATGAATGAGATGTTGAAATGGGAGATGAGGAAGATGATGCAAAAGGGATGGATATGAAAGGATGAAAAGGCAACAAGAGGTTATGAAGCACAAATGGATGCAAAGATGAAGATGATGTTGCCCCAGCCAAGCTACAAGCAAAAATGGGTGGATGAAGGATGGAGTGTTGTCAATGAGGGAATGAGAGATCCCAAAACAATACGAGGATAGGGAAGCATACACCCCAATGAGTGGTATTGATGAGTGAAGGATACCTCTCGCTAATGATGAGGATGATTAGATCAAGACTTGTAACAAGACTAGGAACAAGACCAAGGATATGATTATATGATTTGTGCTAGATTGAATGGATGGGGATTGGATAGAGATGTGAGATAAGGATGAAGGATGAATGGATGGGGGGTGCATGCAAGATGATAGAAATGAAATAAAATCCTAATACAATTTGCCATCTTCGGAGCACTGATTTTTGCTATAGCATAAGACACCAAGTGCCAGTGTATGTGGAACCAAGGCGTATTAGTGTCTAATGCATGAAACAAACACAACAGACAAGAAGGCTATCCCAACACCCCAAAGTCACTAAGACCTTGGTCGGGCCAGGTATTGAGATAACCACAAGCACAAAAGGATGCCCCAGCATAACACAAGACCTCAGTGACCTTGGTGGGTACTATGTGGGACAACCAAGAAGACAATCAAACAAAAAATCAAGATATGCCCTTATGTGGACCAATCAAAACACGCCATAATATGATAGATCATGGCGGCCTTGAAAAGTGATGATAGGGAGCTCAAATGATAAACAAAAGCCAAAAGCATCAAAAGATCACAATCAATTTCAAATGTCCTTTGCCATAGGATCAAGGGGATAGATGGGATTGATGAGGTCTGTTAGGCAGGATGCATCCTGTTGAGACCGATGATGGATACTAAGCTAAAAGATCAATATGATGTAGTATATTCAAAACTGATTGGATTTGTTGATACAAGTGGATCTTGTTTGTTAAGAACCAGCTAGATAAGGGAATAGCTTGATGACACGACACAAGGGAGACAAGACATGAGACTGACACACCCTAAATACCTAGGGGCTCGGGGGCCGATCAAAGATTAGCCTTGCCTACATGAAAGCGCAGAGCCCTCGTAGTTCGATAAAAGGCAGATGACTGACCATGGATAAAAGTGAAAAGAGAATGGTGAAGATTGATGGTGGATGACAAGGACTAGAGAGACAAAAGAAAAGACTGATGATAGACGATAAATGAGTGGTTGGACAGAGCAGAAAGACCGACGCTAGACGATAGAAGAGCCCCAGGGGTAGATCAAGTGATCGACCTTGCCTACGTGAAAGCGCAGGGGCAACGTAGTTTGACCAACGACCAATGACAAAGGATGGATAAAGGATGATAAGATGATAAGATGAGATAACCCTAGATAAGGGGACAAAATGGTTGGATCAACATCATGGGACAAGATAGACTTGGTGGATATGATCAGAGGATGGTGACTACACAAAGCTCAGGGATGGGATAGTTATCCAAAAAGATGAATTGGGAGGATGATATGATGGGATTGATTCTACACCAAGTTTTGGGGTGTAAAGAACGTAAGGTGCTAACAATCAGATTTTTCCAAATTTGTCAATTTTCAAAAATTGTCAAATTTTTCCATTTTAGGAAACCTTGCAGGGGTACTTTTGAGAGTCCAATTTTTTTCCAAAAAATACTCAAAACAAAGATAAGATGAATTTCCAACTAATACCCCAAATTTGAGACATGCATTTCGAGTTATGGACAAAAATGATTTTTCAAAATGCTAGAAAAAAACACTAAATTGTGATTTTGAGGGTCAAGATGAAAGTTTGAGGCCCCAAAAATATAGAAAAACAGGGTCTGTGGGACTTCCAATCAGTCGGGGATCCACATGCCATCTCATAACACAAACACCCATAAAATTTCAGCTCAAACGGACACCCGAGTCAAAAGTTATGGCCTCCGAAAGGTTTGGCACAAAAATCAAAATTCTCAAAATGAAGTCTAGGTGATTGGGATGGATGATTTGATGCTAGATATGGGCTTTAGTGATGTTCTAAGTGGCAATTATGTGATTTTGGTGATGGAACGATGATTTTTAGAAAAAGTGTTGATGATGGGCAAACGAGTGCTCGGAATAGATGAATGACTCTCAAAATGAGTAGAGGAAGATTCGAAATAGATGAACGAGTATTAAGAACGAGTGAACGAGTGCTCAGAATTAGGATTGAATTGAAGCCTATAATGATTGGAGGATGTGATGGGATGAAAGAATGGATAGAGATATAGGGAGGGGGATGGGAGAGAGATTTTAGGGGGTGGGGAAAATAGGCGTAGCCGGGGCAAATATGCCCCTGGGGTGGGCAGGAATGAAGCGGATATGCCCCGAGCTAGGGCAGACATGCCCCGAAAGGGGGCGGAGCTGCCCACCCAGACACACCCGAAAGGGAGCTGCCCGGGTCTACCTGAGCTAGGGAATGGGGCGGAGCCACCCCAGGCTAGGGCAGACAAGCCCCAGAAGGGGGCAAAGCTGCCCCGAACTAGGGGGAACATATCCCAGGTTGGGGGGGAGCCACCCCGAGCTGGGGAGGACAAGCCCCGGGAGGGGGCGGAGTCGCCCCGAGCTAGGATGGACACGCCCTGGGTAGGGGCGGAGTCGCCCCGGGTGTTGGGGCGGAGCTGCCCCGAGCTGGGTCGGACACACCCCGACAGGGGGTGGAGTCGCCCCGAGAGCTGGGGCGTGTCCGCCCCAGGAGCTTGGGCAGACACGCCCCGGGTAGCGGTGGATGGGGGATGGGGGGATAGGAATATAAGGATTGGGAGATGAAAGGGATGCTAGGATAGATGGATATGAAGATAAGAATGGGGAGATGGAAGGGATGCTGGGATAGATGGATATGAAGATAAGGATGGAGAGATAGAAGGGATGTTGTGATAGATGGATAGGGAGATGAAGGGATGTTATGATAGATGATGTCTCCAAGAACTATGTCACAAAGGAAGCAAATGCCCCCACTCTAGATATGTCATATATGATGAGGCATGAGGGATGGAAGACGAGTGGATGGGAAAAGGAGATAACTGGAGGAGGATAGGATGGGTGACCAAGGAATACAACAGAGCATGGATGAAGGGAATGTGTACCAAGAGGTGGCCAAAGCATGTATAGATAGGTGCCCCTATTTTGATCAAGATCACAAGAAGGATGGAGGGATCGGAGATAAATGGGATATGATGGTAGGATGCGGAAGATAGGTGGGATGGAGGGGATTATGGGTGCATAGCTGGAAGCATAGAGGGAAGCATAGTGGAAGGAGGGAATGCATATCAAGAGGTTGCCCCCAAGTGCAGATGGGGATTTACGCATGATGCCTGTTTGCTAGGTTTTCATCATGGTACTTATCCAAGGCGCTTGTTTGCCAAGTTTTCACCATTTGATGGATTATTTCTCTTTACTATTTTATTTTTTTGATTTTTTTGTATTTTTTGGATTTTTTTGGATTTTTTAGATTTTTAGATAGCAAGGGGATGAAAATGGATAAGGATAGAGATGTTGATAAGGGGATTTAGAAGACATGCGATAAGGATATGGATGAAGGACTCAAGCATCAAGTTCCATATGAGGTATTAAGAGCCCATGTTTGAAGTGATTGTTGGATGTTATTACAACCTTATTAGGATAAATGGATTATGCAAGAGGATGAATTAGAGGGTTTTGAGAGGGAAGATACATGGGATAATGGATGGGATGCTGTAAAGGGTATGGATGGAATGATGGGGTGGATATGTGATGGGGATATGTGTTTAAGACCAACATTGGCACATGTGGTGGTGGATGTGAAAAGATAAGAGGATTAATGGATGAAGAATGTATGGATAATGGAGGAGATGAGGTGATGAACTTTGGAACATAAGGACCCAAAATAGACTTAGGAGATGAAAGGGGGTATGACTAGCTTTTGGATTAGCAACTTTGGATGTTCTTATAGATTTTTCATTTGATTGCATTGCATATTTTTTCTTTGGGATCCACATGGTTTTGATCTTTGCTTTGGTGGGCCTTTGTGGCCTACGAATTTGATTTAGATTTAGATTTAGATTTTTCTTCTCTTCACCATGTCTTTTGGAGGGGACATCGAAAGCTTTAGATTCATGTGGATCTTTAGATTGATACATTCTTGTTTTAACACCCAAAGTGCTTTTGGTAGCAATGGGATGGGTGCGAGGAGATGGATGATGTGGAGCGACGAAGGTAGGATTATAGGGATTATGTGTAGATGGAGGATGTGTGGGTATGTGCCTTTGTTGATCCTGATTAGGGGACATGTGAGAGGGATGTTTATGATGGATGACATGGATAGGTGTTGGATGGATGAGAGGATGAGATGAAGGAGGTGAGCTTGGGATATATGGACCCAAGATGGATGGAGTAAATGAAGGATGGGATATGGTGGATGGAGGGATGTAAGGACCCAAAATGGATGGAGCAGATGAAGGGGGAATATGGACAGTTGTTTTGAGGTGATACGATAGAGGAGGAGGGATGGCAGCATATGATCTAGTGGGGTGATGGGAAGAGCCGACATTTCTTTTGGAAAAGGCTCGTTGAGGATATCTAGAGGTTGTACCAACATCTTTAGATTGTCAGTCTTGGGAAATAGGTCCAAGACCTTCCACGCAGATTTTTTCTTTGACTTGGATGGGCTCTAAAATACCTTGCTCATGAAGGCCTAGACCTCTTCCTTGATAGTTCATTTTCTTGAGCATGCGATCCATGATAGGATTTGTGTTATTTTGAAAACATGATGCGAGTCCATTATTAGGTGGAGGATGATGGGTGGTAAATACACTATGCTTTTCTTCTACAAGGAGGCCACCATGGAAGAATGTGAGAGTACCAAGGGGATATGCAAGCGGTGTAGGGATAGAAGTTTTAGGTGATGATGGGGGATCATGAGAGGGAGATGATGGGATAGCATGTGGATGGGTGATATCAGGAGAGGGATTAGGGGATACGATAGGATTTGGATTTGTGGTAGTGGGATCATGCAGTGGAGATGGAGATGGAGTGGTGGAAGCTTGAATGACAAGGGGATCATGGGATGGAATGGATGGGGGACTGTGATCTTGAGGTGGACTAGATGGGATGGTAGGATCTTGATCTAGAGAAGGGGATATGTTGGCATGCTTTGGATTAGACTCTTGGCATGACTTATCTTGTGTGGATGGCAAGATGACAGAGTGATGGAGAGACTCTTCAAGTTGGGGATATGGAAGGATGGAGGATTCAAAACATTCATGGGATTCGATGGGTTCGATGATTCTTGGGGTAAGAGTTGGGTGTTCAATGGATTCGATAGATGTGATGGTAGGAGATGGGGGCTCGGTGGAGTCAGAGGATGTGATGGTATGAGATGGGGGTTCAACGGATTCAGAGGATGTGATGGTAGGAGATGGGGGCTTAGTTGATTCAGAGGATGTGATGGTAGGATATGGGGGCTCAATGGATTCAGAGGATGTGATGGTTGGAGTGGTGCTAGGGGTGGTACCATCAATGACAGGTGTTGGGTGGAGAAGGGTCTTGTCTCTGATGACCGTGGATGATGGGTTGGGATGGCATGATTCCATAAATTCAAGGTGTGGAGTGGGAGATGTTTTCTTGGTTATAAGTCCTTGGTGAACTTCTGGAGTGAACTTGAATGCTCTAGGCTGAGATGGCATGGTAGGAGTGGATGAAGGATTATGGATTGGTGGACTAGGATTAGATGGGGGAATGGGATTGGATGCAGGACTAGAAATAGATGGGGGATTAAGGTTAGATGAAGGGTTAAGATAAGGGGATTGGAATGGTGAATTAGGACACGAGGATGCGGGTGGTGGATTGTAGTAAGGGTATTGGGATGGTGGATTAGGATGGGAAAATTGAGATGGCGGATTGAGATAGGGAAATGTGGATGTAAGATTAGGATAAGTTGATGTGGATGTTGGATTAGGATAGGAAGGTATGAATGTAGGATTAGAGTGAGCAAATTGGCATGGAAGATTAGGGTAGTGGCTATATGCGGATGAAGGATTGAGATAGGATGATGTGGATGGGGGATTAAGATAGGGGTATTGTGATGGCAGACTAGGATAAGAGGATGATGTAGATGAAGGACATGATGGATATCCTTTGTCAAAGGTAGCATAAGCAACATGATTAGGCATGGATGAAGACATAATGGGATAACTGGAAGGGGTGATTGGATTTTGGAAAGCAGGTGGAGAAAGCTTACTAGCAATGATAGTGTCAAGGGAATCTATGTCATATTCTTCTTGATCGACAAGACTTTCATTATCATTGTCGACGTAATTAGGGTTTCCCTTGACCACTATTGATGGAGGATAAGGATTCATGATGGTGAAAGGATAAAGAGGATGGATAAAAGATTTTGGATGGGAATGAATTAAAGCTCAAATCAGGATTTAGGTCAAGCTCAGATCAGGATTGGACTAAGGCTCAGATTAGGATGATTCGATGATGTGATGGGATTGATTCTGACGATCGACACCGAATCTACTTCGAGATGGAAGTAGATTGATTAGGTCGAAGGTGATGTGATTAGATTGGATCTATCAATGATTGATAAGATCGACTGATGGATAGGATAAGATGATGAAAGAGACTACAAATCCCATTAAGAGATTATCTTAGATGACTTAGGATATTGATTGATCGGATAAGAGGATAAATAGATGATTACGGCACTGAATCCACTTTGAGATTGAAAATGGATTGATTGGGCCAACAATAATGATTATCTTAGGACAGATGACAATCCTAAGTAGATGTTGATGATGATGATTAGATCAGACACTTAGGTCAATTTGGATAATAACTTGAAACAAAGTTCAGAGGATTTGGATGGGGAAAACAATGACTTGATTAGAGAAATGGATGAACAAATACTCAAAATGAGCAAATGATTGATCAAAATTGATGAACGATTACTCAGAACGAGTAAACGTATGATCAAAATGATAGAACAAGAGTTCAGAATGATGAAGGGATGTGTGAAATGGATGAATGCTTACTCAGAATGAGTAAACGGATGATCAGAATGATAGAACAAGAGTTTGGAATGATGAAAGGAGGTGTGAAATGGATGAATGTCTACTCGGAATGAGTAAACGAATGATCAGAATGACTGAACGAGAATTTGGAATGATGAAATGAGGTGTGAAATGGATGAATGTTTACTCAGAATGAGTAAACGGATGATCGGGATGACTGAACAGGAGTAAATGGAATGATGAAAGGATGTGTGAAATGGATGAATGTTTACTCAAAATGAGTAAATGGATGATCGTAATGATAGAACGAGAGTTCAGAGTGAGGAAAGGAGGTGTGAGATGGATGAAGGTTGACTCGGAACAAGTAAACAAATGATCAGAACTACTGAATGAGAGTTCAAAATGATGAAATGAGGTGTGAAATGGATGAAGGTTTACTCGGAACAAGTAAACAAATGATCAGAACTACTGAATGGGAGTTCAGAATGATGAAAGGAGGTTTGAAATGGATGAAGGTTTACTCAGAACAAGTAAACGGATGATCGAAATTCCTAAACCAAAGTTTGAGACGATAGATGAAGGTTCAACATATGTGAGTGTTTACACGGAATGAGTAAACGAATGATTGAAAAGGGAGAACAATTATTCAGAATGGATGAATGAAAGGTTGAAATGACTAAAGCTCAGATTAGGGTTTTGGTTAAGCTTAGATTAGGATTGGATTGAAGCTCATATTAGGATTGGATTGAAGCTAAAATTAGGATTGGGTTGAAGCTCAGATTAGGATTGGGTTGAAGCTCAGATTGATTGGAGGATGTGATGGGATTGATTCTGATAATTGGATTTGATTATCAAAGGATTATTACGACACTGAATCTACTTCAGGATCGAAGTAGATTGATCGGGTCGAAGGTGATTGGATAGGGATGCGATTGGAATGGATGAATGATCAAGCACTCGAAACTAATGATTGCTTAGAATGGATGAATGATTGAAAGCTCAAAATGAGTAAATGATTGATTGGAAAGGATGAAAAACTCTTAGAATGAGGAGATGAATGCTTGGAATGGATGAAAGAGTACTCGAAACGAGTAAATGGAGGATTTGAAAAGGATGAAAGACTATGTGGTCAAACGGATGTTGGAATGGCCAAACGAAGGTTTGGAATGATAAAATGGATCTTTGGAATGATAAAATGGAGGTTTTTGGAGGCTTAAAGTGACAAAATGGAGGCTTGGGATGATGAGATAACAGTTGGGAATGATTAAATGATGGTTTAAAGGCTAAACGGATCCAAATGGGTTGATTTCAGGTGTTCAGGAGGGAAAATTCGCCCCTCTGTAGTAAATCAGGGGCGTAATCACCTCACTGTAGAAAATCAGGGGCGTAGTTGCCCCACTGCGGAAAATTAGGGGCGTAATCACCTCACTGTAGAAAATCAGGGGTGTAATTGCCCCACTGTAGAAAATCAGGGGCGTAATCACCCCACTGCGGGAAATTCGGGACTTGGTTTGATGAAAATGACTATGGCAAGGACTTTAAAATGACAATGATAAGGCCAATTTGTCAAAAATTTCACTGGTTTCTCACAAAAAAACACTCTCAAGCAAACACATTCCTACGATTAGTGTTAAGGGTATGGCCAAAGAGGTCTTAATCTAGGATGCACAAGGTGTCTAGGGAGTCCTCGATATATTCTCGGTACATGAGGCACAACCGTGAACACCAACTCGTCACAAGCGTGAGTCAAGAACCCCAGTGAGATACTAAAGGGCTCAGACCAACTCTTCACGTCTATCTAGATATCACCCTAGCTTCGACACTCTGCCAATTACAACATGACTGGATTGGGGTACATCTTTCACTCTCCCCCCTTTATATACCCCACCGGTACACATGGTTGGAATCGTCCCTTGGGGTGATGAAATCCCCAAGCAGGTCCCACTAGAAAGAAAGCACTAACTATTTCCAACTACTCCGCAGGCTCACACAAAGTGCAAGGGGAAAGCGAAAACAAGCTAATGCTCCCTTTGGGTAACAGAAAAGATAGACACAACAAGCAATGAAGATTACTCCCCCTAATTAAACTATGTTTTTAGATTAAGCCAAACAGCAAGGATATTTTAAAAATTTTGAGCGAATAGATAGCTCTGTAAAAAAATGTTAGATGTTTTATCCCGCTTTCTTCATCAACTTCATAAAAATATGCTGCAAAAAGTTAGCAAAAAACACCAATATCCTTGCAAGAACAGTGTTAGGGGGTTAATACTTGAAAATAGCAAAAAACCGAAGCCAAAATGATAGTTTTCCCTTTTAAAATGTGTTGCTTCACGGTGACAAGGGGGCGTAGTCGCCCTTCTGTAGTAAATCAGGGGCGCAGTCGCCTCACTATGGAAAATCAAGGGTGTAGTCACCCCACTACGGAAAATCAAGGGCATATTCACCCCACTGTGGAAAATCAAGGGCGTAATCACCCCACTACGGAAAATCAGGGGCGTAAACTCCTCACTGCAGAAAATCAGGGGCATAGTCGCCCCACTATGGAAAAGTGTTAGCACAAAAATTTTAGCCTAGGGGGTGTAGTTGTCTTTCTGCAAGAAAAGTGTTAGCCAAAAATTTTGGTCAAGGAGGGGGCATAGTCACCCTTCTGCAGAAAAATTGTTAGCCAAAAATTTTGGTCAAGGGGGCATAGTTTCCTTTCTGGAAGAAAAGTGTTATCCAAAAATTTTGGTCAAGGAGGGGGCGTAGTCGCCCTTCTGCAGAAAAAGTGGTAGCCAAAAATTTTTTGTCAAGGAGGGGGCCGTAGTCGCCCTTCTATAGAAAAAGTGTTAGCCATAAATTTTGGTCAAGGAGGGGGCGTAGTTGTCCTACAGAAAATCAGGGGCGTAGTCGCCCCACTGAGGAAAATCAGGGGTGTAATCGCCCCACTAGGGGCGTAATCTCCCCACTATAGAAAATTAGGGGTGTAATCGCCCCACTAGGGGTGTAATCACCCCACCAGGGGTGTAATCACCCCACTGCGAAAAAATCAGGGGCGTAATCACCCCACTGCAGAAAATCAGGGGCCCAGTCACCCCACTATGGAAAACCAGGGGCATAGTCGCCCTTTCGTGACATATTCCTGCAAAAAAATTAACAACAAACGTGAAATATAGAAACCCGCTTGTGGGTCCCACTGGGCGTGCCAGAAATGTGAAATCAAAATGTTTAACCTATTCTAAGCAATTAAAATGCAATGAAAAAACATAAGGAAACACCTCAAGATTAGCCTAAGGAATTTGTAAAAGCAAAGAGGAAAGTGTAAAATGATGACAAATGGATATACCTTCCTTCTTGCAGCCGAAACTCCTTGGTTGGCCCTTGATATGATTTGATTTGTATGCTCCTTGATGGCTCTTGATATGGCTAAATGCAAGTCTTGACTATATGCTTGAATGTAGATGCAAATGGATGAAATTGAAGGATAGATGAGTATAGAAAATGGTAGCATTTAGTTGCAAAAATGGCTAAGTCTCTTGAATGCCTTAGAGGAAGGGGTATTTATAGAGAAATTTGAATTCTCTAGAGAATTCAATGGTTGAGATTCATCCAACAAAGTCAAGATGAAGGGCTAAGGTGAGTTGAGGACTCACAAGCCTCACATATTGACATGTGGATTGTGAAGTGGATAAAGGTAGGATGATGTGTATGTGATGTGGAAGAGAGGTACATGATGTGGAGGAAGGACAAGTACCTTCCAAGTACTTTGATGTGACCTTTCAATGATCACATGGGGAGAGGGAAAGCTTTGGGAGAATAAAAGTGAATTAAAAATTCACAATGATTGGAAGAATCTAGTGGATAAGACAAGGTTTCCAAAAGGTGGGAATTTGTCACATGTGACTTGATGTGACAAGTCAAAGGTTCTAGAAGATGCATGGGAAAATGGGATTCTAGGAGGAATAAAAGTGAATTAAAAATTCACATGGGGAAGAGAGGAGCCTAGGGTGAATAAAAAGGAATTAAAAATTCCTTGGGGGATAGGGAGATTTGACCAAGGTACTAATTAGGTTTAGAGGATAATTAGGGGTTAATGAGGATTAGAAGCCAACTTGCAAAAGTTGGAGGATGTGACACATCTTAATCAAGGATTAGGCATGTGCACATCCTTAATGAAGAGATTAGGAAATGGATTAGGATTAATTAAAAATGACATGTGAAGAATTAAATAAATTTAATATTTATTTAATTCTTTTAATGAAAAGGGGATTAAGGAGGGTAAGGTATTTAATTATTAATTAAATATCTTAGGGATTTGGCAGAGTTAAGGATATTAATTAAATAATAGTAATATTACTTAATTAACTTGGATAAGAGGATGCTTAGATGAAAAGTGATAAATTTGGATAAATTAATTGTCCAAATTTGGATGTCTACAAATGTAATAGGTGTTGTGGATGACAATGACCTCAAACACAACCAAAAGTTCACAAAGTTAGTAGAATCTTATACTTCCATCTTGTAAAAGTTAGTTAAGGATAAGATCGTGACCTTGCCGAACCCTAAACCCCTTAAGGAACCTTACCCTAGTTGGTATGATGCAAATACCTATTGTCAGTACCATCAAGTTAACAAACATGATACCAAATGTTGTATGTGCCTACATCAAGAGATACAGGACCACATTGAGGATGGTACTATTCATTTTGGTGGAAGCAAAAAAAATATGAATAAATCAGTGGCAAAAGTGAATAGTGAATTGTAGATATATATAGATCCATTTTCATCACATTCTGCTAATATGATTGTTGACCCCACCAATTCTATCACTTAGCCCGAGGCCTATGTTAACATGGTCACAGTTACCCCTACCGCATAACATGTGACTAGTTCGTCGGATGTGACATTCACTTCATAAGACTTACCCTTAAATAACAAGCCCTATCCCCTCTATATTCTCACTCGCCTCGATGTTAACATTGTGAAAGGAGCCTATCATGGTCTCAAACTGGCACAAAAAAAAGGATTTAAGAAGTATGGCTTGAGGGAGATTCTCTCAATACCATAAATAATTTAAAGAATTGTGTTTCCCCCTCATGGACTATTGAAAATTTGATCAAAGATATAATTGATATTCCTAAGTCCTTTGATGAATATTACATTTCTCATATATTAAGAGAGGGAAATGGACTTGCTGATGTATTTGTAAAAATTGTAGTTAGTGGAACTAGGGAATGGGGACTGAACGATCCCCTCCCTATAGAAGCAATTGCAAGAATTAATCATGATTGCTAAATTTAAAGTGATTGATGATTTAGTGAGGCTTGGGGCATGCATGACTTTCATCATGTGGCGGACTATTATGGTAAGGGATGGTAATAAAAAATTGGATTGAGTTGATGGTACATAGATTGATATTTGTAGGGAACATAGCACTAGGTTCATTAATCACTCCTGCCATTATTTTTTTTTCACACGGATTGTGGGTAATATTTGCATAGCCTTCTCAATATTTTTTCTTATTGCATTCAAATTTCTCAAAATTCTAGACTCTTCATTTCCAAAAGCCATGGGTGGAGATAGGAACCACACAAAACCATTATTATGTGATGTCAAAAAGAAGCTGGAGGTTTGGAGAATTTTAGAAAAGGGAAGGTTGAATCCATACCTAGAGAGATTACATGGCAACAATCCGCAAACTACTACATTTTTTGCAAAAGCCTAGAACAATAGGGTCCTCAAGTTGGGTGGAAGAGAGTTTGATGTCAATGAAGATCTCATAGCCAACATTACAGGGCTCTTGACGAAGGGAAAGAAAGTATTCAATGATAAAAAGGAGTTGCAGGCTGCCATGCAAATCTTCTTCAAAGGTGATGAGGCTTAAGACTTGAAGAAAACAAGAAATGGAGGTTTCCAAAGGAGCTCTCTTAAGGCATTATGGGGGGATGTGGCTGAGGAGCTCATGCATTACATTACCCTTGAAGGATGATTCTCTGCGGTAAATTCCTATCATTTCATTATGCTTAATCACTTTTTCCATAAGAAAAGGATTTCTTTCCCCTATTATCTTTTGGCTTCCTTGGATTCTGGTCTCAAAGACCATAAGAAGAACCCAAAGAACCTTGTTTTTCATGTGGGGCTTATCCCTTTTAATCTTTGATTACACCAAAGACTTTGAAGTGGTTAAGCCAATTGCTACCCCTAAGGATAAGTAGAAGAAATTGGAGGAAGAATATGATACGGTCTCTGAGGAGGAGCGGGCTAGAAAGAAGGGAAAGAAGAGGAAGCTCATCCTAGAAAAGGAGTAAGATTCTGAGGAGGATGTTGACTATGTGTCAGAATCTCTTGCTACCATGGAAGAGGAAACCCTTGCTTTTGGGAAGTCTTAAAAGGGGAGATGAGCCCTAACAAGGGTTATGAAACCTAAAGTGAGGATTCAAGTGTTGAAATGTTGATGAGTTGTATGAAGGAGCAGAATGAAGTGGCTAGAGAGGTCTCTTTGCCTCCTATTCTAGGGTTGAAGCAAAATAAGGAGCTGAAGATGGGAAGCAATAGGAAGTTGGTTTTTAAGTCTACAATTCAACTACTGGAGATGAAGTCTCCACTTAATATTATAAGTGGACTTGGTGATGTTGATTCTCTGATTGAGGTTTCAGGCTTGCTGATGGAAAGGAAGGTTGTGGCTGAGGTGGGGAAGGGTATTGAGGATTCTCCTAGTGTGGAACCAGATAGGAAGAAGAAAAGAAGGGCGATTGTTGCAGGAATTGTGGAGTCTATTCGAAAGATCCAAACTCCAACAACTGCTAGGAAGGGGAAGGAAGTCTTTGCAAGTCTGGATAAGGTAAGTTCCTCTCATGAGGAGGATGCTCTGGGTAAGGGGGTCTTCAATATTGATAAGGAAAATATTTTTGATGTTTTGGGAACTGCTAGAGAGGGTTCTATTATTTTTTATAAGTTATTTAAATGGTTGTTTCATGAACTGAATATGAACAATGTGAAAGTTCATGGTATGTTGAGTAAATTTGATGAGTCTCATGGCCAGAATCAGATTGATAATTTGATGAATTCTCTAAAAATTGTGGTGGATGAAATGGTTATTATGAAGCAAAATCTTGAAGGTAGGGCTCTTTCCCTTGAAACTCATTTGGAAAATCTCTATGCTAACATGGATAAGGGTGGGGAGGTGGAAAAATCTGGGGGCATCTTTGATTCTATTGGTATTACCTCCCCTATTCAAACTACTAAAAAACACAAGGAGACTGTTTAGTCTGGTGAGATTGGTGTTGTTGGTAAGCTGCTAGAGGGTGAGGTGTCTGCTGACAAGGGTGATGATGTGAATATTATTTTGATTACCGAGGTAAATGTGGGTGGCCCTAGGGCCAAAACCTATAACAAGACCAAAGCTCTGGTTGGTGCACCTGTCAAAGATATTTTTGATGCCTTTGATGATGGTCAGAAGGGTGTAGCATGCGATGTGGAGGCTGTGGATATACTAAAAAATATGTAATGCTGATGGTTGTGTTCCTCCTTTTTGGCTGACTTTTTGTTGTTGGTATGTTGTGTTTGGGCTGATTATTACTTCCTATAGTTCTCTTTTGATTCAACTGCCTTTTTTGTAAAGGGTTTTGGGCCCCTTCAGAACCCATTATTGACCTCTAATCAAAAACATTGTGAAATGAGTCTTAGTAGACCCTGTGAGCCAAGTGAATGTTATTACAAAAGAGATGTTGTGGTTTAACTCACTACATAGAAAAGAATATGAAGAAACAAAATCCACCATCCATTTTTCTGAAGCCATATGGATCAAAACTTTTGTCCATCTTAGTTGGACCTAGGGCTGTTGACACTATTTTTGATGTCATTCTGGAGTCATATTTGTTGAGGATGAAGCTAATAATACCTTGGATAACTTCCATGAATGGAATTTCCTCTGTTATTCATAAATTTTTAAAGTTCTCCCATGAAGGTGTCATCCATGTAGTGCATGACACTGGATACCAGCCTTTGGTGTCCCATGGGGGATATTCATTAGACCATTTTTGGCCCACCTCGTTTGGTCTGCTTCCTCCAAGGATGGACCTACTTTACAAAAGCTAAGTGAAGTATAAGACTGGGGACAAGGGACAAAAAAAATTGGCTCATCTTGTAGCATAGTAGTTGGATGCTCCTCTTCTAGAAAAGGGAAGGAGAAGCTTGCCTCCTCTCACGCTAACTCGTTCACTCCCCTTTCTTGGGAGGAGTATTGGATGAGAAAGCCTAACTTTTACCCATTAAGTCTGATGATCCATCCTTGGCATAAATGCAAGATTAGGATATCAAACCTCTCTACTAAACTGCCTAGATGACCAAGAGACTAACCTAAGGACCTATCCTGTGGGCCTCGAGGGCTGATCAAAGATTATCCTTGCCTATGTTATACACCCAGAGACCACATAGTTCAACTGACATAGACTTGATTTATTGATGAGATATGAACAAATGGATTGCTAATTTATTATAACGTACTCCTAAGGGACTGACCTAAGTGTCTTGAGGGAAGATCAAAGATCAACCTTGCCTACATTCAAAGCTCAAAGACTCGTAGTTCGACAAGAGGACTTTGTTTTTGACTTTTCTGACTGAATTTTTGACCTATTTTTGGATTTTGATATGTTTTGAATGTTTTTGGATTTTTTGATTTTCTAATTTTTTAATGTTTTTGGCATTTTCTAATTTTACGATGTTTTTGGGATTTTTTGATTTTAAGGGAGACTTCAAGAATATACAAAAATCAGATCTGATGTAGATATAAGAACATTCCCTCAACATGATGCAATAGACTACTTAGATATAGGTAGGACAAACTAACCTTAACAATGGGCTAAGTAGTACTAGGAGGGATCATGATACAAACACAGGATCAAGCTATGATGCAAACAAGGATGGGTGATGGATGGATATATGGAAGTGTAATGGATGGATGATGCAAAACAAGTCATAGAGATCTTAGTGGATGGAGAGTGATTATTTACACAAGGCTCTTGTTTTCCAATTTTTCACCAAGGTAGTTTCCCAAAGCACCATCGAGATGGTTTTCACTAGAGGACAATTTTTCTCTTTAGTGTTTTCAATCCTTTTTCTTTTTTTTTGGATTTTTTGGATTTACACCTTTTGAGATTAGGCATAATTTTTTTTTAGATAGGAGCTATTAATGGGCTCTTACAAAGGCTCGCCTTTGGGTGTTGTTCTTTTTTCAAAAGAGACTCTGCATAGAATGTTGTGTGGTGTTTCTTATGATCCTAGGCTGACTGGATTGCACCTTTACGCTAATACTGTTGAGTTCTCTTGATCAATAGCACTAAGCAAAAGATTGGATACTTCATCCTTTGGAACCTCAGAGAGGTTTTCAACATTGGATGAATCCTTTATCTTTACTATTTTTAGGTTAGAGAATGCCACAATGGGGTTTTCACTCAAAGACCTAGAGATTATTCTCAAGTTTTCACTTTTGCGACTAAAGGATTCAATCATTTCCCCATAATAGGAATGTGTGTCAAGCTCAATATCAAATCCAGCTTTGTGATATCCATATGGTATCATATTCCACAATCCCATGAGTTCTGAGAGTGCCTCATCATTTTCGAATGTGACTAGAATTGGTAGTCCTAGTGGTCCTCATTGGTCATAATCGATGAGTTGGGGATAGACTAAGTTTAGCTCATGGGTTTGGTTGTTTGAATCAAAAGATAAGGTTTTGATCATGAGAAGGGAGGAATCCTCAAATAGCATGGATGAGTCAGTTATGAGGTCCTCCTCATCACTACTACACACATTAATTATATCAAAGGTAAATTTATCTATGACTTGACCTGTGGATACTAGTAACTGAAGGGTGGCTGTTGATAACTAAGGGGAAGTTTTGACTATTTTAACTAGGGCACCTCTGCCAAGTATGGTTACCTTCGTAAGGGTAAATTCGAGGCCAATATTTCTCATACGCTTCTTAGGAATGAGTGGTACTAGAAGACCATTATCATTTTTTCCAAGTTTCTTGTTTCTGTTATAGCCCATACCAAACATCATTTGCAGTCCTTTTCAACTATCATCCATGGGAAGATTAGGCACGGGCCTTTCATCTTGGCATAGCAAACTTGATATATCCTTTTCATCTACCACTTCCCAACTTAGGTCTCCCCAACATTTGAATCTAGAGGGGTCTACTTTGAAGGTTTGGGATGATGTTTCAATTGGTTGGGGCTACCCATGAGACCTAGGAGATTGAGGTAACTCTCCTATTACAAAAGAACTTTTCTTCATTTTGTAATCCCCACACCCATTATATTGGATAATGACTTTGATTTCAGAGATATCAGGAATGGCAGGTGTCTTTGTGTCAGAAGTGGAGGCTAAAGTAGTTGGGTCTACATATGGGATTGAAGAGCCTTCATCATTCTTTGAGACTTGGGGGATTTTATAGTACTTTTCTTCTAGGTTCTTGCAATAATAAAAGGGTTAGAGATCACCATGGACCATGATCTCTTGGTTTTGGTAGGGAAACTTGACGCATTGATGGAAAGTAGATGCAATTTATTGCATCCCATGGATCCATGGATGCCCCAAGATAATATTATAAGGAAAATCAAGGTCAAGGACCTGGCATGTGGTTTCCATGATGGCTGGCCCTACTTGAATAGGGAGTTGAATAGTGCCCTGAGACACTCTTTCTCGGTCATCATATGCTCTTATTGCAATACCTTTACCCTTTTCAATGGATTCCTCGGAGAATCCTAGATTCTTTATGAGATTCTTTATTGCAATACCTTTACCCTTTTCAATCCTCACACATGGGCCAAAAACAAAAAAATCACCCCACAGTTATAATGAAAAACCTCACACATGGGCGATTGTCTTGAGTTTCTTAATATGTGGGCATCCCCCCTTGTGCAATAATGGCTCTTTCGATGTTGAGCACCTTGGGGATTAAATGGTTGTATGTGGTGATACATTGCATCCTTAGATGGAAGGAAAAGGTTTTTTTGAGATTGGAAATGATGGTACAAATTTTTTGTTCCTTTGGCATGGCCCACTTGATTCTATTAGCCTTGGATCACCATCATTGCAAGAAGGATGTGAATGATACACCTTTATCTTGTTTGAGCACAGATAGTTCCTCTCGACTAATATCCATGCCAATGTTGAATGCGTAGATCTTTATGAATGATTCTACAATCTCTTGGAACATTTTGATTCTAGGAGGAAGGCGAGAGAACCATTCCATGGCGGGCCCAACCAAACCTTGAGGAAACAGTTGCATTAGATATGTGTCATCATATGCAACTTCCATGCAATGTACCTGGAATTCCCTGATGTGATCTTCAAGGTTACCAAGCCCATGATATTTGTAAAATTTAGGGATTTCAAACCCTTTTGGGAATGGTACCATCACAAGGATCCTTTCAAATGGATAGGGGCATAAATTTCTTGGTGTTCTCATTATTTTCCTAGATTGGAGATCTAGCACTTGTTGCAAGAGCAATTTTATTTGTGTCGTTACATCATTTTGTAGATCGGGAGGTGGGGTGAATATGTTTCAATATGGTTTGATCATTTGAGTGATGGGTGGAGTGTTGGGTATGTTGGTGGGAGTTTGTTACAAACTCTACTATGTGATCAAGGCTTGTTGATAGGCTTGTAATTGCTATTGTGCCAACAACACTTGTTGTTCGGCTAATAGTTGGGTTGCTTCCTATTGTGCTTGGTACTATTGCAGGGCTTGTTGATATACTTGTTGTTGAGTTGCTCATTGTCATCCTTGATATTGTGTTTGCGCTTGTGCTTGTTGGGCTTGAGCTTGTTGTGCTACTTGTGCAGCCTAGGCAGCCTATTTGGCT
The DNA here is from genome assembly GCA_007258455.2 of Sequoia sempervirens. Taxonomy (NCBI): domain Eukaryota; kingdom Viridiplantae; phylum Streptophyta; class Pinopsida; order Cupressales; family Cupressaceae; genus Sequoia; species Sequoia sempervirens. Next base: position 92,234,579 of record VDFB02281492.1, read on the forward strand.
TGTGCGGCTTGAGTTGCTTGAGCTGCTTGTGCAACTTGGGCAGCTTCGGCGGCTTTTTGTTGTTGCAACAAAGCTTGAACTTGGGAAGCTTTCTATGCTTGTTATGCTTGTGCTTGTTGAGCATCTTGCATGGGTTGTTGATTTTGAAATTGTTGAAGTTCCTTTTATAGGATTTTTGAGCTACTTGCAATGTGATGCTATATTGGTTTGTCATGTTGGGTTTTGGTGGTGCTAGTGGAGGATTTAGAATTGTATGAGATGTCATGATTAGAGCTTGAGGAGGTTGTTGAGGTATTGTTTTATTTATGATAGGAGGATGTGTGGTCAATGGCATGGTTGATATGATAGGTCCTTGTAAGACCGCATTTTGAGATGTTGTGTGGTCAATGGTGTGGTTGATATGATGGGTGGTGTGTTCTCTTGAGGAAATGATGATGATGAGGGATCAAATATCCCCCCTTGTCCAAATAATCCACCTTATCCTTCTGAGTTCATGGGGAGAGAGGCTTGTGTGTTAAGAGGATATGTCGGTGTTGCGTTGAAAGAGGATGGGTCATTGGGGTCATGAAAGATGAGTGGAATATATGGGTGTTTCAGATTCTTAGGAATAGATTGACCCAAAATAGTGTTTGCATTCAAGTCTTGGTTGTTCACAAGGGGATATGTTTGAAGATCATGTAGTAATGAACTCCTCTTGTTGACAATTGGTTGAGTTGGAGCAATGGATGACGTGATTTGTGGGATGGTTTGAGTGATGCTTTGAAAGGATGGTGTGAATGAGACTGGTGACATAATCCCAAGAGGTTTCTCCACAATGGTTCTTACATCATAGTCAGAAGGGATTTTAGCCCCTTCTTTTACCAATTCTAGCATATATTGGGAAGTCCATTGAGTCTCATCATGGCATTGACAATTCTGTGAGTTTCAGGATTTTGGACCATTTCAATGATTTCACCTTGGGTCATCCCCAAGACATTATTGGTGATGTCTTCCACTTTTCCTTCCTCTCGAGGATCTTGTGGTAATAAAGGAAGATTGGGTGGGGGATTGCTAGATCGAATGGGATTGATTTCAGGAGTGGTTTGACTCAAGTCACTTGAAGTAGATGTCTCTTTGTTGGTTTTAATGTTCTTGTGTTGAGATCTAGTTTGAACCATAAAATGAGGATCAATTTTTAGGAATGTGGGAGGTGAATCTCTAATTCCTTAGAATGATCTAAAATTTAGGTACAAAAAAAGAAAATATAGGATAACAAGGATCAAAACGCGATGATGAGATAAATGAAAGATGGATGGTGTGAATGTTTGAACTCTTAAGAAATTTTGAAGGAGATTCTAGACTTTGGGACTTTTGAATTTTTGGATTTTGGATAATGAACTCATAAACCCCAAGATGTTGGATGTTATCAAGGGATAGACTTGTTCACAAGGATTGATAATTTGAATAAATTTTTGAAGAAGGATTCATCTACACACATCTAATCAAACAAGATGATTTGGATTTGATCTAGGGGATTTTCCAAAAGTCTAGCATGAATTATTTTTTCAAGATTTCCAAGAGTTTTTGGTGAGATGATTTTGATTTAATGTTTGGGGATGGATGAAACTGATTGGTTTTTATCCTAAATGAACCTAAAAAGAATATTTTCCTACAAGACCTCGGTGTTGAAGAACATGCTATACTTCCTATGTGAGAAACTCAAGCCTTTGAAAAAGTCTTGGATTTTGACAATAGTAAAATGAGTACAAGATGGGATTGTTCTTTGATGCATGTTTGTAAAATTTGAAGACCAATTTCTCTCTAAATTCATAAATCATAGACAAACGTTTCTTGACAGCTCTTGAACTAAGACCTTTAGACTTTGGTTTTTGGATTTTGATCTTTTGGGAAATAATTTGGAACAATACATGTGTGGGGTTCAATTGTTTCTTATCTTTGCTTAATGAATTCTTTTTACCACAAACACTCTCTTGATTAGCTTTCAAACTAAATGTCTAATGTCCTAATTTATTTTCATCCCACAAACTACATTATGTGGAAATCAAGGAAATTAAGGAAATAGTTCCCTATTGTTGACTTTAGTAAGAGCAAATTGAGATGTAAATCCAAATGCTTAAAAGCCTCTATGGATGGAATACCTAGGGAAAGCAATAGCACTTGGATTTGTTCAAAGGTATTTTCTCCTCCTAAAGGGTTTGAAATTTTGAGGATTTTGTGAGTTATTTGTTTTCCAATGTTTTAGATCCAAGCAAAGTGTTTTGATTCCAAAATGATGCACAACCCTAGGATAGAAAGAGACAATATTTGTTGAGTTCCCACTTGGATAAATCCAACTGCACCTATTTTTAGTAGATGATTAGAATCTTGACCACACTGGCTCTCCTCCACAACACACACTTCTGGGGTCAACCAAGCTTCAGTAACCATGAAACTCCCATGGCATACTTCTCATCTTTACTAAAAATTGAAAAAATGTGAGACGGATTCAAAACGACCGTTCTTGCGCCAACAAATGGATAAGGATTTGGGCTTCTAAACAAATTGGTTCTTAGTCAGGGTGATTGGGGACATGGCACCTTGTGAGCGTCCAACAAGCCACTAAAGGATTTAATCAATCCGACTAGGGCCTCTTATAATTTTTATGGTAGTACCCCATTATGAAAGACATTGTACGGTTAAGGCCTACATACCATGACGACTTGATAGTTTAGTCTTATCCATTTGTATACCGGACCAAGCAAAAAATTGGTTGGAGTTTCCTTCAAATTTTTCTTAGGTAGCCCCTCTAAAGGTAAATAATAGTGAAAAAGCACATCCATAGTTCAACCGATCTTTGTTTGTGTGAACAAAGAGAGAATATACGCGATATACTCAACTCACACTCACAAACTTTGTTCAATTTTAAAAGCCCAAATTGAAGTATGGAGGCAATCTTTTATACAACTTAATATCACAAAAAAGACTTTTGATTCTCAAGATCATCGTGAAGCACGAGAGAAGTGCATATTCCTTTTTAAATGATATTAAATTGTAAAAAAGATTACAAAACGTGAAAAATACATGTTTATTTTAGACCTCAAAGCAGTAATGGATTCTTTTTATAGCACCAAGATGAAGTGTGAAGTTTTCTTGTTCAATTTTTAAATCCAAAGCCAACTCTAGTAAGTTCCTAAGGTTCTTTTTAACCTTTTGATTGTTCTTTTTAAATCCCAAACGAAGTGTATTGGAGTCCTAAAATTGAAGATAACAAGATCCTAAAGATGGGATTATAAATGCTCCCAAAGTGTTTAAAAACACTTGTTACAATGGGTATCAAATTCTTTTTCTTTCACCTCCATACTCCATGATCCTTTAAAACCTGCAATCCAAGCTCCAAATGTTAGATGAAATCAAGAAACAAGAAGATATGAGGGTTAGATAAGTGATTATGCATAGAAACCCTAAAATTTATATCAAGTTACAATGTGATTTGACTTTAGGTGAACATTTCAAAAATTCATCTCTATCAAAGTTAAGAAACACCTACACAATTGGATATATTATGAAATTATAGCCCATTTAAAAAAAAACTTTGAAAAAGACCAAAATATGACCAAGATACGGCCATTTTAAGATTGAGTGCAAAAGTAAGAAAACAAAGGCGTCGCCATTTGAAACACAGAGGCAGCATCGCTATTTGAGTGCAAACAACAACATGGGAATGATAACATTGTTTTTTTAGGATTTGAGCATTGATCTTTGGAAACCAGTGTCGTTCTGTGGAAAAATAGAGACCACAATTGCATTGTTATTTTTTCCAGCATTGTTTGACCTAGAAAGACAAAAAAGAGAAATAACGATAGAAATGACCAAAAAAACATGTTAATTTTGAGATTTGTGCCCTCCTTCTAGCACTAAAATGTGAATGGTTGATCTAGACCTACTCAAACATGAATAAAGAATCCAATGTTAATCAATAAACACATCTAAAACAATCATTCCCTGTGCAATTCATTCAAATGCCAAGAACAAGAAACAAAGCGAAATTAATCAAATGAAAGCTACTAAATCTTGTTCAAAACATTCAAACCATCATCCCATGGGGGAATTGACGCTACTTTGGTGTGGAAAGTAGCCCTTTCTCAATTCCTTTCAAAGCTTTGATCCACTTGATTGATGATTGTGTGCTCCTTAATGAAATTTGCAATAACCTAGTTATGGTGATGAATTGTTATGAAAACTTTAATGAACAATGGATGAAATTGCATAAAATTTGTAGATAATGACCTTGTATAAAGTTGTGGATCCAAAATCAATAAAGAAGCTCTCCATTTATAAGAAAGAAGGATGGAGGAATGAGAAACATGAAGGATGTGGGACTAAACATAAGCCAATGACATTGTGTCACTTGTCAACATGCTAGTGGATAGAGGTGGAACACATTTTCATCAATGTGCAAATAAATGCAATTAGGTGGAAATTTGAAAAGATTAGCTGATTTGACATTGACTTAGATTTTTAGATTTATTTAAATCAAAATGAGAGGAATGTGAATATTAGTGATTTAATAAAATAAATTTGATCTATTCAATTAAATGAAGAACTTTAGAAGTTAATTAAATAAAATTGATTTATTTAATTAAAGAGATGACTTTAGGATTGATTGATGACTTAATTAATAAAAAATGATTTATTTAATTAAAAAGAAGAATATGATGATTTAATCAAATAAAGATTGATTTATTTAATTAAAAGAGGACATTAGGATTAATTAAACAAAATGATTTATTTAATTAATAGAAGATAGTGATTTAATCAAATAAAGTTGATTTATTTAATTAACAGATGAAATGTTATGAATTTAATCAAATAAAGATTATTCAAGATGAACTAGTGTTAGTAAATCAGGATCAGGTGCACAAGATCAATCAGTATATTTTACATGTCTACATTTTTCCCCTCTTTGAAGCAATGTACTTGTTGCGTTGGTTCAAAGAATAACCTACTGAGATCAAAATTTAAATTTTTTCAATTTTTTCGGATGCCTCATTACTGCCCCAATAGAAGAATTACGCTGGTATATTGCCCCCTCAAGAGATCGAAAAAAATGGATTTTTTGATGATCTTGCAAAAAAAGAGGACAAGCTACCTGATGGGTCTAGAAAAGCTCTAGATGAAAAAAAATGTGCCAAAACACAAAAAAAAATGCAAAACGAGCCTTGGTTGGGAAAAAATGGGGTCGGGGGCACAAAACCCTAGCTTGATGGCTAAAATGAGTCAAAAAACCCTAATTTTCATGCTTAAATAGCCCTCGAGGGGTCACTTTCAATTCATTTGCACACTCAACCTTTAGAATTTCCTTCATTTTGAGCTTTGACCTTCATGAGAGATGGCGCAAAGAGTGCTTCTCCAACATATTTTCGAGTGAGTTTGAGTCTACTAGAGGCTTCCAGGCAGCAGGACTACTAGTATGTGACCCTAACCCACCTTGTTATTTCAATTTTTGTGTGCATTTATTGCACTTTGAAGAATCACAAAGTCCAACGATGCTAGAAAGGTTAAATCAATGATGCTCATCTTCAAAGAGCGCCGCTATTGTGATTGGCGATGTCGCATCGCAGTTTAGGACTTAGGGTTCAAACTCCAAAAGTAGAAGCATATGCAAATAGTGTTGCCATGATCCAGTTAAGTCATTAGGGTTTTAGGTCAAATAAGCCCGCGGTCAAACAGTGACACCGCAGTGGGGTTTGTAGTTTGGAGGTTCTAGTGGTGCAGTTTGGAGTTTCCAAATAGCGACGCTTTTGCTAATAGTGAAACATTTGTTGTTTTAGTTGTGAAAACTTCAAACGAGATCAATATTTTTTATGAAACTTGACATTGTGGCTTTACTGGTGCAGGAGGATAGAGAGCCTGTGCATTCACATAAGCACTGATCCTCGTTGCTTGGAAAATTGAATGGATTACATGAGGTCCTTTAGGGGCACCTTGGAGTGATCAGTCTATGGTATGTTGCATATGTGCCAGCCATCAGGACTCACCTAACTATGATGAGCACACTAGTTGAGCGATGGCATAGTGAGACATCATCCTTTCATCTTCCCACTAGTGAGGCGACCATCACATTGGAGGACGTCTGGCAGATTTTATGATTTCCCATCCATGACTAGAGGGTTATATATGGCATGGACACTGGCATAGATGCGTGCTATGAGATCATGGGGATGGATGAGATTGTCTTTACCGAGGGTCAGATTGAGATTGAGCACTATAGAGGTCAGATGTCGATATTTCAATTGATTCTTGCAACTATTATTTTAGGACTTGTAGCTCTAGATCGATGGGGTAGGTATTTTAGTCTAGGATGGGGTCTACCTTGGGATTGGATGCTCTTCTAGAGGTGCTACTTTTCTTGGGGGCCAATGATGTTGGCCTCACTATATCATGATTTGCATGAGTTCACGTATTGCGACAAAAAAGCCATTGGAAGAGGGGTCACACTTCTACATATTTGGGCATGGGAGCACATAGTCGTGCTTTGACCAAGAGTCACAATGGTTGACATTGAGCCTAACAACTGAGCAATTTTGTAGTACAAGGGTGGTCTTACATTCTCCCACACAGGATAGCTTGTCATTCCTCACTGGCAGAGGGTTATCGTTGAGATGACCATATTTAGTTGGAGACCTTGGCTAGGAATGCTACATGGTGTGACGATGTTTAGCATCTTTTCTATGCAAGGTAGGATTGGCTTATGTAGGGATGTGAGCACATGATGATTGAGCACTACTTGCCCAAATGAGTAGCTAGATAGTTCAGAGACATCCAAGATAGGCCAGATGATCAGTCTATGGCCATCTTTTCTTAGTCTACTAGAGAGCCTATATGGGGTTGGATGATCTTGACAGAGGATGCAGTCGATTCATTCAGATAGCTGGTAGCTAGGCCTTGGGATTATGATCAAGGGTAGGTAGACCCAAGGACTACTCAACCCTACAATGATCGATTTCAGCCTCCAATCTGATTGATGATTCCAAGGAAAATTCTTCCATGACGAAGGCCTCGAGGCCAGATAGCCAGGCAGAGGCGAGGATGAGGAGGAGGACCACCTCCACACCAGCCACATCTGCATTAGGATTAGAGGGGACTGGGAGACCAGCAGAGGGATTCTCCCAAAGATCAGCAACCACCTCTGAGGGATCAACAGTCACCGCGAAGAGACAAGTAGCCACCACCACCTCCGCCACCTCAGCCTGATCAGACAGATGTTCTAATTTAGTAGCTTCAGGATTAGGTATAGACACTGACAATGGAGAGGGACCAAGCTAGGAAGTAGGTCCAGGCCCTTATAGAAAAGCATGATCAGGTTGTACAACAATGGCAGGTGATAGAGTTGTAGCTGGCACAAGAGACTAGAAAATGTTGGTGCAATTAATATTTAATTACACTTTGCATAAGTTTACTTAGGATTTATTTAATTCCTAAGTTATAGGTTCTTATCTTTATCTTGTTTCTCAAGATAAGATTAGGGTTATGCATCTTTTCTTTTATAAAGCAAATCATTATCATATAATTATTGAATTCTTGAATAATATTATGTTGCACATTGTTTTGCAACCTCTCTGCTTTTTCTGATTTTCTCTTCTGTGGAAGGTCCTTTTGGTTTGAAAATCTGATCTTGGTTTCTAACATGGTATTAGAGCCTTGATTTGCAGCCCCTTCTCAGATTTTTGAGAAAATCATTGCAGGGTTTGTTCGGGATTCCTCGAGGGTTTCATACCTTGAGTTTGTCTCTCTATTTGGGTGCTCTTGCATGGTTACTTTCGGCACACGTTGGAGGAAATCTGAGCTCATTTTCAAGTCCAGGGCTATTGAAAAAGTCAAGATTGACTTTTGTTTCACCTAAATCCGACATTTTATGCCAGAGTTATGAGGGTTTGAAGATTTGCCAGATTTGGGAGTTGCGAAGCTTTTGGTGCGTTTTCAGGAAGATCGGACCTCACCATCAGATCCAGAGCATCCAAGAGATGAAAATAGACATATAACTTGACCTATTTTGGTATCAGGAGCTTCTGAGGCAAAAAAAAATTACTCGTATGGCCCGTACATCTGTCTGCACGTGGATCGAGAAAAATTAAGACCCTGGTAAATTCTTTTTATTTTTTTGGCTTTCATATTTTTGTCAGAAAATTAAAAAGAATTATTGAAAGGTTTTTTTGAAAAAAAACTAAAGAAAACAATGTCAAAAATTTTTTTTTAAAAGATTTACAGGCTTTAAAGCCTACGGCGGCAGAGGGTACCCCGTACCCTACCACAGTAGGGTTGTACGCTGCTGCTGATAGGGCGGGGCCCTACCCACTGGCCACCCTCCACCACCTCATTCCACCGGTGGTGACTTACTTCCACTGGCAATGCTCTTTTATCCCCGGTGGTTACATCCTCCCACCGGCAGCAGACAAAAAATCGGCGGACTTTAGAAGACCCGGCGACACAAGTAACACAGAGGGAATATTCCCTTTTCCTCGGAATATTCAGGCGATCGGTTATTTCTCTTGCGAAGTTCAATTTTTTTAGATGACGGGCGTCAATTTTTTTGCAGGGGGGCATTTTTTGCGCCGACGGCTAGATGGCCATCAATTTTTTTGCCATGAAGTGCTAACGTCAGAATGATGTCACCCAACCGTACAGCGCTCTTTGCCCCTCCTAGCCCTGATTTTTCCTAAAGGAGTAGTTTTTTTCTTTAGGTCATAACTTGGGCATACGGTATTGAAATCGGGCAAACGAGATATTTTCGGAAATTTGGTTCCAAGAATTTTCTGATGGTGTAGTTTGTTCTCAGAAATTTTGTTGTTTGATGGGATTTTTTCCAGTTGAAGTCAGATGTTTAGATTTCGCTTCAGAGGGCATATCTTTTGACTCGGTGATCCTTTTTTCATCTTTTTCGTGGCATTGGAAAGCTGGTTCAGTCCTCTACATAGATCTGATTTCTACTTTTATTTTTATAATTACATGTTTTATATGCTCTCCTTTTACAATCGTTGGGTTATTGTAATAAACGAACTGAGATGAAGTTCCATTCAGGGGGGTTTCTTGCATAATAAATCTGATTAGAGTGTAGTTTTCACTTTGATCTCCATATTTCATCTTGATTTGTTGGCAACTCGCATGGGTTATTTGGTCTCCTTGTTTCTTTTGGCCATATTCTTGTTATTTCTTGACACATATCAGATTCTTCGGTTCACACTTCAGTTGAGAGTTCATGTTTCCTAATCCGCATTGGTTCAGATTCTTCTCAGTTTGAGGGCCATGTTTTTATGGTTAATGTTCCAGAGTCTATTTTTGGTACTCCTTCACATGGAAGAGTTTCAGTCATAGTTTGGCATCGGCATTGAGATACACAGTTTCAAGATTCTGTCATCATCTCATCTACTGTTGCTTCACAGATTCCAGGGTTGTTCCAATTTGTGAGTTTTCTAGTGTTCTGTGGCATCGGGTCTGCTGTCACATTATCATGATTCTAGTTTTGGTTTCATTTGTAGACAGAGGTATCTTTCCTTGCTTGTCAGATTGCAGTTCCAGTGTTACTCCATAGTGTTCTTCCAGTGCTTCATTGCAGCAATCATCTCTTTGTAGGGGGGTTTTGTCCCACTGGGTTTTCCTTCTCTACCTCATCTTTGCATTTGTACATGAGTACCTAATCAGGACTTGTTGTCAAGACTCATCTTTGCATAATAATTTTGCTTCTCCCTAAGTTGTACTTATGGGGGGTGTTGGTGTAATTAATATTTTATTACACTTTGCATAAGTTTACTTAGGCTTTATTTAATTCCTAAGTTATAGGTTCTTATCTTTATCTTGTTGCTCAAGATAAGATTAGGGTTATGCATCTTTGATTTTATAAAACAAATCATTATCATGTAATTATTGAATTCTTGAATAATATTATGTTGCACATTGTTTTGCAACCTCTCTACTTTTTCTGATTTTCTTTTCTATGGAAGGTCTTTTTGGTTTGCAAATATGATCATGTGTGGAAGGTTGAGTATTACAGATTTCATTATTGACAAGCAGTTCCTCCGGCGGCTCGGGTGCCAGAGTTTTCACAGCAGACAAGATATAGACCGGACCAACTTGAGAGGCAAGTGGGTGAGGGGAGCAGCCATTAGGGATAGTTCACATGTTTTTTATCAATGACACTTGATTTTTTGAGATCCACGGGCTCCATTTTTTATAGCCCTGTGGGCATTGTATACATTTGATTGATACACATACATGATCCTAATTTTGTACCATGACAATTACATTATTGATATATATGATATGATCGATTTGATTATGAGATGGTGCCCTATTTTATGTGATGTTCTATATGCTATGTGACTTTTTTTTATGTGATGTGATGTATGTATGATTCTATATTATGCAATGTGATGTATGATTATTCTTATGGATGGATGGATGCATTTCTTTTGCAGTATATTTTCTATGCACTTTTATGGAGTATGGATGTATGGATGCAGATGATATGCAAATGATTTTAATATGCTTAGACTAACAGATCTATATTATGCCCCTAATGGATAATGTATGGTTATGATCATGAGATGTATGGAATGTTATGATATGCTCCTTTCTTTTTCAATATCTTTTTCATGTATGATATGATGATGCATGTATGGATGCATATATAGATGATATGATGATGCTTATATGATTATGTAATGAATGCAAATGTATGGTTTATGAGATGCTTAGAATAACCAATCTATATTATGATGATGAAATGCAATGCATATGATATGATCAGTGTTTTCTAAATGATATGATATGGATGATATGTAGCATGCTGATAGTTTGTGGATGCAAGATGGATGCATTAGTGATGTTTTTGATTTAACTGTCATGGCACCATGTTATCACAGAGAGAAGAAAGAAGAAACTAGATGAAGACAAGAGGATCCAAAAAGTTCATGATCTACGAGACTTTATTAGAAATGATGATAATGATGATGATGATTTTCTTATCAAGAATTGGGATTTTACAAGGGATATTTACCTTATGTTTGATGACACACATAGGTATGATGCATCAAGGTATAAAGAACCAGGATGGCGTTGCACCTAGTGTGATGAACTTTCACTCAACAATCAAATAGGAGTACTATTCACACCTGGCATACAAAACCTCATTTAAACTACAGATCATATATTCCAAACATCTTGGACCAAAACACAGAAGGAAAAGCCTTCCTATGTGGTTAACAAGACACCAAAAACACCTTCCCTACAAACCAAACAAAGCACGCATGACCAAGGTTATATTACAAGAATATCCAACAAGCACAGTAGATAAAAGATAATGATGATTGCCCCATTCCTTTCTATCTAAATCCCTTTGTTTGGACATCATTGAGAGGTCATTGAATTGAGCGCAATAAGATTAATCAAAAGACAAAGATCAAGTAAACAAACAAGCTAATGTTTTTCATACTGCTAGCCAAGACTAAACTATGGTGATGCATGATGTTGATGTCCATTGTAGGAAGGATGCATCCTAGGACATGATGTTATCAAATGATTTGGGACAAACTAGATGATGGGATATTAATACCAAGAGTTGACCAACTTGTTTATCTACTGACCTATACTTGAGACTTTGACATTTGAGTTTTCACTTTTGAACCTGTTATACTTGTTTATGATTGTTTCACCAAAGGTTGAGGGTGATGATGATTTATTGTGAACGGATGTTTATTGCGGTTGATAGCGAGATGTGATGGATGGATTTTTTCAAATATTTGGATGTTTTGATGTTTTTGAAATGTTTTGAAGATGTTTTTGGTATTTTCAAGATGTTTTACAAATGTTTTGATTTTCTAACTTTCTAATGTTTTTGGGTTTTTAGATATTTTGACCAAGAGACTAACCTAAAGACCTATCCTAGGGGCCTCAAGGGCTGATCAAAGATTAGCCTTTCCTACATTATACATGCAGAAACCACATAGTTCGACTAACATAGACTCAATTTATTGATGAGATATGAACACATGGATTGCCATTTTATTATAACAAACTCCTAAGGGACTAACCTAAGTTTCTTGGGGGAAGATCAAAGATTAACCTTGCCTACGTTCAGAGCTCAGAGACCCATAGTTCTATAAGAGGACTCTATTTTTGACTTTTTTTTATTGAATTTTTTACCTATTTTTGAATTTTGATATGTTTTTGGATTTTTTGATTTTTTGATGTTTTTGGATTTTTTGATTTTCTGATGTTTTTGGGATTTTCTGATTTTACGATGTTTTTGGGATTTTCTAATTTTAAGGGATACTTCAAGAATATACAAGAATCTAATCCAATGTAGGTATAAGAACATGGCCCCAGTATGATGCAACAGACTACTCTAATATAGGCAGGACAAACTGACCTTAAGAATGGGCCGAGTAGTACTAGGAGGGATCATGATACCAACATAGGATCAAGCTATGATGCAGACGCAAATGAATGACAGATGGAGATATGGAAGTGTGATGGATGGATGATGCAAAACAAGTTGCAAAGATCCTAGTGGATGGAGAGTGCTTATTTACACAAGGTGCCTATTTTCCAGCTTTTCACCAAGGTACTTGTTCAAAGTGCCACCGAAGTGGTTTTCACTAGAGGACAATTTTTCTCTTTAGTGTTTTCAATCATTTTTCTAATTTTTTTTAGATTTTTATATTTTTAAATTTTTTTTAATTTTTTGAATTTACACCTTGTGAGATTAGGCATAAAACTTTTTGAGATGGGATTTATTCATGGGCTCCTACAGAGGCTCCCCTTCGGGTATTGATAGCTAATATGCTCATGATTTGTAGCTTGTTGTGATGATGAAGGGTCCTAACCAATTGGGTTCAAACTTACCCTTGTTATTTGGATTTGGTACAATTTTCTGATTTTCCTTCAACATGAGCTCTCTGACTTCAAAGGTCTAACTCTTTATATTCTTGTTATAGCTTTGCTTCAGATAGTTTTGGTAGACTTACAAATGGTTTAAGGCATTCATGCATTGCTCATCCAGTAGTTCCAACTTGTTCAATCATGCTACCCGATATTCTTCATCTATAATGAGATTCTGCAATGATATCCTCAGGGATGGGAGCTCAATCTAAATGGGTAGGATGGCTTCTAATCCATAGACCAGGGAGAAGGGGGTGGCAGCTGTTGGTGTGTAGATACTTGTTTGATAAGCCCACAAGGCGAGATTCAATTGCAAGTTCTAGTCACAACCAGTGTCCTTGACTATTTTCTTTAGGATTTTTAGGATTGTCTTATTGGTAGCTTTTGCTTGGTCTTTTCCTTGAGGGTAGTATGGAGTGGAAAAGTGATGTTGGATTTTGAACTTTTGGCATAAGTCTCGAACATCCTAGTTTTTGAAAGGTGTCCCATTATCTGAGATAATGGCTTGAGGGACACCGTAGCGAAAAATTAGGTAATTCAGGATGAACTTGGATATCTGCTTTCCTATGATGTAGGTCATGGGGATGTCTTCCACCCACTTCATGAAGTATTACACGATGGTGCTGATGAACTTATGTCCACTGGATGAGGTGGGGGTAATTTTTCCAATGAGATCGAGCCCCCATTGTGAAAAGGGCCAAGGTGTAATGATTGGATGGAGCTCCTAAGCTAGTGCATGGATGAGATCCCCATACTACTGACACTGCAAACACCTTTGAACATATTCATGAGCTTCCCTTTCCATTGTAGGCCAATAGTACCTAGTCCTCAACAATTATTAGCCAAGGTAATACCACTCAACTGTGAACCACAAATTTCATTGTGTGCCTCAGTTAAAGTAGTCAAAGCTTCCTCAACATTAAGGCATCATAACAAGGTTCCTTAAATGCTTCTATGGTAAAGGGTATCTCCTAAGATGAAAAAATGAGATGACTCATTGACGAATGTTCTTTTAAGGTTTGGGGTTATATCAGCGGGGAGGACTCCTATTCTCAAGTAGGTGTATATATCATGATACCAGGGATCATCGGGACCAACAATTTCACACACAAATTCAAACTCTAGTACTTCAAATGGTGGTATGAGAAATTGCTCTACAAGGAATTCTTACTTTGGGACATTGCGTGAGACATCTAGTAGCAATCCAATAGTTGCCATAGCATCTACTACTATGTTATTTTCTCTTGGTAGTTGCTCAAATGTGATATCAATGAAGGACTCCTTGAGACTTTCCACCAGTTTCTTGTATGGAGTCAACTTGTGATCCTTCATTTGGTAGTCTCCATTGACTTCATTAATGATAAGCTACGAATATCCATAGACTTTGAGTCCCATGATTTTCCATTGCACTACAATTCTTAGTCATATGACAACAGCCTCATATTCTACAATGTTATTTGTGCAAGGAAATGATAGCTTGTATGATTTAGGTATGCAATCTCCTTGTGGTGTAATGAAGAAGACTCCAACTCCTGACCTATGTTGTGTGTAGGATCCATCAAAATACATTTTCCAGTGATCTGCCACACTTACATTAAAGATGGACTCATCGGGGAACTCTGATACAAGTGGGTTTTCTAAATATATCGGTGCTTCTACTAGCTAATCTACAATTTCTTGTCCTTTAATGGCCTTTCATTCCACATTCTCAATGTCATGTTCCATTAGGCTCATAACCCATTTATTCATTCGCGTTGTGAGTGTTTCTTTGGATAGTAGGTACTTGAGAGGATCTATTTTGGTGATGAGTTTGATCTGGTGTGCTAGCATATAATGTTTAAATTTCTGAGTTGTGAACACAACTGCTAAGCAAGCTTTCTCAATGGATGTGTAATTTAGTTCATGTCCCACCATGGTTCTACTAATGTAGTAAATAGCTCTCTCTTTCTTGTTTTCGTCATGTTGTGCCAAGAGAGCACCAAGGGCTATTGTTGTTGCTGATATATAGGATCAAGGGTTTTCCTGGAATTGGTGGCATGAGAACTAGTGGTGTGAGTAAGTAATCCTTGATTTTATTGAAATCCTAGTCACATTTCTTGTCCCACTTGTATGCTACCCCCTTGTGGAGAAAATGAGAATATGGGATAGCCTTGTCTGCTAGTTGCACTATGAATCAACAGATGGACTAGAGTCTTTCTTGTAAGCCTCTTAGTTGCTTCAATGTCCTTGGTACCTCCATTTCGAGGATTGCCTTGACCTTGGTGGGGTCTATCTCAATTCCTCTCATAGACACAATGTACCCAAGAAGCTTTCCTAATTGTACCCCAAAGACACACTTCTTTGGATTGAGTCTAACTTTGTACTCTTCTATCCTATCAAAGATGGAGCCTAGTCCTACTATGTGATCTTGACGTTTCCTTGACTTGGCCAATATGTCATCCACATAATCCCCCACAGTATTGTGAATCATATCATAAAAGAATAGTGTCATGGCCCTTTGATAAGTTGCTCTTACATTCTTCAGCCCAAATGGCATCGTATTCCAGCAATATGTCCCCCATGGACAAGTAAAGGCTATATTGTGTTGGTCTTCCTTAGCTATCATGATCTACTTGTATCTTGAGAATCCTTCCATTAGTGATAGCATTTCATGTCCTGCCATCATATCCACAATCATATCAATCTTTGGAAGAGGAAATTCATCCTTGGGACATACTTTGTTCAAATCTCTGAAGTCAGTGCAAATGCGAATTCCCCCAGTGGGTTTTGAAATAGGTACAACATTTGAGACCCACTCTAGATAATCAATCGGCCATATGAACCCTACATCAAGAAGCTTCTATAATTCCATTTTGACTAGTAATGCTATTTGGGGATGCATCTTCCTTAGCTTCTATCTCACTGGCTTTGCTTCATGATATACAGCTAGGTGGTGAGCCACAACTTATAGATCAAGCCAAGGCATCAGCATAGGTCCATGAAAACTTTACCTTCCTTTCCCTTAGGAAAGCAACCCAGATTTCTTATTCTTCTATCAAAAGAGATTTTGCATAGAATGTTATGTGTGTCATTTCTTCTGATCCCAGGTTGACTGGATTTCACCTTTCTGCTAAGATTGTTGACTTCTCTTGATGAATAGAACTAAGGGGAAGATTGAATCCTTCATCCTATGGAACCTAAGAGAGGTTTTCATAATTGGATGTGTCCTTTATCTTTAATTTTTTTGGGTTAGAGAGTGCCACAGTGGGGTTTTCACTCAAAGACCTACAGACTATTCTCAAGTTTTCACTTTTGCGATAGAAGGATTCAATCATTTCCCCATAATAGGCATGTGTGTCAAGCTCAATTTCAAATAGAGCTTTGTGATCTCCATATGGTATTGTATGTTGGTAGATGGTCAGCACTCCCCTTGGAATTTGTGACATAAACTAACTGCCTCTCATGGATCCACTTGAATTAATAGGTTGATCTTTTATGCAATGACAACTGTGGGCCAACAATTGGTATCAGAGCCAAAGGTGTCAGGTTTGAATCGCCTCAGGTAATGCTGAGGGGGAGTTTGTTGGTAGATGGTCAATGCTCCCCTCAGGATTCGTAACATGGACTAACCGCCTCCCATGGATCTGTTAACTCTGGTAGTTGTATTGGGAATTAACATGTTGATCTTTTGGTGCAACATAAACTATGGGCCAACATCATATCCCACAATCCCATGAGTTCTAAAAGAACCTTATCATTTTTGAACATGTCTACAATTTTTGGTCTTCATTGGTCGTAATCGATGAGTTGGGGATAGACTAATTTTAGCTCATGGGTTTGGTTGTTTGACTCGAAAGATAAGGTACTGATAATGAGAAGTGAGGAATTCTCAAATAGTATGGGTAAGTCAGTTATGGGGTCCTCCTCATCACTACTAGACACATCAGTTATATCAAAGGTAAAGTTACCTATGACTTGACCTATGGATACTGGTAACTAAAGGGTGGTTGTTGATAACTCAGGGGGAGTTTTGACTATTTTAACTGGGGCACCTCTGCCAAGTATGGTTACCTTTAGAGGGGTACATCTGAGGAAAAGATTTCTCATATGCTTCTTAGGAATGAGTGGTACTAGAAGACCATTATCATTTTGTCCAAGTTTCTTGTTTCTATTATAGCCCATACCAAGCATCATTTGTAGTCGTTTGCTGCTATTATCCATGGGAAGATTCGGCACGTGCCTTTCATCTTGGTATATAAAACTTGATATGTCCTTTTCATCTACCACTTCTCACCTTAGGTCTCCCCAACATCTAAATCTAGAGAGGTCTACTTTAAAGGTTTGGGATGTTGTTTCAATTGGTTGGGGCTAACCATGAGACCTATATTGGAGTTAAAATGACACTAAGAGGGGGGGTGAATCAGTGTCTTAATAGATTTGACCAATTTTAAAAAATTCATAAACATAGCTCAGATTTGATCTCAATATTACTCTAATTAATGCATTCATGAGCTAAATGTAATCATTCATAAATAGAATTGAGAAAAGTAATAATCCCAATAGTGAACTAAAACAACAACAACATTGTAAAGTAGTGAGAACTCAGAAGAACAAAGAGACACAAGATTTTTTCGAGTGGAAAACCCTCCTGGGGTATAAAAACCACTCCCGAAATACCTTGCAGGCTTAACTTTTAATCAATGTTCACAATGCCTTATAGGCCAATTTTAGAGCACCCACTCAAGGAGCACCAACCCCTTGTTTTTGAGACACCCATCTCAAGGAGTACCAACCCCTCAAATTATATTTTGAACAATAATAATAACTCAGAGGATTTCTCTGTTTTCAGTTAAGCACATATTTCTCTATTTTCTCGTCTATAGAATACCCTAAATATTCAATAATAGAATCCTTAAAATACTATATAGAGAAGAAATTTACAATGTCTCTGCCTCTTGTTATTCAGATTTTTATTGCATAGTTTATTCATGCATTTTCATACAGCCAAGGAATGATAATCTTAGGATTACAACCAGAGAGCTTTCACCATTTTCAACGCTAGTTTTTATATACATTTCAAGTATGTCATTCATGATGAAGGTCTTCAAAGAATGCATTTTTCACAAGAATCTAAAACTCACTTGCCAATTTTAGAATCTGAAGTTGAAAAATGACAATTTGTAAATGATGGTAAAAATCAAGAGTAACGCCTGTCCAGAGGGCTGCAAATAATCTGTTATTTCAAAAACATGACTGCCCATAAATGAAACTCAAAGAATATTCTGCCATGTAACCATTCTAAGATTCGATGCCAACCAATGATGTTGGCCTGCACCTATACTTAGAAATTCCCATGTCGGCCATAGTGATTGAGTCTTCGTTAATCATTCACTGAGACATCTAGATAGTCCTGCCGAAGGAAATTAAATCGCATGTCATTCCCCTTAGTTATCGCTTTCACCATGACCCATCAGAGTCGAGAAGACCTCTCACATACCACATTATGTTTCACCGAAAGCACTTTTATCTCTTATGTGTCGCTGTGACATTTTGTTGTCGGGGAGACACTTTGTAGATAATGCCGAAAGTCATCCTTTCATCCGGTGTCACTGAGACAATTCATAATCGGGGAGAGCATATGTAGGTTTCATTATGTTTCACTGAAAGACCTTATCCTTTCTGAGTCGTTGAAACAAAAATACACTCTTGCTGAGATGTATCCTTCATCCGCCTTCGCTAAGACAATGCATAGTCGGGGTGACTTCTCATAGAGCATCCTGTGTCTTACCAAAAGTCCACTTGATCATTCCTGCTCGCTAAGACAACTTAATGCCTATGCTGACAAGGTCCATATGTATTCCATCGGTGAGACCCACAAGGT
Source organism: Sequoia sempervirens (assembly GCA_007258455.2). Classification (NCBI taxonomy): domain Eukaryota; kingdom Viridiplantae; phylum Streptophyta; class Pinopsida; order Cupressales; family Cupressaceae; genus Sequoia; species Sequoia sempervirens. The sequence continues at coordinate 92,253,354 of VDFB02281492.1, forward strand.
TCGCTATGACATTATATCGATGTCGCAACTCTTGCTGATGTGTTCCCATTCAACCTCTGATCAGTGTGACATAACAATCTCGTTGTGACTTCATACGGACGGTATAACTCCTACTGATAGGGATCACCCTCTATCACCAAAACCATGGAGAAGTCCTACCAAAATCTGCCTATGAAACTCCATGTGTAAATTCGGCGAGACCGAAGGTCATTCGCTAAGAGCTCACTTTGATAACCCTAACTCTTACCGATATGTATCTTCCTACCACCTGTCGGTGTGACAATGTACAATCGCTATGACTTCACACTGAAAGCAGCATGTCTGGCCGAAGTGAATCTTTAATGTGCCAGTCAGTTGATGTAACAATTCAAACTTTCCAAGACACAATTCCAATGAAGGATCACTTACGCCGATGAACCACCTCATGTATTAGTCGGTGAGACCCAACTCATTCGGAAAGACCTCTCCCCAGTGAAAAATACTCATTCTGATAGACCTTTCCTTTGTCGCCAAAACCACGTGAATGTCATGCCAATAGATACCCAATGGTGAATTTTGTCATCAAGGACAAACCAATCAGAATCACAACTGAGAACCAACAAACTCCCCCTTTGTCCTTGATGGAAAAATACAAATGACTCTTCCCCTTTTGCCTCAATGACAAAGGATAGAAGAGAAGAATGTGCAATGCCAGGAAACACAACTGAGAAGCCAACCAAAAGTATCATGAGAAACAGCTGCAACAACCAAGATTGTAGGAGAGTTGTAAGTGAATCAAAATATATAACATGCTCCCTCTAAGCTGAAGCTTGGTGAATTAGAGAAGTAACGATTGAGAGATAACTCCCAATCGAAGTCTCAACCTTTCAAATAACTCTTTTGCTAAGGGCTTAGTAAAAATATCAGCCACCTGATCTTGTGATCCAACAAAATTTAAACATACTTCATTAGCCAGTACCTTTTCTCACAGAAAATGAAACTTGATAGCAATATGTTTAGTTCGAGAGTGCATAACAGGATTTTTTGAGATATTTATCGCACTTGTGTTATCACAAAGAATAGAAACAAGTTCAGGAACTTCAATACCCATATCAGATAGAGTTTGACTCATCCAAAGAACTTGAGTACAACATGAAGTGGCAACAATGTATTCTCCTTCAACAGTAGAGAGAGAAACAAATACTTGTTTCTTGATGTGCCATGCCACTAAACGATCACCAAGAAAGAATGCAGCACCACTGGTGCTTTTCCTATCATCCAAACAACCAGCCCAGTTAGCATCAGTATAAGCAATCAAAGATAAATCATTTCTTCTAGGATACCAAAGACCATAATCAAGAGTGTCTTGAATATACTTAAAAATCCTTTTAACAGCAGTGACATGGGATTCTTTAGGTGATGCCTGAAACCGTGCAATAGTGCAAACTGCCTACATGATGTCAGGTCGAGAAGTAGTTAAATATAATAGACTTCCAATCATTGATCTATATTCAGTTTGATTTGTATCAGGAGAATCATCAACCTTAGTAAGTTTGCATCCAGTAACCATTGGAGTGCTAACTGGATGGTATTCATCCATCTAAAATTTCTTAAGCATCTCTCTAGCATACTTGGTTTGAGAAAGAAATATTCCATTTTCATGTTGAGAGATTTGAAGACCCAAGAAGAAATTTAATTCTCCCAATAATGACATTTCAAATTCAGATTCCATTAGCTGAGAGAATTTTTTACTCAAAGTAACATTGTTACAGCCAAAGATAGTGTCATCAACGTAAATTTCAACAACCAAAATATCAGAACCTTCAGTTTTAACATAAAGATTGTTTTCTACACCTCTAACAAAACCATTTGAAAGTAGATGACTATCCAGCCTAGAGTACCAAACTCTAGGTGCTTGTTTTAAGCCATAGAGGGCCTTTTTCAATTTGTAAACATGATCAGGATTATCTTTGCAAATAAATCATTCAGGTTGTTCAACATAGACCTCTTCATCTAAATAGCCATTTAAAAAAGTAGTTTTGGCATCCATTTGATAAACAGTAAAGTTTTTATAAACAGAATAAGCCAAGAATATTCTAATAGATTCTAATCTAGCAACAGGTGCAAAGGTTTCAACAAAATCAATACCTTCTTGTTGAGCATAGCCTTTGCAGACAAATCTTGCTTTGTTGCAAATAACATTACCATTTTCATCAACCTTGTTTCTATATATCCATTTTCCTGCAATAACATTCTTGTCATCTGGTCTTGGGAGTAACTCCCAAGTCTGATTTTTCTCAATCTGATCAATTTCTTCCTACATAGTATTAACCCAACATGAATCTGTGAGAGCTTCATTAAAAATTTTAGGTTCAAACTGAGTAACTAAATAGAAAGCTATTTGAGCCTTTTCATCAGATTCAGCAACCTTTCTCCTAGTTTGAACTCTTACATTTTTATCCCTAATAATCTGATCTTTGGGGTGATATATAGCTAGAGTTTTTGAAGGAGCTTTTGATACAACCTTTTTAGGACTTGCTTTTTCATTTTTAGGGCTTGCTGATTCAACAAAAGACTTTGATGTTTCAGCTTCTTCTTAATTTGATTCAAGTTCAAGCCGTTCTTCCTCATTATCCTACAAGATGTCAACATCTAAATGTAATCTTTCATCAAACTTTACATTCACAACTTCAACAATCTTGTTTTAAAGCCTTTTGTTAAGGCATTTATAAGCTTTGCTGTGAGTTGAGTATCCCAAAAAGATACCCTCATCACTCTTTGATTGAAAGCTCCCAAGGTTATCATCATCTTTCTTGATAAAACACTTACTTCCAAAAATTTTAAAGTATTTGACAGAAGCAGTTTTTCCATACCAAAGTTCATAAGGAGTGTGTTTAGATTTCACCCTAAGCTACACTCTATTAAAAATGTATACAGCTATATGAACAACTTCTTTCCAATACATATCAGACAACTTAGCTTCATCTAGCATGGTTCTAGCCATTTCTTTTACAATTCTATTCTTACGTTCAACTACCCCATTTTGTTGAGGTGTTTTTGTTGCAGCATATTGTCTTTTAATGCCATGATGTTCACAGTAATCAATAAACTCTTGAGAGGTGAACTCACCTCCTTTGTTAGATCACAGACATTTAAGTTTCAAATCAAATTCCTTCTCAACCAATTTACGAAAGATTTTAAACCTTTCAAAGGCTTCTGATTTGTGCTTAAGAAATGTGACCCAAACCATTCTAGTATAATCATCCACAAACAACATAAAATACCTTTCACCATTAATAGACCTTGTTTTGGTTGGTCCACATAAATCAGTATGCACAAGCTGTAAAGGTTTTGAAGAAGAATGTTCTTTTGTTTTGAAGCTGATTTTAGTTTGTTTACCGCTTAAACATTCTTTGCACACAAAATTTTCTAGCTTGCTAAGAACTGGTAGACCTCTAACATTTTGATTTTTACTGATTCTAACCAGATTTTCAAAGTTTATGTGTCCTAATCTTTTATGCCATAACCAATTCTCTTCAATTTGGCCCATTAGACACATACCTTGATTATTGTCATTGCTTGATGTTTCAAGAAGATTGTACACATTTCCTTTTGTCCTCCTTCTAGCTGCAACAACCTTTCCAAGCTTGTTCTTAATCTCACATCCTTGTGAAGTGAAAAGAACATGATAACCACTATCATAGATTTGACTAACACTTAGAATATTGTGCTTAAGACCTTCCACATAGTACACATTATAGATAGGAGTGTCTTCATTTAGAAGAAGTGAACCTCTACCTTTAATTTGAATACCAGAGTTATCACCAAACTTAACATATCCACCTACATTTTTTATTCAAGGGATAAACGCTTTTTGACCAGAGCTATGAACCAGAATACAACCATTCAACAAAACTACCCCAATGGGGTTTGAACCTTGGTGGCAAGAACAATAGTGCCACCTATAAACCATCACACCATGACAATACTGACTTAACATATCCACCTACATAATCTTCAAGATTTATAAACTTATCCTTGTCACCAGTCGGTTAGAACATCCACTGTCTAGGACCCATAAGTCCTTTTTCTTGGAATGAAAAGCAGTTTGAACCAACATAGTTTTCTCAATGTTGTTAATAGTCTTAGGTTTCCAAACCTTTTTAATTTTTTGTTGTTTAGATTGCAAATCAGTTCTACACTATTTGACAAAATGTCCCAAAGCATTTCATTTAAAACATATGATCTGTTGAACAAAACCATAGTGTTGGCTAAGACCAAACCTAGGTATTCTAGGATTCATAAGCCTGCATGTGCTCACCTTATGGCCAAATTTGTTGTAGAAAAAACAATAGCCATAGAAGAAAGGATTGAATCTGTATGAAGATCTATTACCTCTTAAAAACTGAACATGATCCTTACCAAATTCTGAGTGATTTGAACCTGAACCCTTGATTTCAGAAGAGGGGTTTTGTTTTGTATTATCAATTGAACATTCACCCTTTTCAAAACCAATACCGATTTTATCTTTATACAGCTTCTGTTTGCTGAGCATCTCATTCAGTTTTAGAGTGCTTTCATATTTTTCAATTTCCTTCCTAAGACAGACTACTTCTTGTTCAAGTTTTTGAATTTCTTGGTCTTTGCAGCTTACAATCTCTCGAAGACAGTCTTCAACTCTTTTAGCTTCTTCAAGCTGAGTTTTTAGAGAGACCATTTCTTGATTGGGTTTATGTTGTTGAGCAAGAACTTGTTTTTTGAGTTTTTTGACCTCTTGTAAAGCACATTTCAGCTCACTTTCAAGATCTACTTCACCTTCTTCAACATCAATAGTGTTTGAATCATTTTGCTGAGTAATTTCAGCCATGAACAAAGTTTCATCTTCTTCAACTAATGAATCTTCAGACTCAATATCAGATTCATCCTTACTAAATAGACTTTTCTTCTTTTTGAAATTGAAGTTTCGTTTAGGTTTGAAGGCCTTCTTCTTAGGTTGTTTTTCAGTTGTCTCGTTGTCACAGATTTGATCATCATAGGGGCACTTTGCAGCAAAGTGACCTATTTTTCCACAATTAAAACATTTAAAGGGAAGTTTTCCCTTATATTTTCCTGATCCCTTTTTAAATCTTCTAACAAAATGGGATTCTTTAGAATCAGACAACTCTGATTCACTGACTTCAATTTTTTCTTTCTTTTCAGTGTTAAAGGCAGTTTCTTTTCCTATTGAATTGTTTTTGCTAGTTCTCATTTCATAGGCAGTAAGTATTCCTTGCAGGCTGTCTAAGGTAAGCTTATCAAAGTGTTTCTTTTCTTCTAGGGCTGAAACATTAGATTCAAATTTGGAAGGTAAGGTTCTAACAACCTTTGTGACCACATCAAATTCATTAACCTCTTGACCTAGACCTTTCATTGCATGAAAACTTCATCAACTCTTAGGAAATATTCAGCCACTTTTTCATCATCCTTCATTTTCAACTCCTCAAACTGATGTTTGAGTGTAATGATTTTTGACAGTTTGACTTTCTCATTCCCTTGATATATAGTTTCAAGTTTTTCCTAGATTTCATGAGTAGATTTGCAATGCATGACTTTAATGGACACATCTTTAGTTAACACACACAAGATGGCATGCTTAGCTCTAGAATTTGTTTCATACCTCTTTTTTCAGTAGGATCAGTGGGAATAGAGGTTGGTAAATTGTAATCATTTATAACAATGCTCCAAACATCAACATCAAAAGAAATAAGAAAGGCTTCCAATCTAATTTTCTAGAACACATAATTTGTTCCATCAAATAACGAAGCTTTGGTTACAGAGATACTGTCTTAAGAATGTGCCATTAAAAAAAACTCCAAGACCAAGATCAATCCAAGGTGATTAAAACCTATTAGAGGACCCTACACTCTGATACCAATTGTTGGAGTTAAAATTAACACTAAAGGGGGGGGTGAATCAGTGTCTTAACAAATTTGACCAATTTTCAAAAATTCATAAACATAGCTCAGATTTGATCTCAATATTACTCTGATTAATGCATTCATGAGTTGAATGTAATCATTCATAAATAGAATTGAGAAAATTAATAATCCCAACAGTGAACTAAAACAACAACAACATAGTAAAGTAGTGAGAACTCAGAAGAACAAAGAGACACAAGATTTTTCTGAGTGGAAAACCCTCCTGGGGTATAAAAACCACTCCCGAAATACCTTGCGAGCTTAACTTTTAATCAACTATTCATAATGCCTTATAGGCCAATTTTAGAGCACCCACTCAAGGAGCACCAACCCCTTGTTTTTGAGACACCCATCTCAAGGAGTACCAACCCCTCAAATTATATTTTGAACAATAATAATAACTCAGAGGATTTCTCTATTTTCAATTAAGCACATATTTGTCTGTTTTCTCGTCTATAGAATACCCTAAAGATTCAATAATTGAATCCTTAAAATACTATATAGAGAAGAAATTTACAATGCCTCTGCCTCTTGTTATTCAGATTTTTATTGTAGAGTTTATTCATGCATTTTCATACAGCCAAGGAATGATAATCTCAGGATTACAACTAGAGAGCTTTCACCGTTTTCAACACTAGTTTTTATATACATTTCAAGTATGTCATTCATGATGAAGGTCTTCAAAGAATGCATTTTTCACAAGAATTTGAAACTCACTTGCCAATTTTAGAATCTGAAGCTGAAAAATAACAATCTGTAGATGATGGTAAAAATCAAGAGTAACGCCTATCCAGAGGGCTGCAAATAATCCGTTATTTCAAAAACATTACTGCCCACAAATGAAACTCAAAGAATATTCTGCCATGTAACTGTTCTGAGATTCGATGCCAACCAATGATGTTAGCCTGCAACTATACTTAGAAATTTCCATGTCGGCCACAGTGATTGAGTCTTCGTTAATCATTCGCTGAGACATCCAGATAGTTTTGCCGAAGGCAATTAAATCGCCAGTCATTCCCCTTAGTTATCGCTTTTGCCATGACCCATGAGAGTCGGGAAGACCTCTCGCAGACCACATTATGTTTCACCGAAAGCCCTTTTATCTCTTATGTGTTGCTATGACATTTTGCTATCGGGGAGACGTTTCGTAGAAAATGCTTTGTTTTACCAAAAGTCATCCTTTCATCCAGTGTCACTAAGACAATTCATAATCGAGGAGACCATATGTAGATTTCATTATGTTTCACCGAAAGACCTTATCCATTCTGAGTCATTGAAACAAAAATACACTCTCGCTGAGATGTATCCTTCATCCACCTTCACTAAGACAATGTATAGTCGGGGTGACTTCTCGTAGGGCATCCTATGTCTTACTGAAAGGCCACGTGATCATTCCTATTCGCCGAAACAACTCAATGCCTATGCCGACAAGGTCCATATGTATTCCATCAGTGAGACCCACAGGGTTTTCTATGACATTATATTGATGCCGCAACTCTTGCTCATGTGTTCCCATTCAACCTCTAGTCGGTGAGACATAACAATCTCGTTGTGACTTCATACCGATGGTATAACTCCTGCCAATAGGGATCACCCTCTGTCGCTGAAACCATGGAGAAGTCCTATCGAAAGCTACCTATGAAACTCCATGTGTAAAGTCAATGAGACTGAAGGTCACTTTCCAAGACCTCACTTCGATAACCCTAACTCTTACTGATATGTATCTTCCCACCATCGGTCGGTGTGACAATGTACAATCGCTATGACTTCACACTAAAAGCAGCATGTCTGGATGAAGTGAATCTTTAATGTGCCAGTCAGTTAATGTAACAATTCAAACTCGCCAAGACACAATGCCGATGAAGGATCATTTACGCCGATGAACCACCTCATGTATTAGTCGGTGAGACCTGAATCATTTGGAAAGACCTCTCCCCAGTGAAAAATACTCATGCCGATAGACCTTACCTTTGTCGCCAAAACCATGTGAATGTCATGGCGATAGATACCCAAAGGTGAATTTTGTCATCAAGGACAAACCAATCAAAATCACAACTGAGAACCAACAACCTAGGAGATTGAGGTAACTCTCCTATTACAAAAGCACTTTTCTTCATTTTGTAATCCCCACACCCATTATCTTGGATAATGACTTTGATTTCAGAGATATCAGGAATGACGAGTGTCTTTGCCTTAGAAGTGGAGGCTAAGGTAGTTGGGTCTACATATGGGATTGAAGGGCCTTCATCATTCTTTGGGGCCTAGGGGATTTTGTGGTAATTTTCTTCCAAGTTCTTATAGTAATAAAAGGGTTTGGGATCACCATGCACCATGAACTCTTAGTTTTGGTAGGGAAACTTTACGTATTGATGGAAAGTAGATGAAACTACTTGCATCCCATGGATCCATGGATGCCCCAGGAGAATATTATAAGGAAAATCAAGGTCAAGGACTTGACATGTGGTTTCCATGATGGTTGGCCCTACTTGAATAGGGAGTTGAATATTTCCTTGAGACACTCTTTCCTAGTCATCATATGCTCTGATTGTAATACCTTTACCCTTTTCAATGGAGTCCTCAAAGAATCCTAGATTCTTTATGAGCTTGAGAAAAAAAATATTTAGACCTACACCCCATCCACCAAGATCCTTTTGACTTTGTTTTTATGGACTAGGACTTCGAGATGGAGTGCATGGTTATGAGATGATTCGGTGGGGAAGTCCTGATTAGAAAATGCTAGGAGATGTGGGGTAGTGAGGTGCCTAACCATGGTTTGGAAATGAAAGCATCAAGATCTGTGGAGATAGTGGATGAAGCCAATGCTTCCTCAAGGATCTTCCTATGTGCGGGTGAGATCTTCAATAAATCCATGATGTAAATCTAAGCAGGGGTTCTTTTTAGCTGGTCTAAGACATTGTATCCATTGGGAAAATATTTTGGATTTGATGTGGATGCCCTAGGTGGTTGTGATGATCCAACAATGGTAACTTTTCCGCCATGTGTGGTGACTCCACAATCGACTTTAGCTCCCTTGATGCTAACAGTGACCCATTCATCTAGGGATTGACAAAATGATCATACACATGGTTTACATTGCCATACTTCATCTTTCCATGGTTGTTCCGTTTATTATGATCAGGCATCAAATTCGTGTATATCTTGAGGTCTTGATTTCCCGCAGGGTGTTCAATGTTTATGACTTTTTCATCAATAAGGTCTTGGATCAGATTTTTTAGCCTCATGCAACTAGTCGTCCTGTGCCCTTTGATTTTATGAAAATCACAAAGGTGGTTTTCATTATACTAGGGTGGTTTCACTTGGGGCTCTTGATAATTCTCATAAGTGGGGATTTTAATGAGATTCCCATGTACCAGTTTCTTCATGATGAATTCCATTGATTTCCCAAGGGTTGTGTACATTCAGTTAGGGGGATATTTTTTCACAGGCATGGTCCCCCTTGATTATTCATATTGTTGAATTGATTATTAGGTGTTTACTATGATACCAGGTTGGCTTGTGTGTTTTTTTGATTGTTGGTTTGAGGTTGTTAGTATGATTGGGTTTTTTTTTAGGCATTGATTATGACCTTGTCATCAACCACACCATCATTGGTGATATTTTTGTTTTTGGCCCATGTGAAAGGTTTTTCATTATAACTTATGGATGGGTGATTTTCTTGATTTTATTGATATGTGGGTGTCCCCTCTTGTGCAATAAGGGATCTTTCGATGTTGAGCGCCTTGGGGATAAAATGGTCGTATGTGGTGATACATTGCATCTTTAGATGGAAGGAAAAGATTTTTTTGAGATTGGATATGATGGTGTAAATTTGTTGCTCCTCTGGCATGGCCCACTTGCTCCTATTGGCCTTTGATCTCCATCGTTGCAAGAAGGATGTGAATCATTCACCTTTATCTTGTTTGAGCATAGATAGTTCCTCTAGACTAACATCCATGCCAATGTTGAATGTGTAGCTCTTTATGAATGCGTCTATAATCTCTTGGAACTTTTTGATTCTAGGAGGAAGGAAAGAGAGCCATTCCATGGTGGGCCTAGACAAAACTTCAAGGAAACAGTTGCATTAGATATGTGTCATTGTATGCAACATCCATGCAATGTACTTGGAATTCCCTGATGTGATCTTCAATTTTACGAAGCCCACGATATTTGTCGAATTTAGGGATTTCAAACCCTTTTGGGAATGGTACCATTGCAAGTCTCCTTTCAAATGGATAGGGGCATGAATTGCTTGGTGTTCTCATTTTTTTTCTAGATTGGAGATCTAGCACTTCCTACAAGAGCAATTTGATTTGTGTCGTTACGTCATTTTGCGGATCGGGAGGTGGGGTGAATATGTTTTGTGATGGTTTGATCATTTGAGTAATGGATGAAGTGTTGGGTATCTTGCTGGGAGTTTGTTGCAAGCTTTACTGTGTGATCAAGGCTTGTTGATAAGCTTACAATTATTGTTGTGCCAACAACACTTGTTGTTGGTCTTACTATTATTGTGCCAACAATGCTTGTTGTTGGTCTTATTTTTGTTGTTCCAACAATGCTTTTTGTTGGGCTAATAGTTGGGATGCTTCATGTTGTGCTTGGTACTGTTGCAAGGCTTGTTGATATGCTTGTTATTGAGTTGCTCTTTTGTTTTTCTTGATATTACGCTTTTGCTTGTGCTTTTTTGGCTTGATATTGTGCTTAAGCCTGAGCTTGATCTTGTTGGGCAGCTTGTGTAGCCTGGGTAGCCTATGCGGCCTATGTGGCTTGAGTTTCTTGATTAGCTTAGGTAGCTTGGGTGGCCTGCTGTTGTTGCAACAAAGCTTGAGCTTGGGAAACTTTTTCTACTTGTTGTGCTTGTACTTCTTGAGCAACTTGCATGGCTTGTTGATTTTGAAATTGTTGAAGTGTGTTTTGGTAGGCTTGTTGAGTTGCTTGTAATGTGATGTTATATTGGTTTGTAATGTTTGGTTTTGGTGGTGGTGGTGGAGGATTTAGAATTGTATGATATGTTGTGATGAGAGTTTGAGGTGGTTTTTGAGGTATCATTTGATTGATGATAGGAGGTTGTGTGGTCGATGATGCGGTTGATATGATAGGTCCTTGGGAGACTGCATTTTGAGATGTTGTGATTGATGGGGTTGTTTGGATTGTTTCCACCTTTTGTTGTGATATCCCTAGCATGATCGACTGATTTAGTATGATGGTTTGATTTATGATTGGAGGATTTTTTTGATTGGTTTGATTGAGGATTGGTAAAGGCGGTTTCCCTAAACTAAGGAGTGGTGTGGATGTTGGTGGTAGAGGTGAAAATGGTGGGAAGATGGGTGGTGTGTTCTCTTGAGGAAATGATGATGATGAGGGATCAAAGATCCCCCCTTGTCCAAATAATCCACCTTCTCCTTATGAGGTCATGGGGAGAGAGGTTTGTGTGTTAAGAGGATATGTAGGTGTTGTGTTGAAAGAGGATGGGTCATTGGGGTCACGAAAGACAAGAAAAATGTATGGGTGTTTCAGATTTTGAGGAATGGATTGACCCAAGATAGTGTTTGTATCTAAGTCTTGCTCGTTCACAACGGGATGTATTTAAAGAGCATGTAGTAATGAACTCCCCTTGTTGACAATTGGTTGAGTTGGAGCAATGGATGACGTGATTTTTGGGATGGTTTGAGTGATGCTTTGAAATGATGGTGTGAATGAGACTAGTGGAATAATCCCAAGAGGTTTCTCCACAATGGTGCTTACATCATACTCGGAAGGGACTTTAGCCCCTTCTTTTTCCAATTCTAGCATATATTGGGAAGGATTGAATCTCATCATGGCATTGACAATTTTGTGAGTTTCAGGATTTTGGACCATTTCAATGATTTCATCTTGGGTCATCCCCAAGACATTATTGGTGATTTCCTCCATTTGGCCTTCCTCTTGAGGATCTTGTGGTAATACAGTAAGATTGGGTGGGGGATTGCTAGATCTAATAGAATTGATTTTAGGAGCAATTTGACTCAAGTCACTTGGAGTAGATGTATCTTTGTTGGTTTCCATGTTCTTCTTGTGTTGAGATCTAGTTTGAACCATAAAATGAGGATCAATTTTTATGAATGTGGGAGGTGAACCTCTAATTCCTTAAATTGATGTAAAATTTAGGTACAAAAAATAAAATATAGGATAATAAGGATCAAAGGGTGATGATGAGATAAATGAAAGATGGATGGTGTGAATGTTTGAACTCTTAAGAAATTTTGAAGGAGATGTTAGACTTTGGGACTTTTGGATTTTTGGATTTTGGATTTGATTTGGTTTGATTTGATTTGGATTTTTAATTTGGTTTTGATTTGATTTGGATTAGGATTTGATTTGATTTGGATTTTAGAAAATGAACTCATAAAACCCAATATGTTGGATGTTATCAAGGGATATACTTGTTCACAAGGATTTTTAATTTGACTAAATGTGTGAAGAAGGATTCATCTACACACATCTAATCAAACAAGATGATTTGGATTTGATCTAGGGGATTCGCCAAAATTCTAGCATGAATTATTTTTTCAAGATTTCCAAGAGTTTTTTGTGAGATGATTTTGATTTGATGTTTGGGGATGGATGAAAGTGATTGGTTTTGATCCTAAATGAACCTAAAAATACCTTTTTCCTTCAAGACCTTGGTGTTGAAGAACATGCTATATTTCCTATGTGAGAAACTCAAACCTTTGAAAAAGTCTTGGATTTTGACAATAGTAAAATGAGTACAAGATGGGATTGTTCTTTGATGCACATTTTTAAAAGTTGAAGACCAATTTCTCTCAAAATTTGTAAAGCATAGAGAAATTTTTCTTGACAACTTGAACTAAGACCTTCAGACTTTGGTTTTTGGATTTTGATCTTTTGGGAAATAATTTGGAACAATACATGTGTGGGGTTCAATTGTTTTTGATCTTTGCTTAATTACTTCTTTTTACCACAAACACTCTCTTGATTAGCTTTCAAACTAAATGGCTAATGTCCTAATTTATTTTCATCCCACAAAGTCCATTATGTGGAAATGAAGGAAATTAAGGCAATAGTTCCCTATTTTTGACTTTAGTAAGAGAAAATTGAGATGAAAATCCAAATACTTAGAAGCCTCTAAGGATGGAATCCGAGGGAAAGCAATAGCACTTGGATTTGTTCAAAGGTATTTTCTCCTCCTAAAGGGTTTGAAATTTTGAGGATTTTGTGAGATGTTTGTTTTGCAATGTTTTAGATCCAAGCAAAGTGTTTTGATTCCAAAATGATGCACAACCCTAGGATAGAAAGAGACAATATTTTTTGAGTTCCCACTTGGATAAATCCAATTGCACCTATTATTAGTAGATGATTAGAAGCCTGACCACACTAGCTCCCCTCCACAACACACACTTCTTGAGTTAGCCAAGCTTCAGTACCCATGAAACTCCCATGGCATACTTCTCATCTCTACTAAAAATTGCAAAAATGTGGGACGCCTTTAGAATGATCATTCTTGCACCAACAAATAGATAAGGATTTGGGCTTCTAAACAAATTGGTTCGTAGTCAAGGTGATCGGGGACATGGAATATTGCAAGCGTCCAACAAGCCACTAAAGGCTTTAATCAATCCTACTAGGGGCTCTTATAATTTTTACGGTACTACCCCATTCTGAAAGACACTGTACGGCTAAGACCTAAATAGAATGAGGACTTGACAGTTTAATCTTATCCATTTGTATACTGGCCAATTGATCTTAGGCAGGCCCTCTAAAGGTAAGCAATAGTGAGCAAACACATCCATAGTTTTATCAATCTTTGTTTGTATGAACAAAGAGAGAACACACACAATATACTCAACTCACACTCACAAACTTTGTTCAATTTTAAAAGCCCAAATTGAAGTGTGGAGGCAATCTTTCATACAACTTAATATCACAAAAAAGACTTTTGATTCTCAAGATCATCGTGAAGCATGAGAGAAGTGCATACACCTTTTTAAATGATATTAATTTATAAAAAAGATTACAAAACATGAAAAACACATGTTCATTTTCAACCTCAAAGTAGTAATGGATTATTTTTATAGCACCAAGATGAAGTGTGAAGTTTGCTTGTTCAATTTTTAAATCCAAAACCAACTCTGGTAAGTTCCTAAGGTTCTTTTTAACCATTTGATTATTCTTTTTAAATCCCAAACGAAATGTATTGGAGTCCTAGAACTGAAGATAACAAGATCCTAAAGATGGGATTATAAATGCTCCCAAAGTGTTTAAAAACACTTGTTACAATGAGTATCAAATGCTTTTTCTTTCACCTCCATGCTCCATGATCCTTTAAAACCTACAATTCAAGCTCCAAATGTTAGATGAAATCAAGAAACATGGAGATATGAGGGTTAGATAAATGATTATGCATAGAAACCATAAAATTTAGACCAAGTTACAATGTGATTTGACTTTGTTGGTGTAATTAATATTTAATTACACTTTAGCATAAGTTTACTTAGGCATATTTAATTCCTAAGTTATAGGTTTTATCCTTATCTTGTTGAGCTATCTTGTTGCTCAAGATAAGATTAGGTTTATGCATCTTTTCTTTTATAAAGAAAATCATTATCTTGTAATTATTATACTTTGGATATATCAATTTGCACATATTTACGCAATCTCTGATTTTTAGTTTTTCTCTTCTGTGGAAGGTGATTTTCTAGTTTGCATTTCAGATCTTGGTTTCTAACATGGTATCAGAGCCTCGATTTGCAGCCCCTTCTCATCTTTTTTGGAGGAATACATTGCATAGATCGTTCAGGGTCCCTTGAGGGTTTCATTCCTTGAGCATCTTTATGCAATGTCTTGGATTAGATCGAGGTTTTCTGTTGGATTTAGAGCGCTGGAAAAAGTCAGAAATGGATTTTACTTCATTCATTTTGGTCACTGTTTGCTAGATCTCTGAGGGTTTCAAGCTCAGTGATTTTTCTGATAGATCTGGGGGTCACCTAATTTTCTAAGCACTTTGGGCCAAAACGGACCTCACCGTTGGATTTGCAGCACCCAAAAACCCCTATTTTGATATAAAATTTGTTTGATTTGGACACAGTCGACTAGGGCGGCAAAAAAAAATTTCCTGAGGGCCATACGACCCCCAAGCACGCTTCACGAGGCATCATTTTCAAAAAAAATTAAAAAAATATTCAAAAAAATCAAAATTTGTGTTGATTTTTAGTGTTGCCCATCCGCCACCCGACGACCTTCCCTGCACCACCGATGTACCACCTACCACTGAAGGTTTCCGCCCGAGCGCCACTGGCCCATTCATTAGCCCCCGCAGGCTCATTTGGCTTTGTCGTGGTCATATTGGGGACCGATCCCCTCTCCTTAGCCCCCGTCGGGTTCTTAAGCCCAGGCTGGGTCCTATCGGCGACTGGGAGTTGAGCGTCCAGCAGAGCCGACAGTCTCCAACCCTAGCCCCAGTCATGTGGGTGACTAGGGGCTCCGCCCCAGGAGCCAAACAGCCAGCCCCTTGGTCAGCCCAAGCGACCAGGGGCTTTATTTTTTAGCCCCTGAGGGCTTCTGGTAGCCAAATTGGACTTTGTTGGAGCACTTTCACATAAACAGGCATAACTTGGGAATATGACGTCTTTTTTTTTCAAACAAGATATCATCGAAAATCTATTTCAATGCTCTACGCAACGGTTTAGGTCTAATTTTTTTGTTTTTCATTTTTGATGCTTTTTTCAGCATCTGAAGTCGCATGTTGTTGTTTTCACTCCAGGAGATGTATCTTTTGACTCGTTTATCTATTTTTCATGATTTTCACGGCATTGGAAAGCTGGTTTTGGCCTCTATGCATATATGAGGTCATTTACAGAAGATGTGCACCTTATTTTATGCATGAATTCAATTTTTTTTTGTGCACTAGGTTTGCATTTTCACTTATGTTTGTGTAGTTTTGCATTCTCTCCTTATGCAATCATTGGGTATTGTAATAATGAACTGATATAAAGTTCCATTAAGGGGGGTTCTTGCATCCATTCTTTGTATTGGTGACAACTCGCATGAGTCTATCTAGTTTCCTGTTGTTTCCTTTAGCTTCTTTCTTGCTTAGCTAGACACATCTTTGGTTTGCATCAGTTCACACTTCACATTGGGATTTTATGGTTCTTGATCCGCATTGGTTTAGATGTTTCTCAGTTTGAAGGCCATATTTTTATGGTTAATGTTCCAGAATCTTGATGGTACTCATCTTATGGATAGTTTTAGTTTTAGTTTGGCATTGGCTTTGAGAGACACAACTTCTAGATTTTGTCATCATTATGGGCTTCATTCATCCTTTCATCTACTATTGCTTACAAATTCCAGGGTTGATCCAGTATGTGAGTTTCCAGTATTCCTTGGCATCAGATCTACTATTACATTTGTGATTCCATTTTTTGGTTTCAGTTGTAGACAAAATTATCTTTCCTTACTTGTCAGATTTGGAGTTCCAGTGTTGATTCATCAGAGTTCTTCCAGTGATTCTTTGTAGTAGTTCATCTCATTGAGGGGGGGTTTTTCCCACTGGGTTTTCTCTCTCTTTGTATTTGTAAATGGGTACTTGATCAAGCCTTTATTGTCGGGACCCATCTCACATCATTTGCATAATAATTTGCTTCTCCCTAAGTTGCACTTATGGGGGGGTGTTGGTGTAATTAATATTTAATTACACTTTAACATAAGTTTACTTAGGCATATTTAATTCCTAAGTTATAGGTTTTATCCTTATCTTGTTGAGTTATCTTATTGCTCAAGATAAGATTAGGTTTATGCATCTTTTATTTTATAAAGAAAATCATTATCTTGTAATTATTGTACTTCGAATATATCAATTTTCACATCTTTATGCAATCTCTAATTTTTTGTTTTTCTTTTTTATGGAAGGTGATTTTCTGGTTTGCATTTCAGATCTTGGTTTCTAAAAGACTTTAGGTGAAAATTTCAAAATTTTAACTCTATCAAAGTGAAGAAACACCTACACCATTCGATAGCTTATGAAATTCTACCACATTTCAAAAAAAAAAAGCTCTAAAAGAGACCAAAATATGACCAAGATATGGCCATTTTAAGATTGAGTGCAAAAGCAGGAAAACAAAGGCGTCGCCATTTAAAACACAGAGGCAACATCACTATTTGAGTGCAAATAGCAATGATGGAATGATTGTTTCATTGTTTTAGGATTTGGGCATCACTCTTTGGAAACCAGCATCATTTTGTGGAAAAAAAGAGACCACGATTGCGTCGCTATTTCCTCCAGTGTCACTGTTTGACCTGGAAAGACAAAAAAGATAGAAAAAATAATGGAAATGGCCAAAAAAATGTGTTAATTTTGAGATTTGTGCCCTCCTTCTAGCACCAAAATGTGAATGGTTGATCTAGACCTGCTCAAACATGAATAAATAATCCAATGTTAATTAATAAACACATCTAAAACAAGCATTCCCCATGGAATTCATTCAAATTCCAAGAACAAGAAACAAAGCAAAATTAATCAAATGAAAGCTACTAAATCTTGCTCAAAAAATTCAAACCATCATCCCATGGGGGAATTGGTGCTACTTTGATTTGGAAAGTAGCCCTTTCCCAATTCCATACCAAGCTTTGATCCTCTTGATTGATGATTGTGTGCTCCTTGATGAAATTTGCAATAACCTAGGTATGGTAATGAACTGCTCTGAAAACATTGATGAACAATGGATGAAATTACATAAAATCTATAGATAATGACCTTGCATAAAGTTGTGGATCCAAAATCAATAAAGAAGCTCTCTATTTATAGGAAAGAAGGATGGAGGAATGAGAAACATGAAGGATGTGGGACTAAACATAAGTCAATGGCATTGTGCCACTTGTCAACATGCTAGTGGAGAGAGGTGGAGCATGTTTTGATCAATGTGCAAATAAATGCAATTAGGTGGAAATTTGAAATTTGAAAGATGGCTTGTGGAGGAAGAGATGGAAGAAGAGTTAATGCCACTTGGCTCAAGAAAAAGGACATGTAAGAGACTTAAATGCCTTGTTGGAGGACAAGTCCTTTTTGGGAGGGAGATTTCAAATTGGAGGAATATTCCAAAGAGATTCCTTTTTTGAATGAAATAGAAAAAATAATAAATCAATTAAATTGATTTACTTTTGCAAGTTGCAAAATCTAGAGGATTTGATGAATTAGAGTTAGGATTAAATAGGATTTGATTAAATTAGGTGGAGATTATATGATTTGACACTTTGACTTAGATTTTTAGATTTATTTAAATCAAAATGAGAGGAATATGAATATTAGTGATTTAATTAAATAAATTTGATCTATTAAATTAAATGAATAACTTTAGAAGTTAATTAAACAAAATTGATTTATTTAATTAAAGAGATGACTTTAGAATTGATTGATGACTTAATTAAATAAAATTGATTTATTTAATTAAATAGGAGAATATGATGATTTAATCAAATAAAGATTGATTTGTTTAATTAAAAGAGGACATTAGGATTAATTAAATAAAATGATTTATTTAATTAATAGAAGATAGTGATTTAATCAAATAAAGATTATTCAATTAAATGGTTAGTAGAGAGATGATTCAGGATGAACTGGTGTTAGTAAATCAGGATCAGGTGCACAGGATCAATCAGTATATTTTACATTTCTATAGTATGTATATACTCATATAGATGCATACTTTTGATGTAGATATGTATCAACGAAAAACTCAAAGACACGAAACATCATAATAAAATTTATATACATATATGCATGTCTATACATATGTCTTCACACTCGTATGGACATCCCATTATATCAATCATATGCGTATGCTAAAATATGCATATATCTCAAATACTCATTCAACCATACCATCAAGCACAAAAAGATAAGGAAGGACTTCTAAGTTCCAAACAGATAAACATCACCCAAGCATGAATTCAATAGTAAACAAGACCTTTACTAATGTAGACACATCAAACTAAGAATGACTTACCTACTTCCCACAAACTAACTCAACTCAATTATTCTACTATGGTGTGTGTATGCTCAGATAGTTTACATTACTGGTTACCCGACCAAGTTCTTCTCCTCACTGATACTTCCCCTCCTCCTGGAGGAATGAACATTTACTTGCAACCACTAACACATGCTCATGGTAGTTAGTTGTTCACAAAATATTCATTTCACATAATACATCTCCACAGTTAGAATATTAATTCAATAACCATCCACTTCACACATATGCATTTCCTCATTAAATGAAACACCGTTCCTTCATAATGCATTGATAACAAAGTTCAAGAAAATTTTATTCACCATCAAAATACAAATTACATTCACATTTACCCTACATATTAATAGTAAATAGTAATTACATAATTGGGGTGTAACATACTTCCCCCCTTGTGAATCATCATCCCCAATTATCTATAACACTTTAACACATAGATAAAGTTGAGTAAGGGTTTATACTTACTCTTTTCAATTCATTTAAGAATCATCAAACGTCCTTCCTATGTAGCATCCCAACTTGTAACCTTTTCGTACTTGGACCTTGCATCGAGTCCCCTCGCTATCGCATAAGGAAAACTTGTATGCCTCACACATACTTACTCTCCCAAAGAGCTTTATTATATTATTATTTTACTTCGTATGTACATCTTCGGTACAATAGTAACTATACATAATACCTAAGACATAGTGATTGGAAATCATTGACCCATTAATTTATCCTTACTATAATCCAAATAGAAAAGGAATAATGATGCATTGTGCACTACACCATGGGTCCCATCCTTCCCCTTTGGTATTTACACTTTTAAACAACTCAAAAACCGAATTTGTCTGTCACTTACACATCCATTTAACCATAAAGTATTTGTAACTAAGGATTTAATTTAGGTTAGATTCAATAAATTGAAAGCATAATAATAAAACCCAAAGATCTATCGAGTACAAAGGAAATTAAGCAATAAAACGGTTATACCTGTAAATCGCAATTTCCATGATTACCTCCTTAGCACCTTCTTGCTTGCTGGATGATATTGTGCCCTCAGATTTGTTGTGCGAGCAATCTGCAAATGTCTAAGACCTACAACATGCTTTGAAGAATTTATGCAATGTCTAAATGCCTATGACTATGGCAATGTCTATGAAAATAATGATTACTAATGCCAAATGACTATAATGACTATTAAATTAAAAATGAAGTTGTCGGATCCCGAAATTATGAGCAAAATTGTCTTTTATAGAAAACACAATTTTGAGTGGACGGATGAGATTAATTGATGACAAGAACTTAAAATGAAAGGTCCAGATTAAGTCTGAGAATCCCTAATTAGGGTTAGGGAAAAATCATTAATTGAACGGTCAAAATAATATCTTAGATAATCGGATCGACGGTGGAGAATAAATGAGATAATATTAATTAGAAAATAGAGATTTTTGAAAATCAAGAAGATAAGATTGCCTGATTTGTGAGATTCGAAAAATCAAGAAGATAAGAGTTGGACTAAAGATAAGATTTGGAAAATCAAGAATCTACCCGATTGCTTGATTTTTGGAAGATTAGTTACCATTTTGAATTAAATTAATTCAAAATATGGATTTTATGAGACAATAAATAATCTTTTTTAGATTATTTACCAAAATGACTGACAGTTAAGATTGTGATGACATTTTAAATAATTTAATTTATTTAAAATGAGAAGAATATTAAATTGGCAATTAAATAATTAAATATAATTATTTAATTTAGCAGATAAGACTAAATAATTAAATAAATTAATCAATTTATTTAATTATGACAATTAGTGACATATTAAATGAATAAATAAAACTTATTTATTTAATAATCAGGAAGAAATATATGACAAAGGATAATTAAATAAATTAAGAATTTTATTTAATTAAGGGAATACTTAGACAATTAATGACGTATTTAATAAATAAATAAAATTTATTTATTTAATAATCATGAAGAATTAAAGGACATGAATTAATTAAATAATTTATGAATTATTTAATCAATAATTGAATGTGGACCAAGGACATAATTAAATGCCATAATTATGCTAGGATGAAAGTGGTAAAAATGAAGCTTGCAGGCCTAGGTCATTTTTAAGTGTCTACATTTTGGCCCTCTTTGTCATAATGTAGCATGTCACATTGTGACAAAGAAAACAAGTCAAAAGTATGCCCCAGTGCCAAATAGGATAAGAAAGAATGACGAGGAGGGTTGCGGTATGCCCCCTCAAGAGGATAGACAGGTTCCAAGAACATGGGTGTGCTCTCGAAATTAATGAGAAGACTAGAATATGAAAAAACAAAGAAATGTTAATGAAAAAGATATGGATGATGATATGGATGCAATGCCTATATGAGATGAGCAAGAGAAGACGACATGACTAAAGAGATGCATGTTAGTTCCTAGACCAAATCCTTCAAAGCATTGCCATAGGACTTTAATATTTATTGCTCTTAATCATCATTGGGTGGTAAAATGACACAAATGGACAAAAAACACCATGATATGACATAGACCAAGGTGTGCAAGGTCATCCATTTGAAAAACAGACAGTCATAGACAAGGAATGTCCTAACTCATACTAAGGGTCATGTTGCCCCAGTCTTTTTGTCGAGACAATCCACAGACAACAGTCAATAAAAATAAAATAGGCCAGGAGATGTCATCTCACCTCTAAATCCTTCATGGGACATCCTCGAGGTAGCTAGTAACATGACCACAAAGAAAATATAGTAAAAGGATAAGACAAAATAGCCAAAATAGTCAAAATATAAGACAAGAAAGACAAGAAAGATTAACAATCATGTAATTTTGTTTGCCAATGTTTGTTTGCCAAAGATTGAATTCTTGTCGGTTTGACAGTTTTGACAGCTTAAGAGTTTTGCCAATTTGACGGTGTTGATAGTTTGACGGGGCCTATTGTCAGGAAGGACACATCCTAAAAAGGCAAAGGACATTTTGACGAGGTCTAACTCCAAGAAAGACACATCTTGAAGAGGACCAAAGAGTGACGAGACTGACATTGTTTTGACTAATATGTTTTGGCAAATTGACTGATGTTGACTGTATGATTGATTAGACTGTGCTGTCTAATTTTGACCAATTTTGACATTGATGTTTCAAATGACTGTCTTGTGTCTGAGTTTGACTATGTCTAACTTATTTGACCAATGTGACAATTGTGACAAATGCCATGATTTTATTTAGACCATCCTAAAAGGACTGACCTAATGTCTCGGGGACTCAAAATGTGAGTCTTGCCTACATAGCAAGTGCGCAGAGACAACGTAGTTCGACAATGACATGGACTAATTGAGATAACTGACTTTGACAAGATATGACCCTGTGTTTGCATTCTTCGAGCAGTCTGATGTTTTGTTTGTGGTTTTCTTCAGGATGTTTTATGATTTTTAGGTCTTTTTTCAGGACATTTTTTATGATGTTTTTGTCTTTTTTAGGACTTTTTGCCATGCTTTTGTCTTTTTTCAGGACTTTTTTATGATGTTTTTTGTCTTTCTTTAGGACATTTTATGATGTTTTTGGTCCTTTATTGTTTTATGATTTTTTTGGATTTTGACGTTTAAGAGAATCGTGACAAATGCATGTGACTGATGCCTACACATGAGAATCCAAGGACAAACATGATTGTGCCCCTAGTCAAGCTGAATACCAGTTGACAGGTGATGACAACGTTGTTTGACATGGGAAGGACGTATTCCGAAACAACGTGAGGATGATGATGATAATGTGATGAAAGTATGGAGGTCTACAGCCAGGCCAGGAACACAGTCAAGTAATATTTTGGATAATGTGCTTGTATGGATTAGACTCATTGCATTTGGAATAACTTGGTTAGGACTAGATCAGATGATGATTATCCTTAGACCATTTGACAAGGGAAAGCCAAGATAGGTGATAGGCATGAAAGGATAGGGGGTGGCCTTGGTAAAAGATGGGAGACATGAGACTAATGGAATTGTCATATGATTTTCAAGGACTATGTCATATAATGACAATAAGACTATGATGGTCAATGACATGATGTTTCGTGAATCGTGTATGACCGAAGGATAGACATGTCAAGAGTTTTCCCAAAGCATGATTTATGTGTGCCAGTTTTATGTCAAGACCAAGGTAGGTGGGAAAATGGACGGAAATGATAGGGCTTAGATGGATGTCAATGTCATGAGGAAGGCATGGGAAATGAGATGACTTGCCCCCAAGTGTAAGAGTCCACATAGATGATTTATTTTACACATGACACCTGCTTGCCGGTTTTCATCATGGTACTTATCCAGGGCGCCTATTTGCCGTGTTTTCACCATTGAATAAAAAATTTCTCTTTACTAATTTCTTGACTTTTGATTTTTTTGGTGTCACCAAGACTGTTTGCCAGGTTTTCATCGGGGTGACAATTTTTTTAATTTTTAATTTTTTTTGTATTTTTGATTTTGTGGATAGCTTGGTAGCTTTAGATAACCATTGACTGTTCTGAATCCACTGATGGTGCCGATGTAGAAACTGGTGCCATGATATGCCAATAATGACCTTGCTGAAGGAGTTGTCTTGTTAATCGTAGCACTTGTATACAACTGATCGATGTCATTGTGATCCTTTCTGATACTAGAGTTGGCCTTATCAAAATACGCACATGCAATAGAGTGCCATGAGAGTCCTTGTGGTAAAGAGTTGTTGCCATGATGTGATGGATTTGTGACGTAGGATTTTTGGACTTTAGGTGAGATGTAGGATTATGACCAATTATGGTGGACATGGAAAGGTTGTTTGGACATTTGGACGAATCACATTTTATTTTCCAAACTTGGGATGGTGGATGATGGATTTTGGAGGGATGGTGTTTGGAACCAACACTTTTATATGCCTTGATTGATGACCATTTTGAAGGAGGTGGACATGTGTTATATGTGGGAGTCCTCTTGTATTGTGGCTCCACATTGTGATTGACTTTTTCTTTTGACATATTTTCTTTGCTTGATCTATCTTTCTTTGAGATCCATTTTAATTTCATTTGTCCACTTGTCCTTTTATTTGATTCAATGGCCTTTGACATTTGATTTTGATCTTTTGACTTGTAAGACTTTTGTTTTTATTGGTTCTAAAGGGAAGGTTTATTTATGATGAAATGACGGTTCATGGTGTGGGTGGAGGGGGTGTTGGCAGCAATCTTATAACAAGGATTTCTCATGGACTCCATTTTGACATTTATATCTGACACAGTTTCCCCTAGTATCGAGGAGGTACCACTAATATCATTTGATTTGTTGTCTGAGGAATAGCCAAGACCTTGATGTCCGTAATTTTCCTGGAGCTGTATTGGTTCTTGAATGCCTTGCTCGTGTATGCCTAGTCCTTTGCCTTGATATTGCATGCTTTGACAGATTCTATTTGCGATGGGGTATTTATTGTTTTGAAAGCAAGATGCTAACCCATCATGATGTCTATGGACACTGTCACTTGTAATATTTTCATCTACAAGAAAACCTGCTCTGACAAAGATAGATGAACCTAGTTGATAAAGTGTCTTAGCTTCATTGTCATGCTAGACATATTTCTGACTGATATCTTTGGTCTGATCTTGTGACATGTCAGGTTCAAATAATTCTGTTGGTGCTTCCAAGGCAATGTCGAAGCCATCCTTATTTTTAGTGTCATAGAGCCCAATGGTTTTAGCTATAATTTGATCATATACAAGCATGTCCCTAGTGGAAGATTCTTGTTCTGGAGGAATATCGTCTATATGTCCCATGGAGGCAAGTGTCTCATCTTGGGAAGTGTCAATAGTTGAGGCCTTTATAGGGTCAACAAGTGTTTGATCATGAATGGCATAAAGGTCAAGGAGTGGATCATTTTGGATTTCTTGGTCAATGGTAGGGTCTTGGTCAAAGATGGGGTTGTCGTAGATGATATAATCAGAAATAGAATTTTCGTTAAGGATAGGTGTGTTTTGGATGTCATGATTATTTTGAAGGACATCTTGAATGGCCTTTGAGATAGGGTCATGGGATGGACTACCTTGTTCTTGACATGAGGGTGACATTATAAGGTCATGCTTTGGACTTTCATTTTGACATGTATCCTCAAGCTTATTAAATGGGATTTGACTTTGGACTATGATAGAATTTTCATGACTGGATGTGGCTTGTGACGGGATGACTTGAAAATGATTAATGGATGAAGGACTAGGATAAGACATGGAGACTTGGACTGGACTAGTATATGAAGGACTAGGATAGAACATGGGTACTTGCATTGGACCTGTATGTGAAGGACTAGGGTATGACGTTGAGACTTGGACCGGATATGACATAGAGTCTTGGACTGGATATGTCATGGAGTCTTGGACTAGATTAACTGTTGAAGGACAAGGATATGACATGGAGACTTCGACTGGATTGGTGTAAGGTTGATTGAAATAGGACATAGAGACTTGGACCGGATCAGTATGGTATGATGTGGAGACTTGACATGAGTTGGTAGATGGTTGATAAGGGATGCAGACTTGGACGGGATTAATAGGTGAAGGACTAGCATATGATGTGGAGGTTTGGAATGGACTAGTTGATAGTTGGCTTCCCTTGTCAAGGTTAGGATAAGGGTGATAAGTGGACGTTTGTTGTGAATTAATGGTAGGATTTGTGTCAAGTGACTGTTGATTGTGAGGGTAGACAGATGGTGGCAAAGTATTTATGTCAAAGCCTTGTGGTAACTTAGCCCCTAAGTCCAAAAGCATGGCTAGATACCTTTGAGGGTCACGTAAGATATATTTTTTTACAAAGTAGACTATGTCAGGATTTTGCGCTGCAGCTTCTATGTCTTTGAAATATACTCGTCCATTTTGGTCTCTTTGTATGAATGGTTCAAAAATATTTTTTGATGAAGATTGCATGTTCATGTTGTGAAATGGATCAAAAAAGGTCCAATGTTTGAGTTGGTTGTTTCTAGATGTTTGACCGTTGTTTGGTTTGTTTCAGTATCCAGAAAACACTTGCAAGCACGATATTTTGACTGTAAGCAAGCACACATGAGACAAGTACAATCTTAAAAGGCCAAAAGGCCAAAGGTTTGTATACTTGGTATAGCCCACTGATATACCCTGGATTGGTGATAAACACCTTTCCTTCTCGAGAGCGGATAGCTTAGAATTTTGATGGCATTGGCTCCCCTCCACGGCTCATTAACATCATTCGAGCACACCAAATTTGAATTCTTAGGTAGTGACTTCCCAAAAATTGCTATATCTACTCAAGGGGATCAGTAGTGTCTTCGGGCATGATACTGTACCTTGCACTATACCAAGCAACGGCCAAAGAAAGGTTAGACACTAAAACAAGGGGTATTTAATTCTGGCATTCCGTTCGTGAGGCATGATCATGTGGCGAGAGTCCCCTTTCAGATCCATCTCGTCGGAACCACACTAGTGATTCTTGGGCTTTCCCCAAGAACCCACTTTTATATACCAGTTGGAAGTCCCTCGGTGTCAGGGTGCTACCGGTCTGAGTCGTCCTGGGGTGAGTACTTTTTCCCACCAGAATAGACCCAAGTTCTAGAGTCAGTAACCATTTCTCTTACACCCAGGATCGCACGAATGCGCAAGGGGAGAGGATACTCTGATATATACCAAATCGTGAAGGGTAAAAACAGATAAAAATGGGTTTGGTTTTCTGATCACCGAGTTTTCACAAGGTGAGAGCATACTCGCCTACCATTTTGCAAACACATTCAAATATGATCAAACAGAGGTTCATTTTAATTGCACCAAAATGAAATGTGTGTTACACTACTAAAAATGCAAACACATTGTTTTGATGTTTGGTCTTTGACGATCGAACCTACAAGACAATCTGTTAGTAGTTTTAGTGTTTGTCTTCAATCCATGAAAAACTCCAATGCCACATGCTGCCAACAAATATTAGTAACAAAAATAAAAAATAAAAACTTAAATAAAAATAGCAAACTTAAAATAGTGATAACTTCCCCCAAATTTAACAAAATTTTAAGTGGTAGATATCCATGGAAAGCTGAAAATCAAAGCTTTAAAACCCAGAAAGGATTTTCCACGATGCTACACAAAAAAAAATGTTATAGACAAAAGGAAAACGCGAGTTTTAAAAATTAAATTGAAAAAATTGTGATCACTAAAATGGCCATAACTTTCTCAAATCTTAACAAAATTTAAAACCATTTGATGTTCTAGAAAGATGAGAGTGAGATCTACAAAACCCAGAAACTATTTTAAAATATTTTATTTGCTCATTTTTCTGTGCTCGAAAGAAAGTGACGGGATTTCGTATGATTTCTTGGCTGTAACCTGCAAAACAATGAAAACAAACAAGAACACACACAAATTTCTCTACAAAATGTCAGGTTCACCAATGTAACTAAAGATTTAATTTAGGTTAGATTCAATAAATTGAAAACATAATAATAAAACTCAAAGATCTATCGAGTACAAAGAAAATTAAGCAATAAAACGATTATACCTGTAAATCGCAATTTCCATGATTACCTCCATAGCACCTTCTTGCTTGCTGGATGATATTGTGCCCTCAAATTCGTTGTGCGAGCAATCTGCAAATGTCTAATACCTACAACACGCTTTGAAAGATTTATGCAATGTCTAAATGCCTATGACTATGGCAATGTCTATGAAAATAATGATTACTAATGCCAAATGACTATAATGACTATTAAATTAAAAATGAAGTTGTCGGATCCCGAAATTATGAGCAAAATTGTCTTTTATAGAAAACACAATTTTGAGTGGACGGATGAGATTAATTGATGACAAGAAATTAAAATGAAAGGTCCAGATTAAGTCTGAGAATCTCTAATTAGGGTTAGGGCAAAATCATTAATCGAACAGTCAAAATAATATCTCAAATAATCGAATCGACGGTGGAGAATAAATGAGATAATATTAATTAGAAAATAGAGATTTTTGAAAATCAAGAAGATAAGATTGCATGATTTGTGAGATTCAAAAAATCAAGAAGATAAGAGTTGGACTGAAGATAAGATTTGGAAAATCAAGAATCTACCCGATTGCTTGATTTTTGGAAGATTAGTTACCATTTTGAATTAAATTAATTCAAAATATGGATTTTATGAGACAATAAATAATCTTTTTTAGATTATTTACCAAAATGACTGACAGTTAAGATTGTGATGACATTTTAAATAATTTAATTTATTTAAAATGAGAGGAATATTAAATTGGCAATTAAATAATTAAATATAATTATTTAATTTAGCAGATAAGACTAAATAATTAAATAAATTAATCAATTTATTTAACTATGACAATTAGTGACATATTAAATGAATAAATAAAACTTATTTATTTAATAATCAGGAAGAAATATATGACAAAGGATAATTAAATAAATTAAGAAATTTATTTAATTAAGGGAATACTTAGACAATTAATGACGTATTTAATAAATAAATAAAATTTATTTATTTAATAATCATGAAGAATTAAAGAACATGAATTAATTAAATAATTTATGAATTATTTAATCAATAGTCGAATGTGGACCAAGGACATAATTAAATGCCATAATTATGTTAAGACGAAAGTGGTAAAAATGAAGCTTGCAGGCTTAGGTCATTTTTAGGTGTCTACAATATTGTTCTTGATTGCTTGTCCATTTTGAGTATATCATTGCTCTAGGACACCTATCAAATTTCGATACGGCTTCATACTTAAGCTTTGTATTGAAAGGTTTCATTGATCTTTTCGATCTATTACTCCTTTTTGAAAATCTATCAAGTCTATGTTTAACCCTATTTCTAAGCCTATTTCAACCTAATAGAGTTTCCAACCTTCCTTTTCATATAATGGTCCAAACCTCAATGTTAGAAGTTTATAAACCATTCAATATTTAGTTTATGAATTTTTCCCATTTGACCATAATAATATATTGCACATTCATTCAATTGAATGTCTCATAGTATGATCATGGTTTACACAACCCTATCAATATTTTTTCATTCATAACTGAGACAACCTTCCCAGGAATACTAAGCAACTACTTCTCACAATATATTATTGAGGACCAAAAACCTATAAATCAAGTTTCCAAATGGTGTTGGTTACTTTGGTGAGTCTGTCCACTAGAACATTACGTCAGTTTCACTAACATAGACATATTGATCTATCTTGTGTTCTACCATTTTCCCTCTAGAATCTCAAGAGAGGACACATGTCCTACTGATGATGACATCTGCTCTTCATTTCCTAGAATACTAGACATTATCTTTTCACATTTTGTGCAACCTCTTACTCTATCTTTTCCCAAGTTATAGTAGTTCCTTATCTAACAAATAACTTTGTCATCCAAATGTCCTAACTTTGACATAAATTTCCTCATTTCATTCTTGAATCTTCCAAAATTTTGGGTGCATAGGTTCTTTTATATCCAAATATAGTCTATTCTTTGACTAAGTAAAAACCTATTTTATGATCTCATGCCTCCTTTAATTCCCAAGTAATATTGGTTAGGAGTTTTGTGGGAATAAATCTCCTTTATCTTAGGACATCCACAACTTGGATTTATCCCGTCCTTGGATTATTTCCAAAGATGCAATTCATCTTTTAACTCAATCAAATTTTCCTGATAATAATTGGTACTAATTTCAAGTATTAGTCCTCGTTCAAACATGTTGGTCCCTAGAAGATATCAAATTTAATTACATACCTAATTACCAAGCATGAATGTTTCTCGTTAGTTCCATTGATTCACTTAATCACATAGGTGAGTCCCAACTTCGGTATACCCTAATTCTTGGATAAAGTCATCAATCAATGACTAATCCAATGTTATAGGTTACTCTAACCCTATATGTTCCAATCAATACCAAATGTACCACCCAAACAAGTAAGTTATTTCCAACATATAGGTGTCAATGTGTAGTTCAGTACATATCCCAACCCAATAGGTAAAATTTAACCTAAGGTTTCTCTCTTTAATCAAATGAACTTCATGTCCCAAATAGGTTATTCTAAACTTAGGCTTTCATTTGAGTATAAATTATGATCAAGTGATCATTCCAATAAAGTTACTTGATGTGATTTACATAACATCACAACGTATCTTTCATAACTTTACTTTTACAATGCTAACCTTATCATTCCCAAGGTTCCCATAGCTTAGTAAGCTACAGTGTCAAGTTTCTTCACAACATGGACATATTTCATAATATGTGGTATTACTACCAATGTATAGAAATAACATTGTTATCCAAATTCCCCATATAAGGTATATAGGAGTCTAGAGACACTTTCTTCCAATCACAAGCAATATAGATCTCTCCTTACCTATTCTTGGAAATGGTCTTCCCTTTCATGATCAAGTAATCTGCCTATCCTTTCTCTAAGGAATCCATGATAATATCATTTGATCTTCCAATCAACATATATAAAGTATTGAGTGATAATATTCCTTTCTCATTGGTCACAATTCTTGACCTTTTTACCATCTTCCAATAACTCCAATACTTTATTATTGTGGTCATAAAATGTATGACTTAATTGACATCATGACTTGTGAAAAAGTCATTAGTTCTTCCAAATTGAAAATATATTCATGATTTCCATTAGTTTGGATTCTTAATTCGAGTTAATTTACTCTCTTCCTTCCCCCTTAGTGTTTCCATAACATTTGATCTACTCAAAGTTGAACTCCTAGCAAATCACTTGCTTCTTTGAAATGATTTGGCATTCCTTGTTGTTGGCTTTCCATTGCATTTTTCTTTCCTCAATGGCATACTTTGAAATTAATTTTTCCCAACATTAGATTCATCATCGATTTCTAATCCCGTAGATTCAACATTTTGGATAAGTCAATAAGAGATCTAATGAATAATCAGCAACTTAGAAGTTAAGAGGCGCACTAATAATCCCATTCTCTTTCCAATAACCTTTTAGTGGAGGAATATCCATACTCATAAATCCTCATTGGTTGATGCACCGTTCCACTTAGAGCATTGTTTCCTTACAACTTCTATTGACTTGACACACAGTGCCATATTGCATTCCATTTTTTTTGGAACCTCTAAACATATGTTGATTTTTTGCAAACATGTTGGTGATTTCATCTTATACTCCATCCAGTCTTTATACTATACAAACCTTTGGTCAGGCCAACCCGATTTATCTTTACAAGTTTCCTTCTTACAATCACCTTTTCAAGTGACTTTCTTCCAATTCTTGGAATCTTATTCTCTCATAACCTTTAGAGATACCAAAGTTGTTTGGTATCATTTTCTCATCTTAATCAAAAACTTCAAATTAATCTCATCGATTTTGGTTGGTGGAACCATGTCTAGGTCGTTGATTACTTCATTTCGACCATCCCAGTCGTTTCCCTTTATTCCTAGGTACTAACTCTTTTCTTGCAAGATCCTATCCTTATACAAGAATTAGATTTATGTCAAGAGCTCTTGAACTTCTTGGATACCTCCTTTGTTGACTCTCTACTTTGATATAATTTATGTCGACATTACATACACACAGATTTGTAGTGTTTTCACTAAATCCAAGAATTCTTGACTCTTTACAACTATAGTGATGCAAGAGCATCCATTGCATTAGGCTATCACATATAAAAAAAAAAAGGTTAATTTTCAATTGAGCAATTTTGGATTATTGAAGTAAGTTAATTTTGGCTTGAACTAATTTTGTAGGATGGAAAATGACTTATATTTGAATAATTAAATTTTCCAAATATTTTCCTTGCACATTGACAAGTTGGTTAGTGGGGTGAAAAAAGTAAGAAAAACAACTTAAATCTTTAATTGCAAATTATTTCAAAAGATTATTGGGAATTTGGATTTTTGAAATTGAGGAGTTACAACACCTCATCATGATCCATAAAAAGTAGGTACTAGAGAAGTGGGAGCCCAGGACTTCCCTTGATTTTTTTGCTTTTTCAGGAGTTAAAGGAGGAGAACAAAAACTGCAACATCCTATCTTTGACAAGGCTACTAGAAATGAGTTTTTAATGATTTTTAATTAATTTTTTAAGGTTTTCAAGTACAGAAACATGAAGGGTCATTCCATATTGGAGATTACCAAATAAAACATATGAAATTAATTTAGTGATAGGAGGAGTTAAGCAACAGAAAACCCAGTTTTCATTGAAAAGTTTTGAAAAGAGAAATTTTGGGAAGAGAAAAGGGGAGGCGTAGCATTCTTTGGGAAGCCTCGTGGATGTTTTTTTTTTTCAGGTTGTGACTGATTTATCTCATTCCATTAAGTTTTAAAATGAATAGGTATAATTTACAGGAGTTATATGTGGAGTTGAGGTGTTGGAATAAGGATATGTTTGCAAAGGCTCACAAGATTAAGCATGGATTGTGTTTGGATGTTTTCCTATTAGAATATCATATGTTGTAAAGGTTTATTTTCTGCTCATCATTCCAATGATGATTGAAAATTAAGTTGTAATCAGCTTTCTTTAATTGAGTAATTTAATGTTTTCTTGTGTAAACAAATTGTGGAGTTTAATTTGCAAGTTCTTGATTTCTGATTTAAGTTTTTGTTGTAAGATATTTTGGAGAGGGTTTAGAGTGTATGAAGTGTTTTATTTCAGATTTTAAGGGTATGCGTCTCTTTTTACATCAGTGGTATCATAGCAGGAGTTCTTGAGTGTGCAGGTAGAGCGCCAAATGTGAGGCTGTTTGCACCAGGACCTAAGGGTGGAGAATGTGTGGATTGTGTTTGCAAATGAATGTGCAAGTAGTAAGAAGAAATTTTAAGAGGATTTGAGGAGCTGAGGTTCCCATGATTGTAAATAGGCCACTGAAGGAGGTAGTTTACAATAATATTGGTGAATATTGGAAGAGGTTTTTGTAAACAGATAGCTGAAGGAGGCAATTTACATAAGTAAAACCTGAGGGTTTAAATATTTGTGTTGTTAAGGCATTGAGAGCTTTTGAAAATGGAGAATAGAAGAGTTGAAGGTACTTTTATCTTTCTAATTATATTTTGATTGCAGGAAAGAAAGAGGGTGCAACAAAGTCTCATGCATGTGACATCAAGGAAGAGAAAGATGGTTTGCTAATACAACTAGAAGCAATTGAAAGAGAGTGGAATGAGAAAATTTCAACAAATGCAGAAGTTGCAGCCAAAGATAAATAGGTAACTTCATATTTTAGTAGATGTTTTGATGATATTGAGAATGTAAAATTAGAGTCAAAGGTTGTAGCAATAAATCCTTTGGAAGTAGATGTGAGTGGTGAACAGACTAGGGTGAAAATGAAGTTTTCTTATGATTGTTTGATTGAAAGTATTGAAGATGAAGATTCCTTGATAATAGAGCTTGAATATTTGTTACAAAATGTGTAGAATGAATCTATGGATTATGGTACTAACATTGAATTGGGTGTTGAAGATCAAATTGCAGCAGTAGTATGTCTTTTTGAAGGCATAATAGGAGTGACAAACCACATTGAAAACCAGAAAAAGGAGGAGGAAAAAGGTAAAACAGCAATAGAGGTAATGAAGTAAATTTGTTTTGTTGAAGGTGGAGGCCTATATTTTATTTTTAATTCTATTGGAATATATTGGTGGGAGGTTAGATACATGAAGGGTAGAGGAGTAACGATGAAAGGATATAATATTGTAATCTTGCAAATTTGATGAATAAGAAGATTCCAATAGATAAAGCAATGAGATGGATATAGGATAGGCATAGATTCTACAAATGTTTATGATCCACACTCATGAAACATTTCTTCTCTACCGTGGGTGTTTGATGTAGGAGCATTCATTGCATTTGGCTATCCTGTATCAACAAAAAAGGTTAATTTTCAATTGAGAAATTTTGGATTGTTGAAGTAAGTTAATTTTGGCTTGAACTAATGTTGTAGTAAGGAAAATGATTTATATTTTAATAATTAAATGTTCCAAATATTTTCCTTGCACATTGACAAGTTGGCTAGTGGGGTGAAAAGGTAAGAAAAACAACTTAAATCTTTAATTACAAATTATTTCAAAAGATTATTGGGAATTTGTATTTTTGAAATTGAGGAGTTACAAAACCTCATCATGATCCCTAAAAATTAGGGACTGGAGAAGTGGGAGCCCAGGACTTGCCTTATTTTTTTACTTTTTTCAGGAGTTAAAGGTGGAGAATAAAAATTGCAACATCCTATCTTTAACAAGGCTGCTAGAAATGGGTTGTTAATGATTTTTAATTAATTTTTGAAGGTTTTCATGTGTAGAAACATCAAGGTTCGTGCCATATTGGAGAGGCCCAAATAAAGCATATAGGAGTTAAGCAACAGAAAACTCAGTTTTCATTGAAAAATTTTAAAAAGAGAATTTTTGGGAAGAGAAAAGAGGAGGCGTAGCATTCTTTGAGAAGCCTCAAGTATTTTTTTTTTTGCATGTTGTGAATGATTTATATCATTCCATTAATTTTTGAAATGAATAGGTAGAATTTATAGGAGTTACATGTGGAGTTGAGTTGTTAGAATGAGGATATGTTTGCAAAGGCTCACAAGATTGAGCATGGATTGTGTTTGGATGTTTTCCTATTAAAATATCATATGTTGTAAGGATTAATTTGCTGCTCACCAGTCTAATGATGATTGAAAATTAAGTTGTAATTAGCTTTCTTTAATTGAGTAATTTAATGTTTTCTTGTGCAAACAAATTGTGGAGTTTAATTTGCAAGTTCTTGATTTCTGATCTAAGTTTTTGTTGTGAGATATTTTGGAGAGGGTTTAGAGTGTATGAAGTGTTTTCTTTCAGATTTGAAGGGTATGATTCTCTCTTTACAAATCATATAGGTTGCTATTAATTAAGGGGTTATTCTTCCCATCCCCTCAGAATCATATAACTATTTCATAGGACAAAGGTATATATTGGTTATTCTTCCTAACCTTCCTACATAACCCGATTTCATATTCTTCCACAATCCAAGGGAATTTAAATAATAAGTTGTTGGTTTAGGAGTTCCTAACTCCAGGGATGACTCTTATCTAGTCCTGACTTAAATAATTTCCTAGGAATCTCATCTTCTTTTCTATTTTCCCTTAGTTCTTTTCTCTTTCCATTGTGGCACAAGAAATTTTCAACCATTATCTTCCAACCAAATTTATGCATTATTTGTGTAATGAGCTCATAGGTTTCAGTGTTGAACCTTGCAGCTCTGATACCACATATAACATGCCAACCCTTAGCTAAAGTAAAAATTCCTAATTTTTCACTATACGAGTAATAAACTATGTAACAAGTCATTGAAATAAAAAAAATTATTTCCTTTATTGAGAATATATGAACAGGATGCCATAAAAAATTACAATAAAGATTCCTTTTCATTACAATAACTTCATAAGTTACAAAAATACAAGAATTATTACATTTACATGCATAGCTCAATGAGATTTAGAACAAATAGTTGTAAGACGGTCCAAGATCCTTCCTTTCAAATCTTGGTTCTTCTATCGCTTGCTATGGAGGAGAAGCATCACTCAAGCGCTTTTCTACCAACCTTGGACTCTTAATGCAGTCCCCCACACATCTATCATTTGATAGATGGCCCTTCCCTTTGACAAAGAGATTGGTAGAGTAACCGATAACAAAAACTAACTGAGCATAGTGTTGTGTCCTACATAACTAGAACTTGTAATCCCACAATCTCAAACTAGCATATAATACTGGATCACAGTGAACTGACAGTGGAGCCAAAGGTTGTAACACTAATTTGGCCAAAGTATTCTCAATGGTAATATGGAGGAAGGTCATCTATCACATTCACTACTTAGGGCCGATTTGACTTAAGGTCATCTTAAACTACACATAGGTATTTCCTTCAATGGATAATCTAGCATCCCAGAGATAACCTATCACCTTTTTAATCTACTTGAAATAGACCTACTTAACAAGTAAGTACACAAGCTCCCTCCCATACTAGATAAACAATCCTAGGAGTAAACACAAGTTATTCTAGTTAAATCAATAACTTAGCTAAGTGTATCACATGTACCACTCATGTTCAATCATATCTAGTATGTAATACCTATGATAATCACCAATATCCTATTATGGAGTACTTACAAGCACATCATAAAAATAACATAAAAGCTTATATTCCCTCTTCAATGACATTCTAAATTCTCTAAATGCAAGTAATTGGAAAAGACAATTCAAGCAACATGGAGAAAAAATCATTCATAATTTAAAAATAACAAAGAAGAATATCCTTATGCTTGTTATTGCTTGTCTAATCTATTGGCAGTAATATAGTCTCTCCCAAACAACAACAAGCTTGATAATAGCTTCTCAAGAATGTCACAATGAACTTATACTCTCAAGTTGATAGATTACTTCACTCAAATAGCAACTCTTTCTGTCAATATGGTAGAATTCTCTCTCTCACACACACAAGTAAAACTAGAAATAAGCTGAAAATAATGCAACATAAAGGCTTGCAAGAAGAATGCATCCTCTCAAATGAAACTGCTCTGCTATTTATACAACAACATGGGCTACACATCCTATAGTTTAGGCATAGATATGGATAGAAAATGTCATGCATAGCTACACATATATTACAACAAAAAGGTGGCGATTATGTAAGCTCATACGTAGCAAAGCATCTATAGATCAACCTTGCTAGATTGACAACAAATAGAGACTTATTCAAATCTTCACATGGATAATTCAAATTATCCCCAACAATAGATATCTATAGCAAATGGGTTTACATAGGTGGCGCCAAAGTTTCCACACTCCCCTTAATGTTGGCACAGTTTCTATGCAATTAGAAATAGTCAATTACTAATTTGCAGCACCATGCATTCATTGACTTAATCTGGGGATGAGTCGATTTAGATATTTATTCTCTTTGACAAAGTCATCGACTATTTCTTGTGTTTCAATAGATCTTGGTTCAAGTATAAAAACATGGCATTTTAATTTTACCAAGTCAAAGATAATCTTCACCATAGGCGTCAACTAAGTCTATGTCATGCATCAACATAAGGTAGCAAGCTTAAATGAAATATGCATGTTCCATAAAGCATGGCACCAAGAGTAAAATTCAACCTCTCAAAATGCAACCATAAGTAATATATATAAATTAGTCTCATTTTACCCTTTTATACTATGGCATTGGTCTCTATTATCATTTACCATTGTGTTGAATTTAGCATATCTCAATTTTGTGTGTTGAAATGAAATCCACCTACGTGCCTCTATAAGCATTGTATTTACATTTAACTTATTCTCCACTTGGTATGGCATGTGGTAGCTTATTCTTCACACATACCATCCACTATGATTTTTTAGTTTCCATACATCATGTGTTGTGAGTAATACACTAATGACGTAGTCTACATTTTCTACTTATGCGCCTCCTACTACCATGAATCCATAATAATATATATAATATTTCCATTATAATATATATACATTATTATAGATATATAT
This sequence comes from Sequoia sempervirens, assembly GCA_007258455.2. Lineage (NCBI taxonomy): Eukaryota > Viridiplantae > Streptophyta > Pinopsida > Cupressales > Cupressaceae > Sequoia > Sequoia sempervirens. The sequence continues at coordinate 92,290,781 of VDFB02281492.1, forward strand.
GAAATCATTCCCCATGTTATATGATGTATAACTACTTCACAAATACGCATATATATTCAACAATCATAAGCTTACTAACTCATACCTTCCTTACTACTCGTAGCGTATACATTCTCATTCAATTGATATACAAGAAAAACATATATTTATTGACAAACAAACTCAAAGATTGTATTAATCAATATACAAATGTATGTATCCTCATTATCAATTTCACATGTGTATATACGTATATGTATATGTATATACACTTACTCACATATATAGGAATATTTATATATACTCAAGATAATATTATATATCACATTGACTATATATATATAAATATATACATGCTTGTCTATGCTCATGTATACATATGTATACATGTATTTATGTATATATCTTATATATATACATTTGATTACACCACTGGGAACATACATATGTATTCCCACATACACATATACACATGTACGTATTTATACATATTTAATATGTTCACCCATATATCAAGTTTCCCCTATAATATCATATCCTCATCGATACATGTATTTATTTAAGTGTATATATATTCACATATATATAATTGATTCCATGTGCAAGTATGTTTGTAAGTATTTCTACTTACACATACATGCATATGATTATGCTCTCACACTCAAATCAAGGTATGTATATACTCATATACATGCAAACTTTTGAAGTAGATATGTATCGACGGAAAGCTCAAAGACACAAAACATCATAATAACATTTATATACATATATGCATGTCTATGTACATGTCATCACACTCGTATGGACATCCCATTATATCCATCGTATGTGTATGCCGACATATGCATATATATGCATATATCCCAAATACTCATTCAACCATACCATCAAGCACAAAAAGATAAGGAAGGACTTCTAAGTTACAAACAGATAAACATCACCCAAGCATGCATTCAATAGTAAACAAGACCTTTACTAATGCAAACACATCAAACTAATGATGACTTACCTACTTCCCACATACTGACTCAACTCAATTATTCTACTGTGGCGTGAGTATGCTCAGATAGTTTACATTACCAATTACCCGACCAAGTTATTCTCCTGAGTGATACTTCTCCTTCACCTAGAGGAATGAACATTTACCTAAAACCACTAACACATGCTCATGGCAGTCAACTGTTCACAAAATATGCGTTTCACATAATACATCTCCACAGTTGGAATATTAATTCAATAACCATCCATTTCACACATATGCATTTCTTTATTAAATGAAATAATGTTCCTTCATAATGCATTGATAACAAAGTGTAAGCGCATTTTATTCACCATCAAAATATAAATAACATTCACATTTACCCTACATTAGTAAATAGTAATTACACAATTGAGGTGTAACAACCTTACATCAAGAAGTGGTCCTACCATTCACGAGTTTAGTAGGTCAAGTGAATCATCAAGATCACCATTCCATCTAAGAACTAGTTCTTTGTACTAAATACACATAATCTATCATATAACTCTAGTTACCCTCTAGATAAGTATGAATTATTCAATTTATTTTTAATCAATAAACATCGTGAAACAGCAATGCAAGTATTGATTTTGCATTTCTTTGGTCAAAGATTTAATAATCGAATTCGACACGTTCCATAATGGAGATGTGCATCATATGTTCACAAACCTCTATCACAAATTGGTTATCAACAAATATAATTTTACATTCAAGTTCACAAAAAAGTTTACACAAATAAGTGTAAGAATATTCACATAAAAAAATTAAACCTCATATTTTTTCCTATAAATCCACTAACATACATAATTATTCCTTATGATACACAAATATGTCTAATCCATGCATTGGTATTTTTCTTTCAAAATTAATCATCTTTGTGTCTAATTTTAGATAAATAACTAGTTCTATGTACTAAATACAAATAATCTATCATATAGTTACTCTAGATACCCTCTAAATGAGTATGAATTATTCAATTTATTTTTAATAAATAAACATCGTGAAATGACAATGCAAGTATTGATTTTGCATTTCTTTGGTCAAAGATTTAATAATCAAATTTGATGCATTCCGTAATGGAGATGTGCATCATATGTTCATAAACCTCTATCACAAATTGGTTATCAATAAATATAATTTCACATTCAAGTTCACAAAAAGGTTTACACAAACAACTGTAAGAATATTCACATAAAAAATTGAACCTCATATTTTTTTCTATAAATCCACTAACATACATAATTATGCCTTATGATACACAAATATGTCTAATCCATGCATTGGTAATTTTCTTTCAAAAGTAATCATATTTGTCTTTAATTTTAGATAAATAATCTATCCCTTTTTCATATGTAAATAAGAAAGTATATATATTTGCATCATCAAACATAATAAATAACATCTATATATGTATTTACATATGTACATGTATATAAAATCCTACATACATGTGTACCTACATAAGTACATTCATATCCTTATAAACTTTATCACTAATAATTTCATTACAAAAGAGAAGTCATAATATAGAAAAAATATTCCTTCCCATAACCAAATGATAATTGTAAAAGTCCTTTGACTTTTAGCTTGTTTTATGGTCAATCAATTCTATAATTTCATAGAGTATACAAACCTTCTCATGGTCTAGCAACTAAAAAATATTCAATATATCAACATACCTATTGATAGGCCAAAACTAGGGTAAAGAATAAGAAATATTTTAGCTTGGTCTATGTGTCAATCTAGGGGTCGTAAGCTTGTGAAAGGTATCGTGGAAATCTGCACAAGGGTTGAGAGTCATGAGATGAGTGGTTATGAATACATCCTATGAAAATAAACCTAAAACAAAGAAAAATAAATCTGTCAACAGGAACTATCACTTCCTGGCTACAGGAGTTGTTCTATCCTATTCGGGTGACAGGAACTATATAGGAAGAAAATTTTGAGATTAAAAAAAATCTATGAATATTAATCTATAGAAATCATGCAAAAAATAGAAATGAAACACAAATCACACAAATTGATAATATACTTAATTAACTAATCATATTCCATGCAATAATTAACTTAGCAAGTTTTACCAACCTAAGCCAATTTAATTGAAATCATTTGTGTATCATTTATAGAAATTACAATAGCAGAAACATAAGTAATTGCAATTACACATGCCTTGCAGAAAAATAAAGTATATACATTCATTCGGTGGCTGAGGAGTGGGCGCCCTTCCTCCCAGCGAACTGACTAGAAATACACTCACAGGATTTCTAAAATCAACTAATAACAATAATATTTCTTCTACAACGATATTGGTTTCATACATATCATCTCACTTGAAGAATGTGATAGCTTTTATAGCATTCACATAAAAAAATGAATGGCTATTTTTATTCCCATTGTTTATAGTCTTACGGTGGAGATTTATTGAACAATTTTTAAGAAAGCATGAGATATCCCACGTCCACTCTATCAAAACTGATTCACATAACAAAATACTAAGAGTATTCGCCTCCCTTTCCTGCAGCATGGAAGAGACAAAAACATGCAAGGAAAATATAGCTAGAAGTTGAAGCATATATGGAATAATGTGGTCTGGTGGCACTCTCAAATTTTGCAAATTTAACATGCCCATATTGAAAATTTTGCCTTTGCAGTGCACCTAAAGAATTTGACTAAGTGACCTACTTTGGAGGGTTGTAATTTGAAGCCAGTTGATTTTCGGGAAAAATACCTTGGTGGACCCACTCATATGACATATGTGAGAAAGCATGTCAATTTTCAGCTTCCCATGATAAGTTTTGATAGGGTTTTGAAAAGCAAAGCTGGAGGGTTTTGGCACTTTTCTGTTGTTTGCAAACTTTTAGTTTTGCAAAGTAGCCTCCTATTCGAGACTACATTTCACAAACGGATGATCGTCAAGTAAAAATTATTGTTGCTATCCATTCTCCATACCTAAATGTTCTCTCATGTTAGGTTTCAGAGCCTAAGGACTTGATCTTCTATTTTTACTAGGCAAAAACCAAATGCAATTTGTTTAGTTTTGCATCTACATTTCTAACAATGTTTCGAGGTGGTCAACTTTGACCTCTAATATCTCGTGAAGAATGATGATTCAAGTAAATACCTCTTGCACATGTGTTTACTATACCCAAATGATCTATTGTGCCCAGTGGCAGCTCACCAAGAGTTGATTTGGTATTTTTCAAAATGGTGACTTTGGTGAGTTTTAGTTGGTTTTGAATAGGTTGTTGCAGAAAGTTCAACTAAGCAACTTTGACTATTAATATCTTTCACCTCGTGATTTATTTTGCAAATCCATATTTTTCACTCCATTCTCGGTTCAAATTTCTACATGCCTACAAATTTTCATGACTCTAGGGGGTCGTTTGACTAATTTTCAAGAGTGATTCCAGAGCCCACCTGGCCAGTTTGGCTCACTGTGCAAAAATGTCAGAAAGCAAGTTTTAGTGACAACCCAGTTCATGTTTTCACTCCACATACATTCAAAAGTTGTCTTAGGTCAATTTGAGTAGAAAAACTTGTTTGGAAACACAAAAATTTAGTCTGGCCCACATGGAGAACCGACATGCTCTACACAAGTGAAAGTGACAATGTTGCATTTTGCATAGGGCTATTCATCTTTACAATCCCTCAAATTGCATTAGTCTGGTGTTGCAAATAACCAATAAAATATGATATTCCTAACTTGGGCTATAAGAGAATGATGGTGTGGAAAGAAAACAGAGATAAAGGAAAATACTATGGGGCTGCCCCATTGTGTAGATGCATATTTCCTAATTATTGGGAATGCACCCAAAGTGAATAAAATTCCTCAAATGTTTTGTTCATATCTGGAAACATGGAGCTAAAAGCTTTCCTCTTTAGGGATACTCTTTAAATCATAAAATAACATGGGAAAATTCCATGACTCAAGCCCAAACAGTTCTCCATCTAAAAATTAAAGTGGTGGGATGTCTTAAAATCAAAAGTGAAGGCACCATTAGTAGCAAAGAAGAAAAATGTTTTGAAAGGAAACAACTCGAGCTTGTAGAAGAAGAGAAGGGCACACGTATTTATTTGAGAAATGCCACACTTGCGACATAAGCACATAACATATTCATTGAAAAGGAATCAGAAACTTTTCAAACAAATACCACTCACAAAGCGCTGGTTGCAGGCTATGGGGCGCAGTTTGGAGCAAGTTTATAGACATCCTTCAAAGCACAGAGAAGTGGTGGAATTCATGCACTAGAATAGAATATGGGGATCCATAAAAGCATAAAAAATAAAGGGATCCTATTCAAATTATTTTGAAGCAACGAGTGCACAGAGGAATGAACCCTAAAGTGTGGCAACGTACTCTGTGAGAGTTGAATAAATACCTCACTCAAAATTGGATAGTGTTTCATTTCAATCACCTTGGGGAAGAAGTAATGAACAATGCTACATTTATTTTACTAAATTGAATAGTACTATGGGATGTTGCATCAAAATCAAAAGAATCTTGAACCAAGTATGAGTTGGGCAGGGGGCGGGAAAAATGAACAACCTAAAGGGTTGCACCAAGTACAGTCTGATGAGGAAGAATCGTTCACTAGAGGGAACACATTTTGAAAAGGGAAATGGAGGTTCTTTGATCATGTGTCCAAATAGAGCATCCTGGCTGGATATGCCACATAAAAAAAAAATTCTCCTTTAATTATAGAAGGAATTCAAGGTTGTTTGGTAGGGGTCTTTGGTTGGAATCTAGATTAGAACTGTGCAAATGAAGAACATTGAGAATGCATGTACAATCCATGAATTAGAGTTTTGAGCATAGCTAATGAATTTGGTTAATTATGTGGCTTATGGGCATACCTGAATAGAAATGCTAATCTCTCAAGCCTGTTGTCTCTCCATTGTGACATTTTAAATGAATTATTAATGGATTTGGATCAAGGATCTCTACATTGATTGTCTTAGTCTTTCACTATGATGTATGATTTAATTGTTGCTCTCATCTAATGGATTGGGCTAAATGATTTATTTTAGTCATAAATTCATGCTTTTGTCATATGGATTTGATAAATAGTCATAGGAGGTTGGGTGTTAATCTGCAAATTGTAAGGAAATTGTAAAGATTGTGGATGTTTATGATTAAATCTTCCTTGTAGTTCAATGCATTATGTTCTGACTCATGACCCTAGGATATGGTACTAGTCTTGACTATTGCATACACTGTTCTCACTTCTAGTATTTCAATTTTACAATAAATTTCATAAATATACATTCCAATTGACCTGCCTTTGTTGTATGAGAATTCTCATCTTTTAGTTGTTTAATCTTTGAAGTAATTGCCAACTTCTTTAAAGATTTCAGCTATTCATCATTAAATGAGAATGCATCTGCTCAATATGCAATGTATGTGGAAGTAGGGTGAAAGAGAGTTATAAATACATTGTGGGGTCATTCTCCCAGGTTTTGTAGAGCCCGAAGTGCAAGAGGAAAGCTTAATTGCTTTCTCTTTTTCATTGGCCCAACCTCTTTAAGGTTGTTGACTATTAGAATTGGAAAATACATAGGATACCCTGAAGATCTGGTTGGTATTTAAAAGAGCCAATAGAATGGTGACTATACTAGGGAGAATTTGAGAAAATTCTAATTGCAAAATCTAGCCTTAAGAGTAATTTAAGTTTTCATAGAGTTATATTCTTTTCCATTCTAAATTTGGTTCAAATATTGAAGAATTTCAACCCTGGAGAAAGAAGTGTTGTAGTGAACCTGAAAGTTTCACAATCTATGGTGTTGTGCTGGTGAAAGGAACTCATAAATAAATTTACATTTGAAAGAAATTTATACTACTTGAAGTTCAATCCTCTGTGAAGGGAGGTGGTGACTCTTTCAGAAGAAATCATTGAAAATTTGAAGACAATTTCCAGATCTACAATATTTCCAGTCGGGACGAACAATTTACAGTAGATGCAACATTTCCAGGTATTCTTCACTTTTGGTTTTCAAGAAAATTTTGTATGAAACCATATTTACAAGTCTTGAAAAGAAACTTGGTTCCATATTCAGTGAGCTATCACTAAGAAAGGGAAAGAATAGTAAGATTGAGTTTGCATACTTCTAAGTTGTAATTTACAAACTTATGTATTATGTTGAAAGTATGCTTGTTATTGAAATTTTCCCACTAAATAGATCTTAGGCATTGATGTGTTTGAACCATGCATTGTGATATTTTAAGATCATGATGAAAGTTAGAAATAGGGAAATGAATGATCAACTTTAGCATTGATGTTTAAAGTTTTGAAAGGGGTATGTCAAAATGCATCAATCTATGCGTCCTGGTATGGCTCCTAGTGCAACCATGGTTTGTGATCAGCCCCAACTAGATTGTCAAAGAGATTTCAACACTAGAAGTTACAAATCCATCAATTTTAGTGGTATTTTAGGTTACTCAAATATCATTCCAGCTAAAGTTGGGGATAAATTACCAAGGTTCATTGGTGATAAGTTTAAATCAAAAAATAAACACTTGCAAGAATTTAGTAATGTGATGGATGATTATAAGCTAGATCATGAAGATGTGATCATGAGACTATTTGTTCAATCCTTAAGAGGAGATGCAAGAGATTGGTTCTCTTATTTACCAACATCCTCTATCTATTCCTGGGAGGAATTCAAAGTGGTGTTCATGGAGCAGTTTGGTGAAAGAATTGATCTGGTCTTAATAAGAAAGAAGTTAATGAACATGGAGAAAGGAAAGGATGAGTTAGTCCCATCTTTTAATCTCATATTTTCAAAGATAATAAGAAAGATCCCAGAGAATATCAGACCGAATGATGCTAAATTTTTGGTCGTGTATTTAGGAGCATTTGATAAAAATATGATTTACTTGTTAAGAGACAAGGATCCCACAACCCTACACTAGGCATATCAATTTGCTATGGATATTGAGAACAATTTGAGATATTCAATGATGAAAGGACATAAGGTTGTGAGTGTTGATCATTCTAACACACCTCCTGCAAAAGGAACTCATGGATCATTCAGTAGAGATGCTTTTCAAGAGGGTAATGTTGTTGCTCTGATTTCTTTATCATCACAACATGCAAGACATAGTGAGTTCCATGTTAAATGTCATCAAGATTTGAGAAATTTTGACTAAACATCTCTTGTTCAAGGATTTTCTAAAATGAAGAGACACAAAGGAGAATCACTACATGATTTGTTTTCAAGGTTTTTGGATGCCTTGTTGAAAGTCCCCATAAATTTTGGACCTAAGGATCTAGTGTGCATTGATCTATTTTTTAAAATATATGATTCTAGGTTGAATGCTTTGCTGAGGAAATTGAAGCCTCATAGCCTTGACCAGGTGCTCGATTGGATAAAGATTGTTGAAGAATCCTAGAGTAATTATGCAAAAAATATGGGGTCTCAAAATAAAGATAGTAGCTATCTTATTGAAGAAAATCAAAACATGATACACAAGAATGAAAAGAGTGTATCAGAAAATGAAGATACATGTTGTATGGATGAGGATATTATTTGTAATCAGCTCACAATCAACACATACATAGATCCGTGCAACAGTGATGAAGATGAAGATTATACAAGTGTTGATGACATCTCATCACAAATTAGTGATCGATACATTGAAGAAACAAGTTCAAGAACTCTCTCTGCAAAATCTAAGCATGATCTATGTAGTGATGAGTCTTCTTGAGATGAGAATTTTAGTGACAGCCAATCTGATTATTTTTCTAAGGATTATAATTGCTCCTATGAAGATAACTCATTGGTACTTTCTTCACATAAAGAATGCAGTGATACCAATGCTCATGAAGTCACTTACCTCCAATACGTCGATCTTGAACATAATGCTAGAGATGATGAACATGTTGATGAGCATGTTGATGTCCTAGCTGCCCATGATTTCTTGTATGAATCAAAGCTGTAAATGTCAATTTTACATGAAAAGGATGATGAAGTACATATTGATGAAGGGAGGAGTTCAATTTTGAATGATCAAATTATGCATTGTGAAAAATACCTCGATCGAGGATCAACATTATTCCCCATTGATGGTGTGAAACAATTGGATAGAATTTCAGTTGGTGTTGACATTGCAAAAGCTTTGATCAATGTATGGAGCAGCCATATGATGCAAATGATAATGGATGTGCGGTCAGTTAGTATGAGGTTGAATATGGGTCTTTCTTTGATGATCTCTCTCATCTTCATGGTATGCAAATGGACATGTTTGTTTTGAATGAAGAATGCATTAATTTGAAAGAGAATGAAGGTGCTAGCTATCTTGCTAATGAACAATTCTTAGATAGCAGTCAGTATTTTGCACATGGGTCAATATGCCTATCTGCTGAAAGTGCACATGAAGTTACTATTATCTCTTAAACTTGCACCTGAACTGAGTTGTGAAACTCAGTTAGCTAGAGAAACATGGGAACATTCTCAAGTTGTGGGTCACCCAAAGTGAGAATGAATCTCTGAATAGGTTGGCTTCCTAGCTGGTTATCACCTATAGTTACTGAATTTGAAAGGAAAAGGGAGAAGGAATGCTTGAAAAGGAAAAGCTGAAAATGAAAGTATCTCTATAGTGATACACCAAACTAATAAGAATAATGAAAACTCAGCTTGTTTACACTTGATTCAAATTTACATAAACTAAGTTTAAAAAACCTGTTATAGTGAATCTTTACATAAATATTTCACCAAAAGTTCAATCACAGTAATTAACAAAAGGAAGAAAAAATTTGCAATTGTAAACTATAAGCAATCTTATGACACAATTAGCAACCTGCATCGATTCTCTAATTGCAGAAAAGGCATAAACTATGAGACAAAGCTAAAAGGAAATTATGAAAATCTCACAAGTAACTTGATCAATTACTAACATGCACAAAGCTGCAAGAACAAGAAGGCAAGAATTTCATCACCAAAATACTCCAAGGTTTTTGTTGTATTCCATATCCAAAGAGTTACAAAAGTCTGCAAAATTCTGCCAAAGGACTTAATAGTTACTAAATATAGAAATGCATATCATGAAATAACTCAATAATGAGTTACAAAGTGACTAAGTAGCCAAACTCCTCCAAACAAGGGATTTCCAACCTCCTTGGGTTGGATGTAACAAAATCCCGCAAATTTAGCCCCTAGATCTCATCCAAAAGAGCTCCAAATGGGTGAAAAAGTCAAGCTTGACTTTTTCAAACCATAAAAACATTTCAAAAATGCCTCATATTGAACCAATAAGCCTAAATTTGCTCCAAAAGCTCCAAAAGAAAAATAAATACTCCTAGACTCCCTCCTCATGTCTACAAACTGAAAATAACCTCCTTAGATGCTCTCCCTATCATAAATAGAAGCATATCCTCACTTCTCCCTCTTTGCATATGTTGAAAACCTACTATTATTTTTTTTGCATTTTAAAAGAATACTTAAGTCAAAATGATTTATAAAATATCATTAAGACTTAGTATTTCACAATTTCCAAATATCATGCAAAAAATAAAAGCAATAAACATAAGTCTTTTGAAAGACTTACACCGAAAGTAAATCACCAAGGTATAAGCCTTAGCCCACGAGGTATTAGTTACATCATTTTTTTTAAAATGAAATGGAAAAAATTCCAAGTCTTGTCGACCACCATTAGAGTTTGAACCCTAAAGCAAAAAAAAATGAAACTTCATTCATTTTGAAAGAAGCTTCCTGAAGAAGCTCTCTACTACCAAGGGTTTCTATGGAATGGAGTTTTCTGGGAACTTTTCATGGCTGATTTGGATATCAGAGAGGCATTTCCTTGTAATCTCCTATCGATTTCCCTCCATAACAACACTGGTAAGCATTTTTTAGAAGAAAATTTTGAGAAAATATCTTCATTTTCTACTCACATAGGCCCTCCATGGTCGCGGCCTCTTGTAGTTGCTTTACTCATTTTATGTTTCTTTCTTAATCTCTGTTGATGCTTCCTTGTATTTTGAGGCCACCATGGAATGGAGTTGGCTTGGTTTTGAAGATTTTTTGAAGTTAATGTTGCCATGGCATTTGAATATGTCTTCAATATAAAATATGTTAAGTTCTCCTTCATCATTCGACGTCTAATTATCCTTTGTTCTTTGTTGGTAAAAGCTCAAAAATGGTCCCAACAAAAGGAAAAATAATGATAATATGTTCTTTTCCCTTTCATTCTATGAAAGAATCATAAAAATTATATATATTTTTCTTGGTTGAAGGCCACGGCCTCAATTTTTTTCATTTGCTAAAAATTTCACTCCTATTTGCAAAATACAACAGCCCAATTGTTTTGATGGCTGCAAGTATCAAAAATTTTCTTCTGAGTTTATCCCAAACTTGTGACTTGAAGGCTTCACTTCATGTTCTTTTTGTATCATATAGCTATAATTTCTTCATAAATACACTTACCAAATTCATGGTTCATTGTATTATACTCGATGGATTTAATCTATGGAAAATTAATGACATCCTCTATAAATGATGAAGGGTTTCTTGTTTTCCCTTGGCTCTGCCTTTAAATTAATTTTATGTAGCTTCTATAGCCCACTCATGGCTGCTGACTATCAAAATTTCTAAAGAAAATGAGGGTTTGTTATTTGATAAAACCCCTTCAGGGTTTGTTTTATTTTCATTCCTGTAGATTGAGATTCCTTTCTACAGGATAAAATATTAACATTTCTCACTGAACTCTATGATGTACGGGCATGTTAGATTCCTTTAACCACTATGCTTGGAATTATGATCAACCTCAAGCATTATGATCAACTTCAAGAATTATATGAAACCTTATCCAAAAAACTAATGACCATGCTTAATTACCCATGCTGGCCTACATCTAGCTTTTGCACTATCACTGTCATGTAACTATTCCATTAATCTTTACCTTTTTGTCTTTGTATTTGATCACTTGCATAGTCACTGTGTCTTAAATTGTAATAAAAAATTTCCTTTTGGATGCCACTATCATCAACTACATTTCTTCATGTTGTTCTTTCAAGGTGACTGTCATGCTATATTGGCCAATATATTGCACAAAGAAGAAAATAATCCAGAGTGTTGTGTGCAAGAACTATTTCTTTAATCATTGCATCTTTATTTATGTCATCTCTTTAGGTATTTTGTAACAGCTCACATGCTCTATCTATGCTGTCATAAGGTCTTTATAGGCTTTCTCCTTCTTCCTTTACTATCATAGCATGCTTTCACCATTGATCTATTATGGAATGCCTTATGATTTTCTTGTTGTCTACCATGTGAATTTTGACAGGATGAACATAAATTGCACTATTTATATATCAAAGGACTGAAATTTTTGAATGAACATGTTGTCTCATGATCTCTTCACTATTTTTCCTAAGAAAATATTTGTTTAGCTTTCAAAGACATTGTAATTCCATTGAGCATGCATCATTGTTTATATTAGTAGATACACAAACCTCATTATTATGAATAATAAAAGTATCTTGTGTTGCATTACACTGTTATGAAATATTTAACAAGTCTATCTAATCATAGCACAAACTGCAAACACGTTGGGCTCAAATCTTGTGGGAGCCACATTTATCCCATGTGTTGAAATTTGATAAAAAAGTAACATTGCTTTTCCTATATCTGCACATGAAGCACACATGTTAGACAAAAAAATGCATGTTTTTGGTGTTTATGTTGATCTGATGATTTCCCTAGACACCTAAAGTATGCATTTCTTATTTAATGCACATTGAGAATAGTTTATACATGCATAGGTGTATGTTTATATAATTTTTGTGATCTTTCATTTCTTAGAGCATTGCTCTAACACCATTGTTATTGCCAGATGCAAGAACTAGGAGCAATAAGGAACTAGGAGGGACAAGCAGCTCAAATCAGCAACAGAGCAAGACAACACCATGAATCAATCATTCTCAGGCAATGACTGGTTGCTCTCCTTATATGTACATTTATTTCATTAACTTATTCATGTATATGCTTTTCTTAGTTTGCATTGAATAAGCAAAAGTTAATCTCACGGCTTGTGTGATACAATGAACATTCTTACATTCAATAAAGAATACTTCTTAGAAATATTTGTGTAAATATTTCCTCTGTTACATGCACTTGTATGAATACAATAATTTGTAAATGCAATCTTTTGAATTATTTCATTTGTGCACCTAAATGTAATATAGGAAAGATTAAAATGTACCCCTCTCTTGGTTTCTAATCTAAGAGCTCTACCTGAATGAGCTATTAGTGAAATTTAGGTAACAGTTACTACTGCACATGAAAGTATTTTTGTTGACCCTATTAATTCTAACAATGATAGCATTCAAAGTGATTCAGATATTGAACATGTTATGAAAAGTCAATGTGAAATTTTTGGCTCAGGGTTAAATTCTGAATTGTCTAAATCTTTGTTTGAAACATTTCATATGAACTTGCATAGTGGTTTGTAGAATAGAATTGACATCATATGTGAACCTGAAATAGAAAACACTTCTTATGCATTAGATATTGACATTTATGCTAAATGCCATGATTTGAGTGAAGATGAAAGTACTTTTAATGTTGATAAATCTGATTTTTAGAATCTTGAAACACGTGACAATATGTTTAGGTTGTGGTGTTTAGATGATGAAAAACCAATTTTTGATGCAACCCACTTGGAGGAGATACAAATGAATGAGCAATCTTTGCTCAACACACAAGAGGATTGTATGTTGTTTTCTAGCTATGATATCTCCTCAAGTATGATCATTATGAAGGGGTTGGTGGATGTGATAAGACTATATTTTCATGTGATCTTGATCCCTATCCTCAAATATTGCCATTTGATATAAAATCAGAAAATGGAGAAATGGAAAATGATGTGGCCTATTTGATTTGGATGCCACTTGATGACAAAGCCAAACAAGGAGCAAGTTTTTACTTGCACAGATGGCAACTTGATACTGTTGTTTGCAAATCTACAATCACTCATATTGTTGTGGTGTGATAGAGGCAAGCATGAGTTGAGGGAGATCAAGTACTTTATCAGATTGGTGTTTGACAGAGGTAAGAATTGACTCCTCTTTTTCATTTGGTGCCCTGGAGTCACCAGATGAGGTTGAAAAAGAATGAATAAATCAGCAATTTGAGAGCACCTAATGGACTCAACATTTGGTCTACTCTCCAGAGATCTGGAATCTTGTTATGCCCATAGGGGGCCTACATCTCTAGTTGGAACCACTGGTGGTACTCTCAAATTTTGCAAATTTTAGATGCCCATATTGAAAAAAACTCCTTTGTAGTGCACCTAAAGAATCTACCTAAGTGACCTACTTTGGAGGGTCATAATTTGAAGCCAGTTGATTTTTGGGAAAAATACCTTGGTGGACCCACTCATATGACATATGTGAGAAAGCATGTCAATTTTTATTCCCCCATGATAAGTTTTTATAGGGTTTTGAAAAGCGAAGCCAGAGGGTTTTGGCACTTTTTTGTTGTTTGCAAACTTTCAGTTTTGCAAAGTAGCCTCCTATTCGAGCCTGCATTTCACAAACAGATGATCATCAAGTAAAAAGGATTGTTTCTCTCCATTATCCATACCTAAATGTGCTCTCATGTCAGGTTTCAAAGCCTAACGATCTGATTTGCTATTTTTACCAGGCCAAAACCAAATGCAATTTTAGTTTTGCATCTACATTTCTGACAATGTTTCGAGGTGGTCAAATTTGACCTCTCATATCTCATGAAGAATGATGATTCAATAAAATACTTCTTGCACATATGTTCAGTGTACCCAAATGATCTATTGAACCCAGTGGAAGCTCACCAAGAGTTGATTTGGTATTTTTCAAAATGGTGACTTTGGTGAGTTTTAGTTGGTTCTTAATAGGCTATTGTTGTAGAAAGTTCAACTGAGAAAATTTGACAGTTAATATCTTTCACCTCATGATTTTTTTTGCCAATTCATCTTTGTCACTCCATTCTCAGTTCAAATTTCTACATGCCTGCAAATTTTCATGACTCTAGGGGATCGTTTGACTAATTTTTAGGAGCGATTCCAGAGCCCACCTGGCCAGTTTGGCTCACTGTGCAAAAATGTCAGAAAGCAAGTTTTAGTGACAACCCAATTCATGTTTTCACTCCAGATACATTCAAAATTTGTCTCAAGTCAATTTGAGCAAAAAAACTTGTTTGGAAATGAATTTTTTTTTAGCCAGGCCCACATGGGGACCCGACATGCTCTACACAAGTGAAAGTGACAATGTTGCATTTTGCATAGGGATATTCATCTTTACAATCCCTCAAATTGCATTAGTGTGGTGTTGCAAATAACCACTAAACTATGATATTCTTGACTTGGGCTATAGGAGAATGATGGTGTGGAAAGAAAACAGAGATAAAGGAAAATAATGTGGGGCTACCCCATTATGTAGATGCATATTTACTGATTATTGGGAATGCACTCAAAGTAAATAAAATTCCTCGAATGTTTTGTTCATATCTGGAAACATGGAACTAAAATATTTCCTCTTCAGGGATAATCTTTAAAGCATAAAATAACATAGGAAAATGCCATGACTCAAGCCCAAATGGTTCTCCATCTGAAAATTAAAGCGATGGGATGTCTTAAAATCAAAAGTGAAGGCACCATCAACAACAAATAAGAAAAATGTTTTGAAAGGAAACAACTTGAGCTTGCAGAGGAAGAGAAGGGAACATGTATTTATTTGAGAAATGTCACACTTGTAGCATAAGCACATAACATATTCATTGAAAAGGCATTAGAAACTTTTCAAACAAATACCATTCACAAAGCACTGGCTGGAGGCTATGGGGTGCAATTTGGAGAAAGTTTATAGACATCCTTCAAAGCACAAAGAAGTGGTGACATTCATGAGCTGGAATAGAAGATGGGGATCCCTCAAAGCATAAAAAATAAAGGGATCCTATTCAAATTATTTTGAAATAACAAGTGCACATAGGAATGAAACCTAAAGTGTGGCAACATACTCTGTGAGAGATGAATAAATACCTCACTCAAAATTGGATAGTGTTTCATTTCAATCACCTTGGGGAAGAAGTAATGAACAATGCTAAATTTCTTTTACTGGCTCAAATAGTACCATGGGATGCTGCATCAAAATCAAAAGAATCTTGAACCAAGTATGAGCTGAGCAGGGGGCGGGAAAAATGAACAACCTAAAGGGTTGCACCAAGTACAGTCTGATGAGGAAGAATCCTTCACTAGAGGGAACACATTTTGAAAAGGGAAATGGAGGTTCTTTGATCATGTGTCTAAATTGAGCATCCTGGCTGGATATGCCACATACAAAATGTTGATTATTACTTTTGAGAAGTGGAACTTGAGGAAAAGCCCATGCTAGTAGAGTAAATGTATAAATTTGCACAGAGGGGTACCATCACCTACTAAAAGGAATAAAGGAAAAGTAGTTTAAATAGAGGCCCCAACACACAATGTTGTGGGATGCCATTGTCTAGGTCGTATGTGGAGGAGTTCTAGAGAATGAAGCAACCAAATGGAGTTAGGGTTTTCCCCATCACCCTTCACGTGTTTACTCTCCTATTTTGAGTTTGAACATGTGATGAGTGATGGTTTGCATCACCCATCGCGAGTTAGTTCCTCCATTTTTCCTCTCAACACCCAATACACTATGGGTGATCGATGACTGAAGGAGATAAAAGGTGGTGGGCCCAAAACATTTAATGTTTTCAATGTTTTAAATATTGCTCGATGACTTAAATGGTGGGCATAGAGGCATAAGAATGTTTTAAAAGGTAAAACATAAATGATTTAAAATCAAAGATGCGGGTAAAGATTTGAAGGTAAAATGTAAAGTATTTTCATTGTTGGGAAATAAAGTGACGAACATAGGTGAAAATATTGTGCAGCAAGGTGAAATTTAAAAATTTGAAGGCCTCCATTATAAAGTTATAATAATTTATTTGCTGAGGGTAAAATGGTGAAGACATGAAAAAGTATTTTAAATGCGCAAGTAAAAGGGAAATGTGAATAATTTTCATAGGAAGATTATTTTTCAACTACAAGGTAATTGATTTCTACAAGTGAAGGCTTTTCACGAGGAGTGTTTTCTATTGCAAACAAGAGGCAGAACATTTTGGTGGGAAAAGGGAAGTGCAAATATGACTGCCCGAGTGTAAAATTCAATCAAAATTATTCTAAATTGCAAGGAAAATGAAATTTAATTTTTGACAGCTTGAGGCTTGTTTTCTCCTTTGATTATAAAAGGAATTTAGGGCTATTTGGCAAGGATCTTTGGTTGGAGTCTAGATTAGAATTGTGCAAATGAAGAAAATTGAGAATGCATGTATAGTCCATGTCTTAGAGTTTTGAGTAGAGCTAGTGAATTTTGTTAATTATGTGGCTTTTGAGCATACTTGAATAGAAATGCTAATATCTCAAGCCTGTTGTCTCTCCATTGTGACTTTTTACATGAATTATTAATGGATTTGGATCAAGGATCTATTCATTAATTGTCTTATTCTTTCACTATGATATATGATTTGATTACTTCTCTCATCTAATGGATTGGGTTAAATGCTTTAGTTTAGTCATATATTCATGCTTATGTCATATGGATTTAATAAGTAGTCATAGGAGGTTGGGTGTTAATTTGTAAATTGTAAGGTAATTGCAAATATTATGGATTTTCAGGATTAAATCTGCCTTGTAGTTCAATTCATTATGTTCTAACTCCTGACCCTTGGATATGGCACTAGTCTTGACTGTTGCATACATTGTTCTCACTTCTAGTCTTTCAATTTTAGAATAAATTTTATAAATATACATTCCAATTGACCTACCTTTGTTGTATGAGAATTCTCAGCTTTTAGTTGTTTAATCTTTGAAGGAATTGCCAACTTCTTTAAATATTTCAACTATTCAGCATTAAATGAGAATGCATCTTCTTAATATGCAATGTATGTGGAAGTATGGTGAAAGAGAGTTATAAATACATTGTGGGATCACCCTCTCGGGTTTTGCAGTGCCTGAAGTGTAGGAGGAAAGCTTAATTTTTTTCTCTCGTTCATTGGCTCAGCCTATTTAAGGTTGTTGACTATTGGAATTGGCAATTCCATAGGCTACCTTGAAGATTCGGTTGGTATTTAAAAGAGCCAACATGGTCAAGAGGCATTATATCAATCTTCATGTGGATTTCCTTCCTTCACAACTATAGAATAGGCACTAGGAAACTTAGTAACGTGGAAAATTTGTTGTGGTATAATGCTAGCATAGTGGCACATAGATGGATGATTGTTATAATTTGTCTTTGTAGCATCTCCTTTGTTGAGTAGCATAATTTTCACGGAAACATAATATGTATAAATATCTTGTAGCAACATCAAGAACCCAAAATAATTTTCTAGATAATTTATTGCTAATGCTCATTAGTAAAAAAAAATTAATAATTATTTTTCATATGTTTATCATAAAACTATATTAATTATCTCTTATGTATTTTAATCATAAGCAACATAAATGATATAATATGCTACAGAAATGGAATATGAAAATGGGAATGAAAGGGTATGAAATAGGCTGAAAGATGACATAAAATGGAACATAAATGGATCTCATCACCTATCAACGATTAATTATGTTCACAATGAACATATACCTAATCATGCGTCAAACATATATCACATTAAAAATTTCCCTATTAGGGTTAAGAAATGATAAGATTCATAAAATACTACATACTTGTCAAGGTCACTAATACTATTACAATAATTGTAATATACTCGAACATGGTAAGGCCAACACATCAAACAATGTTTAAATTAAAACAAAAACCTTTCAAGAAAGGGTCTCTTTCAATATCAATAATTACATTATACATTTTTATGAAGAACCTAAATAAAATTGTTCACAAAAATAATATTTATTGTGGATTGAGTATAAGGTCATTGATCATAATAACATTAACATAATAAAGTTCATTAAGATCAGACCTATGTGGTCTAACATGACCTTTACAATACTCAAAAGAGCACATAACTTATATGGTCTTAACATAAAATTACAATAATTAAATGGGAACATAACTAATATGGTCTTAACATTAAAATTGTAGTGCTCGAACTAGTATAGACATGTATAGGTCTCAACATAATATTGCAGTACTCAAATTAACATATATTTATATTGGTCTTAGCATAACATTATAGTACTAGAATGGGAATAGACCTAATATGGTCTTAACATAATATTGCATTAATTGAATGGGAACAAACCTAATATGGTCTTATCATAACATTATAGTACTCAAATTAGCACATACCTAGATAGGTCTTAACATAACATTACAGTGCTTGAATGAGCATAGACCTAATATGGTCTTTTATCTAATAAAAAATAATAATTTCCCACTAAAAAAATGGTTGAAAGGTTTAAAATAAACTTCATTTATTAGTGAATCATTCAAATTTATAGTATCAACTGATACTCATAAAAATTCAAAGACTATTCTTTTGAACACAAAATACTAAGAGGGGGGTGAATTAGTATTCACTGAAATTCAAAAACTTCATTAAATTTAAACATCCATTCAATGCATCACATTAAACTTTCAGTAATAGAAAGGAACATAGAAAGCATGCATTACATCAAACACAAGAAGACCATATTTTACGTGGAAAACCCAGAAAGGGAAAAACCATGGTGAGGATTATCTCATAATATATTATAACCAGTTATAATATATTGCAGAATTGATCACTGCCAGGTGGACTCACTATCTGGAGGACTCATTGTTCAGAGAATAGAAGAAGTGGGTCACTAATAGGAGAGAAAATAGGATGGCTCACTGCCAAAATGAACTACTAAGAATGCATTTGACTTATGCTAAAGATATAGTTCCACTAAAGCTCAAAAAATTAAAGTTTAACACACTTCATACTTCACCACAATTACACTTTTCTCCTCTATACACCAGATCTCTCACACACAATTATTTTAGATCTCACATCTCATACCACACCTTTTCACAATAAATTAACCTAATATATATACCACAACAAAAAAAAACATAAATTAGGTTGACCTAATTGATGTATCGTGCAATACCACAACCTGTTGGCCCAAAACACCAAAACACACAAACGAAAACATATACATATTCAAAGATAGGTTGGAATGACTCATAATTACTCCCATAATTTTCATCCATGCTCTATCCAACTTTACATGACCCCAAAATACTTAGGTCGGTCACACATAGCAAAATTGGTGAAGTAAAATTGAATGAACCAACTGTTCATCCACACCTTAACACACAAACCACCAAAACACTTGCCACTTGGAATGTACACACCTCTGAAACCTACAAAAACTTCCATAAACTTGCATAAAAAAATGTTAATCTGCAGTGGAATGTGGAGAATTACAACATATGCTCTGCACTACTAACACTACCTTTATAGAGCCCAATACTCTATCAACATTGTCTTCAACTGCAGAAGACATAAGTCATGAAACTTTGGATTTAGACTCTTGCAACATGCACCAACATCACCTCAAACTATATAACCAGATTCCTCATAGCAGATCAATGCGGACCCAAAAACTGGTTCTCTAAACATTGAAAAATGTACTCTCAACTTATGAAATATCTAGATCATCTAGTCTTCTCTATACCAACACTTATGTATCTCTACCATAGATTTCCATCAATGACAACACCGTATAATGTCATACTTATCAATAGTCATCAATCTAATCACAATCTCTTCACACCATCGTGCTCATGTTGCCATCATGTTTCCAACCAACAATCTTCTCAATGACAAAAAAGCTTCCAAAAATATCCCTCAACAAGTCAGGTTTCCAACAATCTCCCCCTTTTTCATTAATGACAACACACTCTCAAAATTCTCCCCCTTTGACATCAAGGGAAAAGGTTCCATAGTATCAAATTTTTTGAATTACTCCAACTGTTCTCCCTTTTTTGAAAATATACATGTATGTACATGAGAATAGATCCCCCTTACTGCTTCACTCCTATACTCAATACCTCTTCAACAATTCACATTAGGGAAACTGCCCCTAACAATTTTATCCAAAAAAAATGACCAAAAATGTATTGTAACATTATCCACTACTTTTGCATATGTACAAAGAAATTAGAAACTGAATAAATAAAACATAAATGTACATTTTAAACTAGAAGAAGGAAAAATACTCTTGTAAGACACCTTCAATTTTGCAAGGCGTTCCTCCAAATTCTTCTTCCTAACTTCCCAATCCTTCTGGGCGAAGGAAAGCATGCAACACTAGCTCTCAAATTGCATGAGTAGATCTTCTCCTTCATCCGATGAACTAGGCACTGGGTCCTTTTGTCCCATCTTCTCCACACTTGCTAATACACCAATCAAGGAGGTAATCCTTGCAATTACAAGATCTCTAAGTTGATTATACTACACAATGATCTTTTCTTTTTGTTCTTGCAATTGAAAAACTATCCATACAAATTCTCTATTGCTATTCTAGTTGTACCATTTGCATCATTGGCCTAATCATAGACAATGGAGGCCTAAGCAATCTGTGACTCTATTGATTCCATCTAGTCCTTAATGCTCTTTATTGAGTTAGGCCATTTTAGAAAAAATTGAAACAAAACCTTTGCTTCATCCAAGCATTTTTTTGCATCTCTCGGGTTCTCTTGTAGTTTACCATGTGCAACACTGCACTTGTTAGATATTTCATTCAATCTCCTATTATTGACTTTCTTTGCCATTTATTTTTTCCAATCTCTTCCATTCTAGTAGAACAATCTTTGAAATAATTCAGTAGCAGCTTTAATTTCTCCACACCAAACAAAGATTAATCAATGGTTGCTCTAGTAATTCCTTCCTACAATACCTTAACTACTTCCTTAATTAATGTTGTACTCTTTTGGTGTTTCTATAATATATCCTTCCTGTGTGGAGGCATGAAAAAAATCACCAAGTTGAAGTTTTTGTAGGGGGTATATCTTGTCCATGCCAACTTATCCTTGTTGCATAGGAAGTTGTAGAAGTTGTGCATATTCCACTGGTTCAAGTTTGTGTAGGGGAGATATCTCTTTCTGAATATTCTTCAATGAATATTCATAGGCTTTGGAGGATTCATCAATAATATTTACGCTTCCTCCTTCCTTCTACTTCCTTTTCTCATCTTCACCACTACTAGAGTGATCCTTATTCTTCTTCTCTTCTTCAACATATTTTTCATTATCTAGAGGAGGCAAGTGTTCAGTGTTTTGTGCCTCTAATTTTTCTTGGACTTCTTCTTGTTTCTTATCATCCTTCTTCATTTCTAGAGAGGGTAGATTTTATTCTACTTTTGATTCATCCTTCTCTGGGATATCCTATTTCTCTTTCTCCTCTTCCTTTGTAACCATATTCTCCACATTCAGAGGAATTTTTTTTTTTTTTTGGTCTCGAAGGGTATCCCCGCGGCCCCCGCCCAGCGGCCCACCCTTACACTGGTTCAGGGAGGTGCGAGCGGGAGGCGAGACTAATCCCTACGGTCACGGGATAACCAGCACCGCCCCCCTAGTGTCCATGACGGGGTTCATACCGGGCTTGAGAGTCAATCCCAAGACCTCGGGGAGCAAACCCGAGACTTGAGACCAACTACTCTAACCCGTGGGGGCACATTCAGAGGAATATTTTTAGTCATCATATCTTCTTGAATATTCTCCTCTGTAGGCTCACTCTTTGGTACATGCTCATGATGTTTGGTATCAATTCTATTGACTTATGGGACAAAAGTATCATGTTGTATTTTAATTTTTATATCAGGAGACATTCTCAATTCCTTTTTCCAAATCTGCAACCTTCTACAGTGCTTCATTTTTTAATTTTTCTATGTCTTCCTTGTCCCTACTCATCCAAATTTTGACTCTATTTTTTTTTGAACTCTTTGATGTATAGTTGAGTGAAATTTTCTCTATCTTCATCAAAAAGGGAAGAACCAACCTTCTCCATGGAAAATGCCCGAATTTTGGCATCCTCTCCAACAACCTCTTCCCTTCTAATACTTAATACATTCTTCAAGTCATCAAGAAGTTGATTCTTAATTTGTCCAAGGCTAGTATCAAATGTTACCATGTATTTTACAATAGCCTCTTCTATTGTTTCCTTACCTGTATCATCTAATTTTGAATACATTTTAGCAATTTCTTCACACATCCCATGCTTATAAATACCATTAAATAGTACATCTAACCTTAGGGGGATATACTTTCTTACCGGAGGGGTCTTTTCTTTATTCTTCCCCTTACCTTTAGGATACTTTTCTTCTTTTCCGGACCTTGACTTCTTCTCCCTCACATGAATCTTGAATTCTTTCTTTTTCTTTTCAATTTTTTCTTCACTATTAGTATCAACAATATCAACTCTGGTCTTCTTTGCACTGGTCTCTACTTGAGAGACACATAATTTCCCTTTCCGGATCAACTGAGGTCCTTATTATTCATCTTCATCATCATAGCTAGTATATATTTCTCTTGTAGCTTTATCTTCCCTTCTCTGCAAAGGATTATATAGTGTTGCAAGGGCACTGGATGTAGCTTTCTTCTTAACACCAACTTCAGGATTAGTTTTAGAGGGAACAACTGGAGAGTGCATAGAGGTCCTAATAGACCTTCTTGTTCTTGGAGTACCTTCTAGAGGACCAGATATGTCTTTGGATTTCTCTATAGGGATCTTAGGTATACCTAATATCTCTTCCATTTGAGCTTTCATCTTCTCTACATTCTTCTTTATCTCCTTTTCCTTGTTCTTTAGGTACACTATAATTCTTCTCATAGGTTCCAAACCTATCTACATATGGGTCTCTTAGTTTTCCCAACATAATTTTTTCAAGACCTGTGATTACATCTTTTGCCACTTCATATCCCATTTCAGAAATCTAGACTATTTTGGGTTCCACTTCTTTCATATTGCATTCATCTCTGGTCAGCATAAAGGTAATATCATCCATGTATTTCTCAACAAAACTCTTAGGAATCCTCTCTCTTTCTTGAATCTAAGATTGAAAGTATTTGAAAAATCCCCATAGTGCCTGATCCCTAGACTCATCATCTTGAAATATTCTCAAATGATCCCTTATTTTTATTGCAAATTCATATTATCTAGCCATACTATGTTCCTTGTTCCAGGAAACTTTTTAAGAAAGTAGAATAATAAGAAAATCATTAGAGTTCCATACTGGAAAGGATATTTTGATTCTTTTGTCTTTTGTAGGTTCTCCATCAATTGTTGTCTCAGGAGCTTGCATAAATCAATGTCCAAACCATCTTTCACCATCTGGTGAGCAATGTGTATAGATGTGGCCAACACAAAATTCTATCTATTAGTGTAATATATCTTGTAACCAATCATCATCAAAGAATATTTAACTTCCAGATCATCTATGTCCTTTACTGTTAGGGAATGCTTGTCGAATTTTGCACCAATTAGCTTCATTACCATTTCATTTTTCATGGCCTTGATTGTAGGAATGATTCCTGTGATATCCTAATGTCTAACCCTTTCTAAGAAATTAAAATGCAATGGAAAAATAGAAGGAAACACCTCAAGATTAGCCTAAGGAATTTGTAAATGCAAAGAGGAAAGTGTTAAATGAAGACAAATAGATATACCTTCCTTCTTGCAGCTGAAACTCCTTGGTTGGCCCTTGATTTGGATTGATTTGTATGCTCCTTGATGGCTCTTGATATGGCTAAATTCAATTCTTGACTATATGCTTGAATGTAGATGCAAATGGGTGAAAGTTGATAGCTAGATGAGTGCACAAAATGGCAGCATTTAGTTGCAAAATGGCTAAGTCCCCAAAATGCCTTAGAGGATGGGGTATTTATAGAGGATCTTGAATTCTCTAGAGAATTCAATGGTTGGGATTTATCCAACAAAGTCAAGATGAAGGGCTAAGGTGAGTTGAGAACTCACAAGCCCTCACATTTTGACATGTGAAACGTGAGAGGGCTAAGGATGAGATGATGTGTAGGTGATGTGGAAGAGAGGTACATGATGTGGAGGAAGGACAAGTACCTTCCAAGTGCTTTGATGTGACCTTTCAATGATCACATGGGGAAGGGGAAAGCTTTGGGAGAATAAAAGTGAATTAAAAATTCACAATGATTGGAAGAATCTAGTGGATAAGACAAGGTTCCCAAAAGGTGGGAATTTGTCACATGTGACTTGATGTGACAAGTCAAAGGTTCTAGAAGATGCATGGGAAAAGGGGATTCTAGGAATAATAAAAGTGAATTAAAAATTCACATGGGGAAGAGAGGAGCCTAGGGTGAATAAAAAGGAATTAAAAATTCTTTGGGGGGTGGGGAGAGTTGACCAAGGTACTAATTAGGTTTAAATAATTAGTAATTAGAGAATAATTAGGGGTTAATGTGGATTAGAAGCCAACTTGCAAAAGTTGGAGGATGTGACACATCCTAATCAAGGATTAGGCATGTGCACATCCTTAATGAAGAGATTAGGAGATGGATTAGGATTAAATGAAAATGACATGTGGGGAATTAAATAAATGTAATATTTATTTAATTAATTTGATGAAAAGGGATTAAGGAGGGTAAGGTATTTAATTATTAATTAAATACCTTAGGGATTTGGCAAAATTAAGGATATTAATTAAATAATAGTAATATTACTTAATTAATGCAAATAATAGGATGTTTAGATGAAAAGTGGTAAATTTGGATAAATAAAGTGTCCAAATTTGGATGTATACAATTCCTTTAGAGCATAACCCAATAACCACCTTGATATCTTGCTTGTTGATCATATGTAGCATATCCAGCCACATGAATTTATCATGAATTCTACTCAATACATATCTAACCCACTCATCCACATAATAGAAAATAGGGAAATTGTTCCAAACATCAAATTTCTTTATTACCAAACCTGCATACTATGGTTTCAATTCAAATTCATCATTAGTTAACTATCCTACCCAAAATTCTCCCAACTTTGCATGATTATACTCATCCATTTTCACATGGATGTACATTCTTACATCTTATGTATGCATCGATCCATATGGAACACTCGAAAATGCACCCTCATGGTCCATTTCCATGGATTTGAAAGGATGTTTCTTAAACTTAGGTCTTGGTCATTCCAAGACATCAATCACTTTTGGAGTAAACATTATGAACAACACTAGGATTTCATAGAATACTAATAAGTACCTTTGATTTTTGTTGGTGGAGTTTCATGCAACATTGGAATCACTTCACCTCCTTTTTTCTCTACTCTCCACTTCGATTTCATGATCACAAATGAGTTTAACATATGTGAAATGGAATATAAACCTTTTTTTCTAGTGGCCTAATGCATATTAATTGCATTGATTTGAAGTTAGGTCAAAATCTAGTAAACCCTAACTATGTAGGCACAATTACCTTAAATATCTCCGCAAATTTCTACATCAAGAGATTTTACAATTAGGTCAACCTAATTAGAGTAATATACAAAATATACATTGTCAACTCAACATACATACATACACGCTTAACACCAAGATTCAAAACACATAACAAATCAAAATAGGTCAACATGGACCTATAAGGGTTCCCACATAATGGATCAATACTTATTCAAACTCTGTAATACATAAAACTCATTAGGTTGACACTGATAATGACCTAATAACAAAATTTTCCAACTATACAACCACATTCAGACACATAGACCTCCAAGCTCTATGCCATTTGGAATACACACTCTATTGACACCCATCAACATCTCCATAAAACTGCAAAGCCATATTCCAATCTGCAAAGAAGTGTGGATTCACCAAAACATATGCACTGAACTAGAAAACACTTGTTACTTGTAGACTAATATACTCTTACTCATAAATTCAACACCAGATGCCAAAACAATATAAAAATTTGGATATACGCTTCTCTAGAAACCAAGAAAATTGTATCAAAACCATATAGCAAGATCTTATACAACAGACCAATGTGAACCCAAAAATCAAATGTCTTGTACTCAAAATTACCTTTATTGACACTTAGTCAATTTTCCCTTCATCTATCTTCACCGGATCAAACCTTCTTGCAAATTCCCACTAGATTACCATCTCAAAACATGCTCAAGCTATACAAACTGATTTGCATGATGGTCTTCATACCAGAATACAATATTTACATCAATGACAACACTGAACTGCATAACTATACAACTTGTACTTATCCCACATGCTCATGTTGCCAATAAATGCATCAATGACAAACTCCTTATTCTTCCAATAGGATTGCCTTGTCCTTTGAAATGAAAAGTTGTTTAAACTATCATTGAATTTTCATTCTTCATCTCAATCTTCTTCTCTCTCCAATGTCTTTTTAGATTTTTCTACTTTTCCTCATAAATCTATGTAGATTCTTTCTTCTAGCATGCATGAACATGAGCTGATTTTTTTTATTTGAGAGATAAATTTATTTTTCTCCTATCTAGGGGCCTTTGTAAACACACTTCTACAAAATTAGGCAATATGGCCATAATTGTTACAATTACAGTAAACATCATTTAGACCAACTAAAGGAGCAAAAGGATTCTTTCTTCCAAAATTATGTCTATCATTTCTAAAAGGTCTAATCTTGCAATCTATAGCTTTATGTCCATATTAATTACATGAAAAATAATAACCATGAAAATCATAATTAAACCCATTTTGTCTTGCATGTTGGCCTTTGAATCTCCTCTTTGGATTGTGCACTTTGATGAATCCATCATCCATTTTTTTGTGCTTTTTAGTCTTCTTATCCTTCATGGACCCTTTAGACTTCTTGGAAGTGGCTGCATTCTTTTTACAAACATCATCTTTGAAATTCCTATCTTCCTCATAGCTTAACCCAACTTGAACTTGTTGAAAATAGATCTTTGATTGCCAATCATTTCATCAAGGACTTCAAAACTCTTTCCAAGCCTGAGACTTTTATTTAACTACAAATTTATCTTCTTTAATTCCTTCCTTAAAGAGAAAACTTCAACCTCCAATTTTTGACATTCTTCTAGTTTGTTCTTCAAATCCAAACTAATTCATTCTTCTATTCTCCTTGATTAAGATAACTACAGTTTTAGATCAATGACAAGTTTCTCCACTAGTAGAATTTGGAAAATAAATGACTACGTGACTAACACTAGTAGAATTTGGAAAATTAATGACTAATTTGATCATCATAAGTGACTAATTTGGTCATCAAGTAAAATCACAACAAAAATGACTAAATAAATGACTATTACTCATCTTTTTTTTTTCTTTCGAATTTGATCATAATCCATAGAGCTTAAGCCTCCCTCATGGGATCCCTACCTAAGTGGGCCATTTGGCCACCTAGGTTGCTTGGTGCACTAAAAATACCTATTGTGTGGAAGGAATTTCCTCTTTGTGCAGTCTTAAGGCCTTCACATATTTTATAAAAAAAATTAACATTTACATTCTTTAACTTTTATTACTCATTATGTTAATGAATCATTAATATTTTTAACTATGATTTGAAGCCAATTTGATTTTCCTATTGTGTTAGCATGTCAAATGTATCAAAGAGAAATTGTAGTCAATTTCACTGATAAATTATGATTTAAACAATCCAATTGCATTTTGAGGGCTATCTTGTAGACACTTTCATTTCAAAAGGTCAAGTAGTTATTTCTAGAAGCAATTATATTCAATTAAATACATGGATTGTAGAAATGTAATGTATGTAAAAGTGATTATTTCTAGAAGCAGTGCCTTAAAAACGTAAGGTCAAATAGTTATTTCTAGAAGAAATTAGATTCAATTTACATGGATTGCAGAAATGTAATGGTCGAGTCTACTAAAAATGAAGATTTTTCCCTTAGAAAAAGAACATTTTTCCCTAAAAATGAAGATTGATTCACTTATATCTTTGCTTGCTGATATACTTGACCATCTTAATAATGTGAAATAGAAATAACAATGATCGCTTTTGGTATGCAAAATTTTTCTCTTTCAGGCTTTATATTGTTAATTATTTTTTTAAAATAGAATTATTTTATAATCTATGATATCAATTGTGTGTTGATCATTTTTATAGATGTTATCTTTTTATACAAGTTTGAACTCTAGTAATTTTAGGAGCACATCATGCTTATCTTAATTTTTACAACCTATATTAAAATGACAATGTAGATAGATGAATTTTTTTCCCCTAAAAATGAAGATTAATTTTCGCATGCCTTCCACACAATAGTTTTTTTGGGTGCATTTTAGCAATAGGTATTTTTGGT
This sequence comes from Sequoia sempervirens, assembly GCA_007258455.2. Taxonomy (NCBI): domain Eukaryota; kingdom Viridiplantae; phylum Streptophyta; class Pinopsida; order Cupressales; family Cupressaceae; genus Sequoia; species Sequoia sempervirens. The sequence goes on from VDFB02281492.1 coordinate 92,320,065, forward strand.
GCCTTGGTCGGGTCGTGTATGCATTTGGAGGGAATTTTAGGAAGTTGATTTTTGGCATAAAACATTTTAATTGCATGTTGGAGGGAAGTTTGGAAGTTTAATCAACCATTTGGTGTTTCAACTCCCGCATTTTAAGGTTTTCCCTTGGTTTGCAGAGAAAAAAATTGGCTTAAGAAAAACTCCGTCAATATTAAAGGATCATTGGCATTGATGCAATGACAGAGACATCACTATTAAAGGATCATAGATTGGATTATTTTCCATGAAGAAAAACAAAGGTATCCATCCACCAAGGCACTATCATGAGGGCATGATGCATAGCACCCAAGAGAGTTTTGTAGTTGGGGTTTTAGAAGTATAAACTTCACACTTTCAAGAGGAAAAAATTGTATAACAACAGATATCAAGCAAAAGCTTCAGTCTGAGAGTACATTGCAATTCTGACGAAGGAAACAACCACTGAATGCAAAGAGTGGTGGTTTCCATTTTTGTAATGTTAGAGCTTGTTGAGCAACATTTTTTGAGTTGCAACACCAGTATCATTCAAGAAAGGGCGGGACATTAAACAAGGTTACAATCTAAAAGTAACTAGAAATCTTGAATCCTGAAACCTCATGTTGATCTTCATCCTTTATGACAGTGATCTTGATGTTGCATATCATTGTTCTTGTTTTCCATTGCTTCATTGTTGTTACAATCTTGTGCTTTCATTGATATAATGATAATGCTCTTTGACATTCAATGAATCTCATTGACTTTGACTCCTTTTCACTCTATTCCATGGTCTTTTACATCTTCTTTGTGCATGATATCGAGTCACATGGAATTCATAACAACTAATATTATCTCCTTCATTTTGTTGTGATCCTCTGACACTCATATGCTTTGACATAACAGTGATCATTTGTAACTATTTTTCATCTATATATTATCTTTCATTCCTATCCCTTGCATGCCTTGGACTACTATTATCATGCATTAAAAATTGGAACTCTTTATTCACTATATTGATAACTCATTGGCACTGTCATTGTTTGTATTCACTGTTATCTTATGATGATTGTTCTTCATAGTCAATCCTTAAAATCATTGTTCTGATAAAAACAAAAAATTTCTCTTTTGTTTTTACATTATGATCTCATTGCTTTGAACCTTGTGCTTTGTGATTATCACATCTTTGTTAAAATCTCTTCAAGGACTGACTTTCTTTCTCTATTGACTACAAGAGACCCCTTTGATCTTACAACCCCAAGCCTCTTAAAGAAAAATTAGAATCAATTGTCAACAACAAAAAACCATCATAGCTAATTTTATTTCTTTTCAAAGAGCATTCAATGAAAATATAAGGGAAAACACACATCACTCTATGGGGTAGGGTTTATTTGATTTGAAAACCTACCTTCAACATGAAATCAGACTGATTAGATATGGTATTGATGTTTACTCTTGTGAGCTTGTTGTTCCATGATTGATCTTGATATTGTTATTCCAAGATCTCGCTGCTATCCACTTTGGATTTGGCACTTTTCAAGCCCGATACCTTTCCAATGATTTGTGACTACTTCTCCTCTCCTTGTTACCAAGAAACTACTACTCTTTTCCATCACATCTATTGTGTTAATTAGTATGGGCATTTTTCTTGCAATATGTTGTCTCTTAGTTAGCCATCTAGTCTTTTCACCATGAAACCTATATTTTTCCCCTTGTAACTTTCTTTTTATATCTAGAAAATCGATCTACAGCCCTTTCTTTGCCTTATCTGTTGTTATCCAATCTTGCAAACTATGGTTTTCCATCAATATGTGTTGTTCTCAATCAAAAAAAGATTCTTCTTGAGTAGATACTACTATTGTATATTAACAATCTAGGCACCTCTTCCATAAATCTGTTGTTTCATGATTTATATCTAGTGTTACATCTTAAGAAAATGTTGTTAAATTGTTGAAGAACTCCTGTTATTGTTAATTTTTAAGCCTTTCACTAGTGGAGTTCTATTAGATTTTCATTCACCTAAATACTTGCACACTGCTTACAGAGGCACACACCCATGCACACACTCACCATTTTTTTATGGGAACAAAACTTGGTCACTGCCTATTCAAATGTGTGCCAATGGTGTTTTGGGCCTTTTTGAGCACTTTATTCAACTTTTAACCAATGGTGTGTATGATTGTAATATGTACATGGAAACTACTAGTACACTATATTGTAATGTAATGTTAATTAATTTGTAAAATTATTAATATTTATTAACAATATTATTAGCTTTATTAATAATTTATCATTATATTATATGTTAATTGTATTAATATTGTATAAAGTTAATAAATATTTATGTACATTATAAATATTAGGAAATGTGTATATTGCCTCTAATATTTTTGTTACTAGGCTGCAAATAAGAACAAACCCAAAACAAACCTAACCTCAAAATTTATTTTAACTGAAACAACAAACCCAAACCCAAACTATTATCAATAACATAGATTTTTGTTACATCAACATCAATTAGAAAGGACCTATGTTTGAAATATGCCACCTCACGGGCTAAGAAAGGATTAGTTGTAATTTGATACCATGGGTATATCATAATCCATGAGTTTTGTACACCTAAAAAACTTGAGAATCCTCATATATTAAAAATGTCGTTCCCTTCAATTCAAATCCACTTTTTTACTTATTTGATCAATGTATACTTGTGTACGTGATCAAAGGAGCTTCTAATTGATTAGTTTTATATGCCTTTAAAGTTGACTTAATGAAGGGTGCATAATAGAAGCTTTAAATCCTTAAAAATCTCTATAATTCATATTTTTTTTAATATGCCAAAGTCTAAGTTCCAAATCCTAGTCCGAGTCAAAAATTCAACCTACCAAGTCTGTGCCGAGTCTTCCAAGTCTTAAGTAAAAAATCAGCCTGCCAAGACTATTTTACGTCCAAGTCTTGTATCTATGATACAACTATGATAAATTTTTGAAAATATTGTACACAACTATTTGATACAATGCATAAATTTATACACTTTCTCATTATATCAAAAACTTCAAACTACAACTTATGGAAATTAGAAATGAGCTATAAAAAAGAATTATTGTCAAGTATAATTTGCTCCAAATCAAAATTGCATTATCCAATTTACATAATTTTCTGTTTAACTTATTTTTGTAGGAAAAATCACTTACTGTAAAAAGTAAAGAAAGAGTTCTTTCTAGGATTTCAAAGGCCTGATGTTCACAAGGCCAATAAGATCATTATTGACCATAGCAAAAACCACCTGCACTAATAGTGTTAAGTCAGAAAATGTTTCACATAAAGAAATATATTTTAGATAAACAGAGCCAGTTAGCCTTCTAAAATCCAAATAGTTGAATACAAGGAGGGTAAAACATAAAACATTAAAATACTTTAAGACATTGCAAATGCCATGTAATTAGTCTAGAAGCATAACCTTAAGATAGGAACAATTTTTTTTTCTTAAATATTCATCACGAGTTTTCTCCCATAAAAAACTCCCCCCGACATGAGCAATGAGAAGTGCATTTTCCATCCTATTTGCTGGCAAGCACTGCATGACTGCTCCCTTATAATCACCAACAACTAAAGAACTTTGAATGGTTTCATCACATTCTAAGTATCCAGTCGAATATTTAGTAGCTTCATGTTGCACCTCTTCTCCATTGCCTAGGGTATCCTTCCCAACAAAAAAATTATTTTCAGTGAGAGGAAGTGAGGAATCTTCTTTTAGACTGTGAAAATTATCAAAAAAACTCCTCTCCGTTATCCCTGGGGGATGTAACATCTTGTCCACCTTTTTATTGAACTGATGGATCTAGTTGTGTTGTATCATCAAGAGTGGCATTGTTGATTATTTCACTGCTAATATCATTAATGTTGGTAGATTGAGCTTCCTATAAGTCTTGATTCTTTGTTAACTACATTTGAAATCCAAGGTGCTCAAGTAGCTTTTTCCTAGCATTGCCTTCATCTTCAAACATGACTCTTAGGAAATTCCATGTCTCCCTCTCTTCTTCCAAACTAAATCAATGCAGAAACCAAAAATTTGCAAGTGAAACAATACAAATGAATGTAAATTTTTATTAATCCCATTCAAAAAGAATCCACAAATAACTAACCGATAATCCTGAGACTTCTTATTGTACAAAGCTCGCAATGATAATTTTTCACCATCTACTATTGCAACTTCAAATTCTATTGAATGAAGCACCAAACTGTCCTCAGTAACGAGATTGTGTGTATATACCTATGAAAATAGTAGAAAAATAAGACCATATATCATCTTAATGACATGTACCAAAGAATAAATTGCACTCTACCTCAGAAGAGCCAACAACACTCTATTACATTGTATCGGGCTGAAATGAAGCAAGCTTTATTCCAAATCCAAAACTGACACCAATTGGTCTCTTCAACCACTTAGGAGCTTTCAAGAGTGCGCCTAAAAAGGGAAAAATGAAAAGATAGACATTATGTATTTGCATACATTATCCCAATTCATTGAGAAAGTCTTATAAGTGAGATTCTCATTTCTTAACTAAGTCATCTATGGTTATCACATAAAGCAACACTTACCACCCACTTTATGTTTGAAAGCAAAGCACTATACTTGGGTTATTCATAGAGAGTCATTAGTCAAGTACTGTAGGAAACAAATCATGGGCATATCAAACTAGTAGGGTATAGATAGGAATAGTGATCATGCATAAATCTCATGAATAGATTTGCATCAATTAAGGTAGATGTATTTTGACAATAAAAATATCTAGATGAAATAGACCTACCTTCCTAACACTTTCACTTATGCCTGTTATTTTCATTAACACCGAAGGTATATGTAGATTGGGCAGGTACCGTTGGGCTCTAAAGGCCCCTTATTGTGTGATTAAACAATACAGACAATTGAAGAAATGTCATTATATGTAATGACATAAGTTGAGGTTGAAGGTATTATTTGATGCCAATTCAAACAATGGATGCTCTTGTTGAAATCTACTTCTACCTTCTCATCATGGCAAGGACAGTGAGATGCAATTAAACCATGGAAGTCATGCATATATTTTGATGAAAGAATGATCCTAGGCCATCATCACTAGCACAATGATAACTAACATGCATAGATCATACAAAAAAATAAGAAGAATAAGAATCAGTAATGGATAACTGAATAAATCTTGTTGTCTCCAAGAAGAAAAATATCATATATATATATATATATATTGTGTTCATTACCTAGCTTGACTAGATCAATGTTAATCCTTTAATTTATAATATTATTTACAATATCCCCATGTTACTATAGTTTTTCCAAAGAATTATGACAAGGCGAATGCTAGTTCTTCAATAATGAAGATATTGTTTCAAGCTAGTTGCAAATTTACAATGGTTGAAAAAACTCTTTGTTAGAGAGACAAATGAATCTCCTAACATTTCCCATGATTGAATAGGACCTACTACACTTGAAACTGCTAATGCATGCATATCTAGTCAGTTGAATTGTCCAAAGTACTTTGACAAGAACCAACTTAGTTTTTTTCTGGACAACATATACATCATATTCATTGAGCACACCTCCCACACCATCCTATAACCACAGTTTTCAAGGGATTTCTCATGGTAATTTGGAAGTAAATTTTGGAAACACTCTTATAAAGAAAGTATGACTTCTTCATAGAGTTATGTAAACATTTAAAATCCTTATCCCTAGAGCCACTCTACCAAATAGAATAAAATTATAAAAAATAAGGATATATTTTCCAATTAAAGAATTAATCCAAAACATTACCTGATGAGCCTCCACCAAACACAACCTCTCTGGAATCTATTTGATTGCAGGCCTGAAATGGATGCACATCAAAAGAGACAAAACCATATTAATTACAAAGATGTTCCTTATGAACAAAAAGGAACACAACTAACTCACCAAGGAAAAAACATAGTAGCATCTGGCATGTAATTCTAAGTTAGGTGAACCTAGAGATAAGCTTGTCAAGAAATACTTGCAACATGTTGAAATACTTGTAGAAGACATATATCATGTACTTCTAAGATATGATTTTGAACACAAACACTTGTGATCCAAAATCAATTATTAGTGTATGGCTATGTTAAGTTTGTCTTCTTTGACAATCAGTCAAAATAATTTATACTAAATACAATCAACCATAAATGATAAAGTTTTAAAAAAAAGAGTGCTTGAGATAAATGAAAGACTCTTCAATAAACCCATGAAGGATGATTGACATGATGACATGACTTTTCAAATTTGATAATCCTTTTGATTCTCTAACTAAATTACAAATGACTCTTGGCCTTCAAATCACTTATATATAATAAATCCTAATGTCACATTTACATCAACTGATTAACACCATATGACTGTTACTGGTATATTTAAATATTTTGTATCACCTCCACTCATTCATTATCCACAATGGACATTACATTATAGCACTCACCATAATTTTATCGATGGATCAATCCACTTTCAAGGCTCAATCATGTTTTGGATTTAAGTATCTAGAATTTGCAAGATCCACATCAATCTAGATAGACATTTAGACTTATAGATTATCACCCAACTTTCCTCACATTGCCGCAATTCACAAAGACAATATCAAACATCTGAAATCAATTCTTTGTTGCTGCTCCTTCTGTTATTATAGAAATATTCCAATGCAGTAGCTTATTAAAACCTCCCAACCAGCTAATACAAAGTTATGAGTAGGAATTCAAATGCATCTTTCATTTTCTTGCCATTTACCAATATCAGAATTATGAAAACAAGCTCAAATCCTTAAGAAACAAAGATAGGTCTAATCAATTATCGAATGTGTATTTTTAGCCACTCAACCAATCAACTAATTTAAGATATGTTTTTTGGATGACCATGTGAATGAACCCTCATCAAATAAAGAAGTAAGAAAATAAGGCTAATATCCAACTAGATTGGACAACAAAATGATAAACAAAGGTAATCAAGGATTACCTTAAATATCTCCACATAGGCTTACAAATTCATTCATCATAATTGAACTTCCAGTGTGGTTTGTATCATTAAATGTCAAACTCAGATCAGTCAATCAAAAGGGTAAATCCCTTAAATAATAAAACATCAGATATGATTGAGAACTCAAAGCACATACAAACTAATAAAGGATCAACACAATAAGAAGAGACAAAATCTACAATCTCTAAGTCTCAAAAATGTTCAAATTTGGTAAGGTTTCCCTGCAAAACCCATTTTTTTGCACCAATCTATAGAGCATTTAATCATTTGTCTTTTCCCAAGCTTTCATCCTTATTTCTAATCTAGTTTTACTTCTTCGAAACCTAATCTTAGTCTTTGATGTTTTCAAAAAAATCAAATAAAAACTAAGTTGAAAGTCAGAAGCACAATTATAAAAAGTTTGGGTACTCCAATTATCTTACAGAAACAAAGTACCTAGCCTCAGTGTTGTGGTAAACCCAAAACCTTTTGACTTAATTCACACTTAAAGTTATGATTTTTAGATTTTTACAATTCATTTTCTGCCTTGAAATTCTAGACTCACAAATCACCTAAGATTGTATCCTGGACTTCCATAAACTTCAACTTTTTTACCTGGATAGTTTTTTACTCATAATCCAATAATTTTTTTTGTTAACGGGAACTTTATAAATGTAACCAGTCACGATGAGAAAATATTTTAAAAAATTATTTAATATTCAATTCATAATTTGTATTTTCCACTTGATCTTAATTGGTATGGATTTCCCACCTCTTAATGTACGTGAATTTAAAGAGCTCATGTTTGCAAACCTTATCCATCACTCATCCTGATGTTGTGTCAAAAGAGTGCTTCAAAACATTAATTAAATCTTCTTCCACAATTTAGATCACGAAAAACTTTCAAACAACTCACTTCTCAATTCAAATTTCACTCAATTTCATTGCAAATGAATCATCAGTGATCACACAATGATAGCTTAAATTTATCAAATTCAATATTTTTACTTCAAATACAATTGAATGAACTTTTCATATGACAAGCAAATTACAACAACTATACTCAAACACATCTCAACCTTGTTATTTTTTATTTTTATTTTATTTTTATTTTAAGACTCAAATATAACTAAAACAACTAAAGATTCAAAGAGAAAACCTTTCACATGAGAACACCTGCTCCTCATATGCAAATCAACCTTCATACATGTTTTTTTTTATTTTAAGACTCAAAAATCAAATATCACAAAAACAAGTAAACAACTAAAGACTCAAATCTTATCAACAGGGGCACTTTCAAGTTTTACTTTCATAACACAACCAATGCAGAAGAAAGAAATACATAAAGTACCTCAAAGGGATATGAAAGTACAAGTTACATGAGTAACAACCATGAAAACAAACCAAAAAATAGTTGTATTAGCTAAACTCAAAAATAGATTATTAGTTAGAGACGAAAAACCTTTAAATGTTATTTATCTAGTGGTTTACATAACTTGTCTATATCTATAAGTCAGACAACTTGTAAAATGTATAATTGTTGGCATGGGAATGAAATTGGATTGTTGTTGATGTTTTTTATTCTCATGGACAGGTATTGAGGCACTTGCATGGGCGATAAAGCTTGTTTGGATAGGACCTAGCGAATTTTGAAAAGGCGGGAAAGGAATTCAAAGTTTGCTACAACGAATTTGAAGTCAGTGAGGCCCTCTGTAGTGAATTCAAAGGTAAGTTGAAACCCTCATTGCCAAAAGTAACCTGATAGGAAACACAATCATATTCCATTCTTAGTAGGTAAACTTCAAATGAATGTAAGATAGATCTCAGAAAAATGACTCATTATATCCTCTTCTTTATGTTATGGTCTGTACTAAAAGTGACTACTTTCAACAATGTTTTGGCATCTCTGTTTTTAGATTTATGTTTTTTTCTTTAAATTAGAAACTAAATTAATATTGGAATTCACAATATTACAGATGGATCAGCTTCAAAGGTTGACTACGGATCAATATCATGCATATGATGAGAGAGTAGCTGATGAGAGGTACATTGACAAATATCCATGTCCATGTAAAAATTGTTTTGGTGGAAAGGTGAAAAAAAGAAATATGATTTATCGACATATGATAAGATATGTGAATAGTGGTATAATCCCTTGGGCTTACAATTATTATGAAGATATGATAGAATTGCAGATTGTGAGAGATGAAGAGGCAAAAAACATAGATGAAGTGGCACCAAACATAGATGAAGAGGCAAAAATGTTTAACAAAGGGTTTGAAGTTGATAGAATGTCGAATGAGGGTCTAAACAATGATTGGGCCAAGTTAGTGGAGGATGTTTTAAAGCCTATGTAAGCTAATTTCAAGTTAAGTCATTTGACAACAATCCTTCAAATTCTTAACTTGCAAGTGGTGCATGGTTGGACAAATGAGAGTGTAGATCAATTATTGACATTATTAAGTTCATTGTTACCAGCTGACTCCACATTGCCAAAAAAATGATTTCAATGTAAAAAGAAAATCAGTAAGCTCGACTTAGGGTATGAAAACATCCACACATGTGTGAATGGTTGTGTCTTATTTTGCAAAAATCTTGCAAATGAGAGTGAATGTTTGAAATTTCATGAAGTGAGGTATAGACAAGGGTTGAAATCAGTTGTGATTCCTAGAAAGGCTCTTCACCACTTTCCAATAATCCCACGATTACTCTGAATGTGTAGGTGCAAAGAAATTGTTGAACCTATGCAGTGGCATACCCAAAATAAGAGCACTAATGGAAAACAACGACATGTGCCTAATTTTAAGACATGGATGGAATTGATAACAAATGGCCTAATTTTTCTCAAGATCCTCATAATATAAGGTTGGGTTTGGCTCTAGATGGGGTGAACTCATTCTCAGATCAAAGTACTAAATGGTGAACTTGGTCAGTGCTTCTAATAAATTATAACTTACCTCCATGGTTAGAAACTAAACCTTTTTTCTTAATGTTGTCATTGATTATACCAGGTGTGAATGGGGGAAAATACTTGTTAGAAAACAAGCAACAAACAAAAGAATGCAAACAACAACTATAAACACCCTACACCTCAAGATTGGGCAAATGTTTAACTCAACAAAACAAAATGGAACATTTTATCTTGTTGAGTTGTCCTTGGGTTGGCCCTTCGATCTTCGATGTTGTATGCTCCTTTGATGGAAAAAGATGCAAGTGTGGATTGTGAGATGGATGGAAAAATGGGTGAAAGTGGATGCAAATGAAAGTATTTAGCTAAGTATGGCTCAAGAGAAAAATTTGCAAGAGTTTGGCTAGCATAATGATCTCTCAAAATGAAAGAAAAAATGGGGTATTTATATAGAATTTTGAATTCTCTAGAGAAATGGATGGTTGGGATTAAACCAACAAGGCCAAGATGTAGGGCCATGGTGAGTTGAGAATTCACAAGCCCCCACATCTTGACATGTGGCATGTGAAGTGGCTTGAAAAGGATGATGTGTACATGAGTTGGAAGGAGAGTACATGACATGGAGGTAGTGCATAGTACCTTGGGATTGGGGCAAGATCTCTTCATAAAGGAGGTCATTGTCCCCATGTGGGTGAGAGGACATGTGAGGAATTAAAAAATCCTCAAATATCCTCATGGGGATGAGAGAAGGAATTTAAAATTCCTTGAAATGCATTGGGGGATTAAATGTGAATTAAAAATTCACATGGGGAATGGAGTTCCTTCTCCAAAAGGAGAAAGCCTTTAATAAGGTTGACTTAGGACACATTCCATAAATGACATGGGGATTAGGTTGACCTAATTAAGTGATTAAGGTTGTGCAAGTACCTAATTAGACAAATTAATGACAAATTAGAGGCAAGTGGGAAATTATGGAGGATGGGATCCTAATGATGATTAGGGGTGTGCACATCTTAACCATAAATCAATTATGATGGTTAAGAGGGATTAGAGACCAACTTTCAAAAGTTGGAGGATGTGACAATGAGAGAGAAAGTGAGGAATTAAAAATAAATTTAAAATTCCAAGAGGTAATATGACTAAATTAAATAAAGTGATATATTTATTTAATTTAGAGAGGAAAGAGGGGAAAAGTATTTATTAAATTAAATACTTTGGAAACCTTATATAAGACATAAAATATTAATTAAATGAATGATTTAATTAATACCGGAAAAGAGGATGAAGTAAATGAGAAAATGGATGATTAAGGAAACGCCTTTGACCATATGGAAGTGGTCAAATTTAGATGTCTACACCAAGAAAGAAAAGTGTGACTTCAAATACAATAGATGCTTATCTAGAGCCATTATATGATGAGCTAATGGAATTATGGAAAGGAATTGAAGCAATTCAATCTTTAAGGGATGGTCATTCAATCAAATTCACTTTAAGAGCTTCCTTATTGTTTAAGATTCATGATCTTCCTGCATATGGCACATTGTTTGGTCTCTCTGTTCATGGATACCATGGATGTCATGCTTGTAACTTTAAGGATTTTGTGAGGCACGCAAGAATTTTGTGTAAGTTTATTTATTGTGGACATCATGCTTACCTTAAAATGGATCATCCATACCTTAAAATGGATCATCCATATCATCGACAAAAAACACGTTTCAATGGTCAAGAAGAGAATCATGAAGCTCCATTGCTAATAACATGTGATTACATTGTTAAGAATGGACAAAAAAGAATGTCATTTATTGAAAATGATGGGATTTTTGGCAATAGATATGATCCATGTAATGAAAGCGGTGTAAAAAAATTATGCATATTGTATAAGTTGCCATACTTTAAGGATATAGCCATTAGGCATACTTTTGACTTTATGCATACTCAAAAAAATATAGCTTATGCTATTATAGAAACTCTTTTTGGTGCTTTTGATACTATTTCATCACATGAAGACTTTTGAGAAATAAAGATTCGTCAAAATCTTTGGGTTGAAAAATATGATAATGAAAAATATAGAAAACCTAGTGCTCCTTATGTTTGGACAAAGGAACAACATGCACAATTCTTATAGTTGATGTCTCATACTCACTTTCCCACTAGATACGTAAGTAGCAACATCAGAAGCCAAACTGACATTAATAGCTTAAGAGGCCTCAAGACCCATGACTATCATGTCATAATCGAGAACATTTTACCTATTGTGGTAAATATATCAAGTTTGGAAAAGGGGCCAATACTGGCAATTATAAGGTAGGGCCTAATATTAAAGAGAATGAGTTTACATGTATTAGATCCTTTGAACTTTTATAGTTTGAGGGAGGAGGTTGTTGAAGTCCTTTGTCTATTGGAACACTAATCTCCACCAACAATCTTTAACATTTCTATGCATCTTTTGATACATCTAGAATATGAACTAGAGAATTGTGGCCCAGTAAGAACAAGATGGATGTATACTATAGAACCAGAAGGCAACATGTCTAAGGGATATTCAATGTAAGAGGCCATATAATTTTGCACAAAATATATGAAGGATTTTAAAAATTTCAATCAACGTGTATTAGATGATGACGAAGATGAGAGAGTTGCGGGTGAAGTATTAGAAGGCAATGGATGTCGCTTCAAGCTATCATATCAAGAAAGAAGTGCAATACATGCCTTTATTCTTCAAAACGCATCTTCGTTCGATAAGTGGCGTAGGTAAAAAAATATTACACAATAATTTATTTACTCAATTGTATTTACACATTTATATTATTAATCTTACTATTTTTACATCATTATTCTATGTAGAAAATATGAAGAAGAGAATCAAACTTGGATGCAACATCAACCTCAAAAGCGCAGACATCATGATTTGATTAGAGGTGATTCTTTTCCAAAATGTGAAGAATGGATTGCTAATGCAATCAGTGATGCAAAAGAAGGTCAAGATATAACAACAGAGGAAAGTGATCTTTCACAACCTCCACATTTATGGGCTATGCATTTTAGTAGAATGTGGGCCTATGGTAGTCATTTAAGAGTGGAACAAAAAGACAAAGGAAAGAAAAATTGTGATTGTGTTGTTAGTGCTGAATTTCTTCATGAAATTGAGAAGAAATTTTATGTTGGATTCATCCAAGAAATTATTCAAGTGGATTTTGGTGAAAATAGTCCTATATTATTAAAATGTAAGTGGATCTGACCATCCATAGTACAATTTGATGAGTATGGATTTGTACGTGCAAATACACAATAATTTTTATCAGAGACAAATGAGTCGTATGTTTTCCATCTTCAAATTAGCCAATCATTTCTAATTGATGATGTAAGAAGCCCGGGTTGATCAAATGTCATTCAAACAAAGTCTCGTTCGAAACAAAAATTCATGGAAGTTGTTGATGTAATGCCTGATGGGCAATATGTTAATTTACAAGAAACATTCAAAGAAGATATTTTGATTACCAATGAAGAAATTGGGAGAGAGAATGTATTGCATGTCACAAATGAGGATGAGGAAGAAAATCAAGAAGATGCAGACATGAGTGATCAAGATTCTGATCTTGCTGGAAATGCAGATGATTATTGATGAGCCCCATTGTATGACTTTTTATTTAAGACTTTTATATTGTTTTAAGACTATTTTATGTTTTAAGGACATGGACCTTCAGACTAATACCTATTTCAAAGTTTTAATGTTGAATAAAGTTTCTATATGAGTGCAATATGAATATGTTTTCATATAAAAATGAGGATGCAATATGAATATGTTTTCATATATGAATGGAATATGAATATGTTTTCATATATAAATGTTGTATGCAATATGAATGAAATATGAATACACTATGAATATGCTTTCATATATAAATGAGGGTGCAATATGAATATGTATACCATCATTGCTTTACTTTGACAATGATCTTTTCTTGATAGCTCCTCTAGATCATTGCTTCCACTGTCATGACTGGATGTTATAACAGTCCTTGACCACTATACTTTAACTTATTGCTATGACTATTATAATGCTTGTACTATTTTGATGCTTTTTTTATTCATCAAATCATGGCATTCCTTGCTTGTAACTCATTTTCCACTCCAACATATTTTTTCTTTTTCATGAAATCTACCCCTTCATGAATGTATGTGGATGTTATGAACAAATTATTACATAACAGAACAATAGAAGTAAGAATCGCCAAATACCATAGACATTTCTTAGTGATGGTGCTATCACCTAAACAAAGCATTGGTTTAGTTTTAAAAAATGGTTACCATGCTACAAGTTCATGTCCAATTAAAATTTGGTAATACATATTTTTTTATTGAACTGTGAATGAAAACATTATTGCTAAAGATTTGATAGATTGATTCAAATACATTGCTAAGTTTTTTATGCAACTAGCATTTCTGCAGGGCACCATTATTTAATATCCATTGACTAAAATACCCACAACATCTAATGACTGATGTTGTTTGTAGTGCTTTAGACTTCCTACATTTTTTAATGACTATTCATTAAAACTGAGACCTCATAAACTTGTATTTATGAAATTTATGTTACGGTTAATTATCTATGTATCAAGTTGCTAATTTATACATTATTGTTTTTTTGGACATCGGGAAATGAGGAAAAATAATTTAAGGTGCAAATTAGATGATAGTGATCATAATTTTGAAATTCTAGTGATAGACTATGAGCACTTTCGTGAAGAACATGTGGCCAAGAATAATGAATATTTATCGTGTCCTAGTTTGACAAATAGGCAAGTTGTAAATCCACTAAGTAGTATATTATTTGTTTAATAATGTTTAATGAAATTTTATAGGAAAGAGATTTATGTATATAAGACATGATATGATATTTTTTTTTTTTATAGGAAAGAAAAAGAGTGCAGAGAAAATGCAGAGAAAAAATAAAAAGAAAGTAAAGAAACAGTGTTGGCAACTCATAGAATCCAACACTTTTGTGATTCAACAAATGTAGTTGGTGAAAAAAATAGTTGTGATGAAGTGAAATCTACATAGACCAATACTAATCTACCTACTCATGGCACACCTGAAGTGGCCAAGGAGCATGAAGTTTCAGTTAATGAAAGTCATGAAGAGAGTCCACTTTCATCTAATGTTCCTCAGTGTGCACCTGTTGCATCTACTACTTTTGACAGAATTAGTGGATCAACCAGAAATATTAGTAGTGGTTCAATAGATGTTCCTGCTTTTGTTAAAAGACAAATATTGAGTCAAGATTTATACAGATCTACAGGAAGGAATACAAAAGAAAGAATATTAGAAGGGAAGAAGCCATTCTTGGTTAAGGTATCAAGAGATGGTGAACCCACTGGGAAAAATGTTGCAAGGTGGGCCTCTGAGTTGTGTGTAAGATGTAGGGTCCATTTGGATATTTGCAAATCAAATTTTGCAAAGAAAGATCCATGAAGTGTGGAATATGTTATACAAAAAATGGAAAATGTCTTTGACACTATTGATGGACAAATCTCTAGAAAATATTACAAGCACAAGATGAGACTTCTAATGAACAATTTTAGATACAATTGCAGAAAAACAGTCATGGAGGGAAAAGAGATGTTAGACTTCACTCTATCTCCCAAACAGTGGGAGGAATTGAAATAAATTATGTGTTCCGAAGAATATTTGAAAAAGAGTAACAGAGACAAGAGAGCAAGAGATAATGTGAGGGTTGAATATACATTTGGCCGAGGTGGGTTGTAGGCCAAAATGGACAAATTTGAAGTGTGGATTTTTGGTTCAATTTACATTGTGTTATTTATTTCAATTTTTTTATTAAACTGACTATATGTTGAAATTGACATTGTATTTTGGGTGGAAAACAATAATAGAGAAGCACGTGTAGAAAATATTGTCAATTATATGGCAGCACTAGATCGTACTAAATCTAATAGTAGTATGAAGTGGAAATCTAGTTCGTCAACAAAGATTTCACAGTCATTTGTTGAACACCCAGTAAGAGCCTCTCCAAATCATGTGAACTCAAATGAAGAGTACCAACATATAATGAGTTGCTTATATGGTATCACTGAGAAATTTTTGTAGTTGGTTGCCTCTATTAAGCCTATAGTTTCTGCATGGAATGACCATAATTCCACGGATTCAGATTAGGTAAGAGGTTATCCCTCAATATTTTGATTCTCAACTATATCATCTTTATATTGTATTCTAAAGATGTATGCAAATGTCATAAATTTTTTCTACAACATTCCTTTTTAAAATTACTCTCATGATCTCCAGGAAAAGTATTACAATCATATATAGAATAGTGAATCTATGAAATTTTTCCTTTTGTTTCATTAAAATCCATTGTGACTATCCTAAATGTTGTGACTGTGACTTTTATGACAAAATAACTATGAGATCAATGAATGATTTACTCTATCTTTTCATTGTTCTTCTAACTCATAACTCTCTTTAGTTCATGACTTTGCTTACTGTCACTTAGTTCATGAATTTTCAACCTTCCATGCTAGTTGATGAAGAAAGTATTTTGTTTCCTTTTATTGAAGTTATTGAAACAAATTCTCAAGAAAATTTTGAATGGGCTATGCTTTTGGAAACAAGAGTGAAATCAAGAAGATGAGAATAAGAAAGAATGTAGGAGTGAAAGGATAATTTCCATAAAAGCCAAAAAATATTCAAATGAGACAATGGTGGAATTAATTCCTCATCTCAACTGTCCAACATGCATATAGAGAGGAAAATAAGGAAGAAAACTTCCTTGCCAAATTTTCCATGGGAAATAAACAAGGCAACATCATTAGCACTATAGTCGAGGAATGGAGCTCATTCAGCTCTACATTTAATCCCAAACCTTGCTTTCCATACACCACCAAATATTCTAACATCTTTGCATAAGGCCAACATCATCACTATTTATGCCTATCAATCAAGGAAGGTTGCAGTTCAAAGTAATCATTTTTCAATAATCATTACTCAGAGTCAGCACCAAAATGGAGTGGTATGAAATCAACATTACCTTCTCTCATGAGAGCTAGTACTCGATCACATTTGTCACAATTAATTGGTACAAGAAAATTACAATAAAGCCTTGGGAGCTAAAATCAAAACAAGGCAACAAAAGTGATTATGTTAGGAAAGAAGGAGTATATAAAGGTTTATAAGTAATTGAACACTGCATATGGATTACGTTTTATAAGTAGTTTTCTCCATTATTACTTCAAAATATAAACATTATAATAGAAGAGTCTCAATATGATGTAAATAGGTGAATTGTGCAATATATTTTCTTACTATGTCTACTATAATAGAAATGTAAAAATGAATAGATAATGTTCAATTGGGTCTTGGTATCCCTTTATATATGGGATGCAACAAGCTACAGACCCATTACAAAAAGGTACAAAGCTTGATAACTAAGTATTAATTAAAATAAATAAAAACATAACACTTCAGTAGGTGAATACATCGATCTGTTAATCTCCCAGCGGACGCCTATGACCACCTAAGATCTATTCAAGGCTCCTACTCCATGATAATGCATCACCTACAAAGTACACCTCCCCTATGATGCAGGCTGGTTTTCATGTCTCAATGGTTGTCCTTTTGTATTTGATGCATCTGTGGTTTGGTTGATGAACAAGTTGATAGTGGAAAGATGGAAAGTGTATTCATCCTCAACATAAGTCTCTACATTGGAAATTACATCCTTCATATCAAACTCCATATACATCATCTTTTCAAGTTGTTTATGTGTATTTTGTAACACCATCACTTCATTGTTTATTTCTTGCAATGCATTAGGTAGAAACATGGAAATCTCATCCTTCCAATCATCTTGCTCCCTAGGATTTCCAAGGCTATCATGGAGTGTAGGAGGAAAATCAAAATAGCGAAGATCCTTTTTGAGCCTATTGTGGTACTTATTGTGTGATTCCACTAGCTTATTGTATGCCTGCAATGTCTAACCTTTCATGGCTTTCTCATTTAAGAGCTCCTTCCTTTTGGAAATCATCTGCTCTTGCAATCTTTCATTCTCCTCAAGTGTTGAGTGTGTTTGTTGAAACAACTTCCAATATTCATCAACACGATCCATCATCCTGTTGAATCTTTCTTTGATTATCTCAGACACAACATAATACTTAGTGGTTTTTATTTATGTTTCCAACTCCTTGCATTTCTTCTGGGACTTCTGATGAAAGTTTTTCCAATAAGCCACATCTGCTAATGCATCCAATATTATCTTATCACTTTCCATCCATGGGGAATATAATACTAGTGTGGAATAGGAGGATGTTTTATCTTTGTAACTAGCCACCTCCTTCAATTTATCATTTTATTTTATCAAATTTTCAATTTGTTCCTTAGTAAACTTTGCCACATTTATGTCCAATTTAGTCATTTCAATGGGGTTAGTGTCCCCTACTCTCTGGACCAAAAGATGTCCAAACACCTAGTTTGGGTTATTAATGACAGTGGGTCTCTTATCCTATGGATACAATTACCAAATTAGTAGGGTGGCTTCATCCGGGTTGTACCTTGATCCTGAGTACATTTTATCACTAGCTTCCTCTATTAAATGCATTGATTTGTCTCATCTTCTCCTAAAACTATCAAATACTATTGCAGTACTGATATCCCACCCTGGTAGGAGTAGTACCCCAACTTCTTGAAGTAATTCCCTTCCCCTTTCAAGGGTGATAGATTCTAATTATTTGTCTATTTCTTCCCTTAATTCTCCCAAGGCGGCTGCCTCCTGCTTAGGAGTGATATATTTCATCTTTTGTCTCAACATCCTGCCTTTATGCTCATAAAAAAATGATTTAAATTTAGAAGTCTTAACAAAGTCATTATCAGAAATAAATTATTGCCTAGCCTTAATCCTCACATCAGAGAGTTCATCTAAAGCTTCAAATTTGACAATGTTATGTTCTTCAGGTGGATGATATTGTGTAACTACAAGGGCGCTTATCTGTTCAATCTCATCATCTTACTCATCACTTCCTTCTTCATCCTCTTTTCTCATGGCTATATCTATAGAGAAACTCACCACAGGAGTGGACTGCAAGGGTATGTAATCAAGAGGCTCAATGTCCTCCGCCTACATTCTTCAATGACAACTGGGGGCACATCTTTTATTATTTCATCCACAAGAGCGATGAGCTGCTCAATTCTTTCCAGAGGATCCTACACTTCATCAAACACTCCTAATTAGGATGGGATATTCCCTCTCTTCCATGTCTCAGCCAACATAACTTTTTTATATGTATTCATCCTATCTTTTGTCGATGATTCATCATAATTCCTTATTACATCATCAATAGAAAAAGTGATGTTTGTATCTTGATATTCCTTCTGAAAACTTTTCTTTATGAATAAAGTTCTCTATATCAAAATTATTTCTTTCATTTACCAATGGTAGATTGTATTGTGCCAAATTGCTATCAATTTCTTCATACCCCTCATTGGTGACTACTGTAAAATCTCTAGAACATAAAGTGTTGGGCATGAGAGATTGCTTATTGTATCTCTTAAGGTGTTTTGTATCAAATTTAGCCAACTGCCTAACAATTTCTAAATAGGCTATTCTATCTAGAACTATTTGTGGCAATAAATGTGGGGCTCCTTCGAACCCATAAACTCTAATCACAGTACAATCAAGAAATACATACCAATCCCCCCAGTTATGATTTACCTTTTTCTTGGGGTCCTTTTCCTTTGGTCTCAGGAATTTTTATATTTAAGGGGACAGGTTATAATTACATGGATGTCCCAACAATTTCAACAATGGTTTCACAAAATATTCTTCAAAGTACAGATAATGTGATCTACCATATCTACTATCCCATATCAAGGTCCAAAATTGTATAGGTTTATAATTCCCATTTTGATCAAAATCCCTTATCCTTAACTCTTCTCCCCATAACCTTTTGATGTGTCCTTCATGTAGAAGCAAATGCATCAATAAGGAATAATGTTTAAAATGTTGGACTTGTCATTGCACCAAAAATATTGACCTTTCAATGCCCAATACAAGCTTTGGTTAAGAACCACAAGAGGTGATTAGACCATGTCAAAAACCCAAGCGCTAGTGCTGCAAGGAAGACCAAGGGTCACACCTTGCAACAATCCCCCCAACACAAGCATGGGGTTTGAACCTGTGACCAGCTCTGATACCCATTGTTGGACTTGTCATTGCACCAAAAGATTGACCTATCAATTACCAATACAAGCTTCGGTTAAGAACCATAGGAGGTAGTTAGACCATGTCACAAACCCAAGTGCTAGTGCTACAAGGAATACCAAGGGTCACACCTTGCAACATAAAATTAATACTATCACTATAGCTTTTGATCCTTTACATCCCCTGGTTTAGAGCATTGGCTAAATAACCATAATAGTCAAATTCACTGGCGTCTTTACTTTGTATTTCTGTAGCCAAGACCACTGGGGCAATTGACATGAGGGAAGGAACCTCTACTCCTAACACTTGTCTAGCTGAGTGATATGTATACCAAAAATATTCTTCAAATAAATCCTCATGAAAGGGAGGGTTTTCAATGCTAGAAAACCTTTTGAGTTGGCTCCCTTCATCCTTGGGCCTGTGTAGTGGTAGCTTAAATATTTTATAGCTTGTGTCCATGTGATGGTATTCGGTTAAAAGGTCCTTGATTGTAAATGACAAATCTAGAGAGCACTCCAATTGAAAAACTATAGATATGAGATCCTTAGAAATAATGAGAAGATTAGACCCATCATATGATTGAATAGTTCTTCTTCTAAGGTCATATCTAGTGGCTAAATCTTTAACCAATTATGTATTGACAAACACATTGGGTACCACTAATCTCCCCAAGTTTAATCTCCATGGGTTGTAGAGAGGTTGAAACCTATATTGTTTCCTATAATGGTACATGAAAAACTCATATCCACACCATGGTGTCCACACATCTCCTAAACCTTTGTGCTTGTCCCATAACTTGTCCATGGAAGGATTTGACCATGCACTCCTTTTGGGTCTCAGTCCTGACCCAGGGCATTGGTCAATCAAGTCCTAGTTTAGAAGTATTTTCTCTATTTTGTTGTTTCTTAGTTTTCTCTATTTTTGAGCTTTCTTCCATTGTTAAAGTTTTTTACAAGCCTTTATAAAAGTAACTTCTTAGTCGGGTTTTGTACACTTACTTGAATTTGATTTCTCTAGCTCTGAGCTGTGCAGCAATGGTGTATTTCCAACCTTCTCTCCTCTACTCCCACTTCCAGCAAATTATTTCAAGTATTAATGACCAAACATGATCGAATTAAAATATAATTCACTCAACTCTAGTTCATAAATGCTCCACTTGCTCTCAATCTTGTCGTCAGAGGAGATAATTTAATTTGAATATCTCAATGATATCTCTAAGACATCATGTCAGTCAAAAATAATAATCATTGTTGCATTAGCAAAATCATGATTCCACTTCCGTCGATAAACACCCTTTTCACCGATGAACTCCTTCCCTTCGAGGTATTGACTAGATGCTAGATAATGTCTTCCTGATGTGCCTTAGTTCCTCTGATATCCTTCCTTAGCATATATTTGATGGCTCATGGTCCACCGATAGGTGTCACTTCCTCTAATTCCTTTAGCCTTTTATCGTTACATTGGGGGAACCAAGTTTTATGTTGGCCCGATAGCCTTATGTTCCCTCAATATGATTTTACCACATGTTGAATCTCCCTATTGTATAGTGTATCACCCCATCAGTGGGACATTGTGTTATCTTCCACCAATATGTTCTAGTGTTGTCAATATGCTTTATTTGGGCCATCAAGGAAATGATAGAATTTGTTCCACTGATACACTTATGTTACTCTGATGTGTTCACCTTTGTTGACCCCATCGGTACACCGGGGAGAGTCCTTTGGAAGTCTACTCAACGGAGTGTTGTTATGTCGATATTTGTGTTGTGAGCTACTTTCATTGGTCTATCAGTGGAGCGATGAGGGGATTTCCCCTAATGTAGTAATGTTAGGCTGATAGTGTTAAATTTCTTAGGAATGGGAGTGGTGACCATGGAGTTTTGGGATTATTGATGGGTGTGATCATATGGTAATATGGGTCATGAAATGGATCTTGTCACACAAATCTCTGCAATTTATTTTAATCAAAAAATAAAATGTAGTACATTTAGCAACATGTGGGATGTGGATGAGATGAAGGTTAGTGAATACTGAGCAGGATTTTTTAGTCCTAACAGACAGTCAAAGATAAAGTTGGATAAGGATTTTTTGCAGGTGCAAAGGCAAGTTCTATATCAATTTTTGATGGTGGAAAGGTAAGTTGGTGCAGAGCACCATGTGAATTTTATGTCTCCATGGGGTTATCATGTTATGCTTGTAAAAATTTCATGTTTCGACCATTTCAAATGTATTTGAATCATTACTAGGTTTCTAGGAGTCTATGAAGTTAAATTACAAAAAAATTGTCATTTGTTGCAAAAAATGCAAAAGTGTAAGAAGTTGAAGAGTCATTTTGTTAAGGTTTTTGGTTAGCTAAAATTGAAGGGGTAGTTATGATAACTGATGTAGCATCTTTATAAGAGCCTTGTGAAGGCGAGCAAAGCATTGAAACATTGTATTTTGGAACATTTTGAATAAAAAGCACCCTTGTTCTACAAACAATGTTTTCTCTGTTGTTTACAAGCTTTGTATGGCTTGTACAACACCACCAGGCCTTAGTCTTTATTTTTTTTGGTAGAATAGTGAGTTATATTTCAATAAAACTTGATTTGGAGGGATTTTATTGAGTTTAAAGTTCGTTTGAGTCCTCTTACTATAAATTGTTTTGGAACCCTCCTTTTAAGGGTTTTGAGAGTCTAAAGTGAGATTAACAACCATTCCATCGGTGGAAGCTTTGTAGATCGGTGGAATGGGTTAGTTTAGAATGTTTTTAAAATTAGTTGTGTTGGAAGATATAGGGGAAGGCAAAATGCATAAGTTGTGTTGCTGCTCCAAGTGATTTTCATTGCTTTCCATGCTAGAATTGATGCCTCATGGTTAGGGTTTGAAGAAATGTTAATGGTGAAGGAAGTAAAATGGTTTATTAAGAATAGGAAGACCTATTTTGAAGGGTATGAGGTGTCGATAAAGTGATATGAGGTTGGGAGTGTTGGGTTTCAATAAACCCTCATGTCTTCAAGCATGATATTGGCCTAAACTAAGGTTTTGATGATCTGGGTGAATTTGTGGGCATTCTTCTACTAAAATTTGTGGATTCAGTCTAGTTGAAGCATGTTGAGAATGTTGGGAAAGAGTTTTATAGGGTCCCCTCAGAAAACAAGCCTAATTTGGCTCGATTACTGTAGGACAGTCAGTTTTAGGAGAATACTTTTTAAAACAAGTATATGTAGTTTCCTACTATGTTCAAGTAGGCCAAAATTTTTATTAGAAACTACTTTGGTTTTTTGGAGTTCTCATCTGGTTTAGAAGTTATGCCCAATTTTTTCCATGTGCAATGCTACAAGGAAAATGTGTATCTTATGAATGAACGTTTGGGAAAATGAGTAACCAGTGTTCTTGGGGAGTTTATTTGGTCTAATTCTATCAAAGTTGTAATGTCCAAGGTGCATCAGAGGTGTACTAAGATTCTGGTGTCTTGGAACCACTTTTTAGTGTTTTGGTGTATTGGTAGCCTTGAAGAATCACGTTTCTTTGTAGTGAATTTTGGTGAATGTCTAAGTGATCTTTCAAAATCTATGTTTTGGGTCTTTAGAACCCCTTGAAGTCATTGATGCTCTGCAATTTTTCATGAAATAGATCTTATCACACAAATCTCTACAATTTGTGTTAATCAAAAAATCAAATGTAGTGCATTTAGCAACAAGTGAGATGTGGACGAGATGAAGGTTAGTGAATACTAAGTAGGATTTTCAGTCCTAACAGATAGTCAAAGATAAAGTTGGACAAGGATTGTTTTCAAGTGTAAAGGAAAGTTCTATATCATTTTTTTATGGTGGAAAGGTAAGTGAACATCTAACAGGTCAGTTGATGAAGTTGGAGTTTCCAAGTGCAAGGAACAATGTAAAGCTTTAGTACCTAGTTCAATGGAAAGGCTTACTAGGTAAAAGAGATGAAGTGTTCAAATGTGGACAAGCTGCAAATCAATTTCCAAGGGATTTGGAATCTTTTTCAGGGCTTTTCAAGAGAAAATCCATTTTTCCTTCCTTGCTAGATTTGAGGTGTGATAGAAATACTATCAATTGTCTTACTCTTATTGTTATTTTTTCTTTGTTGAGCTCTTCATAATTTTCTTACTTAGTATGTTTTTATAGCTGCTTCTTACTATCAAGGGGGTGTATGACTATGGCCCAATGATAGTGACCTATAGTATGCTACCCTTTGCCTTGTATAACTTAGGATATTCATGAAATATGATTGTATACTGTGACTTTTAAACTTGGAAAGGCTCTGTTGACTATTTTCTAAATGAATTACTCCTCATTTGGATATATTTTTTTGCTTGATGGTTAAACTACATGCAAAGCAATTTTATCAAAGTAGCACAAAAACAAAAACACCTTGATGTCAATCATAGTTGTGCTAAAGTTGAGGTAATATAATAGTTGTGGAAAAAAAATTATAGCTTTTGCATTCTTTACTTGACTTATATTAACTTTGTATGATGATTAAACCACATGCGGGGCAATTATATGAAAGTAAAATGAAAAGGAAATGACCCTGTCAATAGAGCTCTCGACAAAGCTACACAACTTCAAGACAATGTTGACACTGATTATGCTAAATACGAGGAGTCTATGCATGATATTTATAGTACTAGTGGTGTTGTACTTGAGGTGAGTGCTATGAAACGTTACTTTTCCTTGATTCTAAAACCCTTCATGTATTAATGACTGTTATGATCCCAAATAGTGAACAAGCTTATAGAATAGTGAATAGACAACTAAAACATTGAATGTAACCTGTAGAACAATCATTGTACCTACTTTGTCACTTTTCAGTGGGGATTGCTGGAACTTCAATACTTTATGATGCTTGACTTTTTTTAGGGCATTGTAATTGACCTTGTCAACATCTTGAACTTAGGGTGCTACTTGATACCTGTTGTTCTTTCCTTCATAGATCTGTTGTTAACTCTTCATTATGGATATTTTTATTAAAAAAAAGTTTATTTTGATATTCTTATCGCTTTCTCTTAATGTCTTCTTGTTTTTTAGTAATGATATTTGTTGCTCGATCCATTAAAATCATTGTTAAGGCCATAAAACTCATTTCCCTTGCACTAAACTCATTGCTACAGCCATGAAACTAAATTCTACTACTACTTGTTCATTAGACATCATTCCTTACTTCTTTTTGCATACTCTTACACTATTTTCTAACAATGAAAGGCTCTTTCTCTATTATTTGTGTGACCTCTACATCCAACCTTATTTGTTACTCCTTTTCTATTGCTATGAAAGCCACAAAGAAAGACTACATTGTTTCCTCAATGATTGCTCTTAATGGTTGTCACATGTTTCCTTGATACATTTTTTTCTTTGTTCTTCTTTTATATGTCATCATTGATAGGGTTATGTTGGCTGCATGGGGTTATGTTTTAGAGCTTTAATGCCACTATTTTTGTACATGCTAATGTATTTCACCTTCACCTTGCAGCAGCAGTAGTAGTGCCCTCATATTGGGGTGGGTGCATGAAGTTGGGTAGCAATTTCATGGCCACTTTCTAAAAAAAGTTTGAAAACTCATAGCATGAGCGCGTTATAATGTGCTTGTATTATTGCACATTAAAATCAAAAAAAAAAAGTGAAAGTCATTCATTTTCACTTCAACTATTTTTTTGTTTTGCCCGCAACCAAAACCCCCAACTTTCACGCTCACGTTCTAGGAGAAGGTATTGGGAAAAAATCTTCAACAATAGTTGTTATTTCTTTGCAAGGATGGCGCCACGACAACGAAGAGGTGGGAGAGGTAAGTATTGTTTGTTGTTTGTTTTGAATTTCTTAGTTTTAGGTTGATTTTGTTAGTTTTAGATTATATTTGATTTTTTTTTTTGAATTTTTAGGAGATGCAAATGAACCCATAAACCCTCAAAATCCTCAACAAGAAGAGCAACCAAATCCTAAAGAACAAAATCCTCAACAACAACCTCCTCCACCAATCACTCAACACCCTCCTGGCACTCAACAAAATTTAATGAGTGAAATTGAGAACAACAAAAAAAAATTGAGGATTTTATTAGTAGGTTGAGTGATCCAAATGGTTCAACCACAGAAAGAATTACCCTAGCAAATTCATTGAAATATATGTTAAAAAATGTAGATTCAATTAGCAAACAAATAACTGGATGGTAAGATAGGAGGCAGACGACTAGGGCATATTATGCGGATAAACTATGATATAAACAAGTAAAGGATTTAAAAATTACAAAAGGTGATTTGTGCTCATTATTCACTGACCCACGCACAAATCAAAATATTAGCCTCAATGCAAAGAGGTTTCCTATTCATTGGTGCCACCACCAAGAGATTAGGAACCATTTTTATGATAGGTGGTATATGGTCTTTGATGACCGACCGTGCAACACTTGTGAAGTCCCCCAGTATTTTCTTAGGAAACTATACAGCGAGTTCATATTGAACAAAATCCCAAATTATTTTGATATGAAGGACTTCCAAGGGAGAGGTGGGGGGATGGCTCAGGATAGGCCCAGTGCACAGCCAGATCCTACGTGGAAAGGGAGATGAGCTCTCGCTAGGCGCCTTGTGAGCATGCTGTTATGCCTATCATTGTGAAGGAGAGTGCCAATGTAGATACATTGTAGACGATCAACACTTTGACCTAGAGTGTCATCCATTATACTAGCCATATTCTACAACACCATCTAGGGGAGTCTTTGAGTGATGGCCTTTGAACCCATGTGTGTCAATTTTGCGGGGCAACTTGTTCATATGACCCCACCGGCACTTAGGAAGTTGCTACGCAGGATCCGTATGCAACTATGGAGATGGAGAGGGCGGCTAACATTTTGCATGATGCGTATGGCATTGATACTCAAGTAAAAGTTAGCATGTTCATTGAATTTAATTTATTAAATTTTGATTTTGAAATGCAAGATTAACTAATTTACTTTTATGATTTTAATAAAATTGTAGGGTCATAGTGTTGAGACTAGATACGCTGGCCCTCCACCTACTTTTTTATGTAGTACACCTATTGGTGGGGTATGTAAATAGTAAACAATTATAAATTTATTACATATTAATAGCATTTTTTTACGAATGGTATTTTAATATGTGATTTTGGATGTTGAATAGGGTAATATTGGAGGTTTCAAGGGAACACCTCCCAGTGCTAGATGATTTACTCAAACCTACACGAAGGTAATAGAATAAAGAGTTTAACTAATGAATTGTACTTAATAGATTTGTGTAGTTTATATTCATATTGTTGGTTATGTTGCATTGCACATCATTAAAATTCAATGCATTACTTCACATTCCATAACTAATAACTAGATGTTGATAGATAACAAAATTTCAACTACAATATAGTTGTTTAGAAAGTCAACATAAGCAGTGATGCAATTAATTCATATGGAGGCATGTGCTTGCAAAGGTGCACCTGCACGACAAACTATGGATGCTTGGAAAAAATCTATGAAACCATAATAGTAAGCAATAGCGTAGACAAGGAAATTAGTAGTTTGAAAAAATGCCTCGAAGAAATACGGTCTCATGGTGATGGAATTCCATTCCATCACCATGAGACCACATTTCTTCAAGGAATTTCTTCAAACTACTCACCACCTTTTCTATGATACCACATTTTTCATACATGTGCACCAAAGCATTTTATCAAACTACTCACTTCCTTGATGCTATGGCTAAAAGCCTAAAATAGGTGCTTTCCAACAAACTATGGATGCTTGGAAAAATATCTATCAAAGCATAATATAGTAAGCAACAATACCATAGAGAAGGCAATGAACTTTTTGAAAAAATTCCTGAAAGAAATGCAGTCTTATGGTGATGGAATGCCATGACATGCATTTTTTTGTAATGGCATTCCATCACCACGAGACCCCATTTCTTTTGAGGAATTTTTTCAAATAGTTCACTGCCTTCTCTATGCCACCACAATTATTGTACATGTCTACGAAAGAATTTAATCAAATGGTTCAACGGCTTGCTACTATGGGTAAAGCCTAAAAACACATCCTTTTGAACAAGATATGGATAGGGAAAATAGTAAGCATGATAATCAAAAATATATAGTTTGATAAGAACTCAAAATTTTGTTCATTAGATCTCATACATAATAAGTCATGACGCACGGATTGCTATTGTAACTTTTTTGTGATTGAATAATTTGTTGTTTTATTTTTAGATGTTGGTTGTGGAAACACCTCCAAATGTTACGAGGGAAATGGATATCAATGTTTCATCCACTATACAATCCTCAATGGCTTTGACAGGGGAGGTATGAGGCAAATTACTAAATTTCAATTTACATTCGTTGTTATAGATGTTAGTTCTAGTGAAAAATCAAACCATTATTGATTCGTAGTTTAATTTCTATTTGGATGGTTTATACAGGGCTTGAGCACACTAAGCATCATCGTGAGAATATTTCCCTCAGGAGGAGTGATTGTGAGATGGCCGTAAGTGATTATTTTTTTAAATATATCATGTTTTATAATATAATTTCTATATATTAATGTCTTTAATTCTTATTGTAATAGTTAAAAATTCACCAAGAACTTAACAGTACTAGGAGCAGTAGGAGCACTCCTCGAGTGCAACACAAATGAGTGAAAGACTTGTCACCATTTGATCAACAAGCAAAGGGAAAGAGTTTATTTCGAGAGCTTGGAGAGCAATGACTTTTGATTTCAGAGCCCTTTGTTGTGTGCCTACATGACAGTTTTGTACATATTTTGTATTGGATATATTTGACATTGTATGCCTATATGGCATTCTTGTAAGCCTATATGGCTATTTTTTACCTATATTTTATACTTATATCGACATACATTGATGTATGCGTATATGGCTATTTGGTTAATACAAATCTTTTTTATCGATGGTGTCCATATTTGCATGTTATAAATTCATGGTTCAATAGATATGAGTTACATGTATTCAAGTGTATACAACTTACATGTATACTTTGTGACTTACGTGTGTTCCAATGTATACTTTGCGACTTACGCGTTTTCATGCGTATACCTTGTATTCATGCATATACTTTGTATTAAGTTGTGTATACTATGTATTCATGTGTATACTTCAAGGCATACGTGTTTGTGACTACTTTTTCTCCCTTATTCACATGTACATGCTTGACTTATTCACGTGTATACTTATTAATTGGTTAGCCCTAGTATTGATCATTGATGTCCTTCATGGTTTGTCTTGAATAAATTAATTGATTGATTGTAAACAACTTTATATAAAAGAAAAAAACACATTTTCAATTGGTATTTCATGAAATGATTGATAAAAAGATTCCAATATATTTAATCCTTTGATTGGAACAACTCAATTAAGCAAAGGATACATAATCTTTAGAAAACTTGCAAAACATAATATTCAGAGTAGATGAAGTAGTCAACTTCTTGACACATTATCTATGTTACAGGGTTCTTCTATTTTAGCCCTGGTTATGGTCCTAGTTCACTCAGGTGGTGTGGAATACTACAAACTAAAACACATTACACTTCTATTCTCACTGACTTGATGTACTCTCCAAAATTTCTCTTCTCTCATGCAAAGAGTTAGAACTACTTGGCCATGCCTTTGCATCATTCAAGAAGTTTTGCTCTTTTTGACAATGTCAAAAGCATGGTTGCATATAGATTAAGAAAAAGACTTTTCATTTTAGATTAGCAATACATGGAAGTTTCAAAAATTATCCTTGATATTACAAAAAGATATGTGTTTATACACTTCAATTGTGTATTCAACCTTTGGTTCTTTGAAAGAAAAATCTGCCTATTCCATTGTTACACTGCATAGGTAAACCAGATTTTGTATTGTGGAGCTATATTAAGCTACCACTCTCAAGACCAATGTAACAATGATACAAAATAATGTTTGAGGCTGCAAGAAGACATCAAAATGGCTAGTGTACTAAACAAATTCCTATGATTTATGAAGAAACCTTGATAACTCTACTCAGTTGTCTTCTTTTTTCAAAATCATACAAATTGAACCCTAGCATCAATAGACTCTGTATATCAAGCTACCACAATTCATGTTTCAAAGATGAATATTTATCACGCATGTTTTAAATGACATTCAAGTTTATGGTGGTTTTTTTGTTTATATGATGTTATGTGATATTCTTATCCCAATTCATGCTTCTAAGCTGCATATATATATATATATATTGTTTTTACATGTTTTTTGTACCAACAAACCCAAAACAAACCGAACCCCCCTTAAAAAAATTTGGCCTAACTGGCGAACTGAACCCCTAAACCCAAAAGTGAACCTCAAAACCTATTCCAACACTCTTCATTCTGCCTACACAAACTTAATTGACCACCAAATTATATTGCCTCTTGACTTTACCCACTTTTACTCCCTCAAACCTCTCTTTTTCATTCAAAACCCTTATTTTCCCAACTAGGGCATCATGCCATAACATACTTTTGACCTCCCCTGTCCTTGCAAAAATTTTGAACACATCAAAATCCACAACCTCACCTTATTTCTAACCTATTCTAACTTATTTTCAAGCAATTTCTTCTTTTCACCTCTTCTAGCCTTGCTTTTAAGGGGCCTAAATTCTGAATTTTCAACAACGGCAATGTTAGAAATCTCTTCCAATGCCTTTACCAATGCTATTTTATTATTCCTACTCCCTATACTACTTCCATCAATCCCATATCACTGAGACACAACCTGAACAATAGGTGGAATGGTCTATTTCAACATATTACACTCGAACGCTTAAGGGATCAATCCGATTGAACGTAGCTTAGAGTGATTATGTGTGTTTGGGTGAGAAAGATGACCATGCCTAGCATAAAAATACCTATTTGGATGTGTTGGAATATTTTGTTTGGTCACATGAGTTGCAGAATGAAAGTTGCACCACTTTGCAACTTTCCACTGCTTGCATTTGATACTTTTTCCATCAACTAAAAACTGGACACCATTGGAAAACCACTATGAGATAACAAAAACTGAGAGAGGTTATTGTAGAGGGGCCCAACACAATCCCATAGGATCAGATGAGAAGTTTCTAAGCATCACATTATCTGAGTAACAACATGCTAAATTTTGCAGCCATTTTGCACTTTGGACCCTTAAGGGATTGATCCGGTTGAATGCAGCTCAAAGCGATTTCATGTGTTTGGGTGTGAAAGAGGACTATGCCTAGCATAAACATACCTATTCAGACATGTTGGAATAAATTTGTTTGGTCACACAAGTTGCAGAACGAAATTTGCACCACTTTGCAACTTTCCACTACTTGCATTTGACACTTTTTCCATCAACTGAAAACAAGACACCACAAGAAAACCGAGAGAGGTTATTGTAGAGTGGCCCAATATAATCTCATAGGATTAGAAAATAAGTTTCTAAGCATCATGGTATCCGAGTAACAACATGTTGAAGTTTGTAGCCATTTTGCACTTTGGACCCTAAAGGGATTGATCCGGTTGAACGTAACTCAAAGTGATTATGTGTGTTTGGGTGCGAAAGAGGACCATTCCTAATGTAACCAAACCTATTCAGATGCATTGGAACAATTCATTTGGTCACACGAGTTGCAGAATAAAATTTGCACCACTTTGCAACTTTCCACTACGTGTATTTGACACTTTTTCCATTAACTAAAAACTAGACACCACGGGAAAACCACTCTAAGATAACAAAAACTGAGAGATTTTATTGTAGACAGTGTTGTGTAGTTTTCACACACATGCCTTGCTGAAAGCAGGGACCCTCTTTTGATTTTTTTTCGGGTGTTTTGGCCCTTGGTTTTGAGGTTTTGTTACCTTTGCACATACTTGAATGATTATCTTATTCGTGCAAATTCCCCCCTTCTAGGAAGTACTTTGAAAATCTAATGTTCTTAACAATTTTCAGGTTTTTGGCTCTTTTCAAGAAAATCCACTCCTGTCAGAATTCCCCGGTTTCCTTTAGAACCCGATGGCAGTTGCTTTACACTCTAATTTGGAAATTTTGGTCCTTCGCAAAATTTTGTCGTGACCGGATTTCTCTAAAATTTTGTCGTCCTGTTGGGTTTTCGAGTTTTGATTTAGCCTATCTTGTCGAGTGCATTAATGCTTAGTGGTACGATTTCTAAGGAAAGTATTTAGTCAATCTTGGGGAATTTTATGCCATTTTATTTTATCATTTACATTCTATTAAGGTGAGGTGCGTAATATTGAGTGCTTGGTTGGATTTGGAGTGCTGAATTTGTGAATTGTTGGATTTGGTGGTCATTTTCTGGGCATCATAACTACTATTGTTTGCTCTAGAACTAAGTACTATTGTTTTTCATTGTTGTAATCGACTTTCACTCCATCAATGGTATGTACCTATTGCCTTGCTTTTCATTGTTGAGTGTGAGTGATTCTTTAATGTCCTGAGCATGCTTGGAGTCTAAATTTTTGTGTGTATGGGCATTGAACGTTTGAAGCTAGGGTTGCTCGATTGTGTTTGATTAACGATTTCAAGTGAGTTTGTGAGCTTGTTTTTTGATTTCATTATGAGGTAGATCACTTGTATATGCCATAGGAAACCTTTTGAAAACCTAGCAGATGAGTAGACTGAGCTCAAGCTTGTTTTGTGCATCAATGGCAGAATTTTAGGGTTTCATGCCTAGGGCATCACCATTTCCTTTCGATCCGCATTAGGATGAACTTCGAATTTAAAGATGATCTATAGGAGGCTCAAATTGAGCTAGTTTCAAGCCTAATATCCTCAAATTTGTGATTGTTCGATCAATTTGAGTGAAAGCGTGAGGAAATGTCAACATTTGGGTTTTCCTTCAGCTTCGGGATTTTCCTTCACTGGCGGATTTCCTCGATTTTCTATTTTCCTTGCATTTTCCCAAAATTTGCAAGTAATCCAGACTTGTACCTTTTTCATGGATTTCCATCCCACCCGGATTTTCCTGCACATTCCTTTGTCCCTTTGTTTTTCTAGAATTTGTAGACCATCATTTTTGAGGAAGTCTGTCCTGGGCGGAATTCTCTAAAACTTTCTGGAAAATGAAGGACTGAGAGATTGCATGATTTATTAGTTGGTGATTATGCTTTTATGATTGATTTGAATTATTTAAAGGTGTATCATGTTATCTCTTAAGATAATAACAGTTGATTAAGTGATTATTCGATGCTTTGATATTTATTTCACTAGAATATGCTTGGCTAGGTATTTTTTGAAATTCCTCTCTGGCCTAGATTCCTCGAGAGGACTGAAAACCCGAACTTTGAGATGTTTAACTTTTATGAGGTTTTAGAGAATTTTGCTTATAATTGGACTTATATTGAGGTTGAATGTGCTATCTATGATTGATTAACTTGGTTTCATGTGATCTTTACTATGGTTTCTTTGTTGGATGTAGGTTGAATCAAGTAAGGCAATGACAAGTGGAACTAAGGGTAGAGTGATGGATCCAAGTGCAAAGGGGTCTTTTGTTTATGAGGCAGAAAGAATTAAAATGGATATCAAGAGTACAACTCCTGAGAGCAAGCTTACTTTTTTTTGGTTGGAGGTAACTAATACTAATGTTGGAAAGTGGGACTATGAGGAATTCAAGGTAAGGATGGTAGCACAAAATCTTCCTGTGCTAGCTAGGACTTTAGAATCAGGGTTGGCTCATGTGGATAGATTCCCTCCTACTATGCAATGTTATGAGTTAGTGCTTGAGTGTGCTAGACAGTATGATAGGGGTACATAGAGGATAGTTGGTCCCCAAGGGAGAATTGTGGAAAATTTAAATCATGTGTCTATAGCCCAGACCTTTGACATGCCTGGCAGGTCTCATGTGGTGGATTTTGATATGGATATGGAAAAGAAGTTTTATGAGGAAGATACCATCAAATCTGAGCAGGTCATCAATTCCTGGTTGGAGAAGCCTAAGTCCCACTTTTCCAAGCTACCCAAGCAACTATTCAGAGCTAAATTTAAGGAGTACTATGATGCTATCACCCTTCTCAGCAAGGTGGTAGGGTTGAGGAGTGTAGGAGTGTTTGAGAACTGGATGTTTCATGTCATTGTGAGGATGGAGTAGAATGTTAATTATCATTGGGTAGGTGTTATAAGTGTTATGATTCATGAACATATGTGTAACGTCTTGCAAACAAAAACCTTCACAATGACTTCCTACTTAGTCTATGCGCTTGCAAGATTTCATCCATACAAGGGACTAAGTACAAGGGGTGTGTCTGGATAGGATGTAATCTATGAGGTCTATCCACAACTACACCTAGGGAACTCGAGCTATAGGAGGGTGAATGATGCATTCACCATGTACATCACCAGGTTGCTCCAAGGTGCAGAGCATGTAAGGATATATGACCAGGCCAAGGAGCTAATCAAAAGGTATGGAGCTTGGTTCATATAGTTTCCCACCTTATCTTATATAAGGATAGATGGTTGTCAGAGGGCTCCATATTGACTTCTTAGGTATCCAATAGACCATGTTATACTTCTGGAGGTCACAAGACAAATATGTGACTTTGATGCCATTGTGAAGAAGGATAAGCATAAGACTAGATTTGGTGGTGACTTCCCTCTGAGGATAAGCACTGGTGAGGCATGCCCTTCTATTGATTCGGCCTATGCTTCCGAAGAAGAAATGAGCACTCTTGGGTTATCCTTCCATTCCAAGAGATCTAGGTTTGATCGGACTAGAAAAGCACAAAAGAAGGCCAGTAGAAAATATAGCCACAAAGATGATATAGAGGACTACTGGGCCAATTGTAGTGATGAATTTGAGATCAGAAAGAAGAAGTTTTCTAGGCTACCAATGGACTTAGTCTAGTTATATGATGTGAAGACCATTCCAGATCAAGTTAAAGATGATGGAGATTTGATTCAAGGCCATGACTACGATGCTATGAAGGATAAATCAGTTGGAGAAATAGAATGGTTAGAGGAAGAGAAAATAGAATTGGAACAACTTATGACTCCATTCATTAAGTATACAAAGTTGTGGCTCAAGCATAAGATGTGGGAGCTGGAAAGTGAAGGTGTACAATGCACCTATGATTTAATGGGAGGCTTGAAGTCTCAGTCCACTTATGAGGAGTCAGCTGAGCAAGATCCTAAGGGAAAGGGAAAGGTGAGCTCCTTTTAAGATCAAGATTAAAGATGCTTAGGCGGAGGAAGAACATGAGGCATAAAAACAAAGGAAGCCCATTGCAAAGAAAATGAAACATGTTTCAAGAACGAAGAAGTCAACAAAGGATGAGGCTGAAAAGGAGGATAAGGAGGTTAGTGTCCCTATTCCAAAGAGAAGAATGGTGAGATTTTCATAGAAGGAAAAGGAAAGCTCCAAGGCAGGGGAGGAAGTTAACCCACCTATGATAAATGTGGAGAGCTCAGGAGAAAGGACACAAGTATATACAAGGAAATCTAGAACTCCTCCTAAGGATAGTGTGCCACAGAAGGATGCTCCTCCAGTCGCTCATGTTGCAAAACAACATGATGATATCCCTCCTTCCCATGAAGCTCACGATCAACTAGGTGAATCCAAGGAAGCAGAAGGTCACCAAGATACAGAAGGAGAAGAAATTCAAGAAGGTGAGCTCTTTAGTGTTGAGGCAGAAATAGAGAAGGTGTTACAATCTCCCCTGGTAACATATGATGATTCACCTATTAGGAGTGAAGAAGATAGGCCTCCTCAGAGAGAGTAAATTCTAGTTAAGACTCCATCACCGGTGCATGAAGAAGAAGAGCATAATATAGAAAAAGAAGAAACAATTGAGGAGATTCCTAAGAAATAGGATTTGAATGAAGATGCACCCAGGGATCAACATGATGAGGTTGGGTAGAGTAAAGTGCAATCTGAATCTACTATTCCAGGCTGGTTGTATAAGGAGTTAAAGAGAAAACAAATTGTTGTGGATGACACCCCTCCCAATTGGGATGAGCTATTGGCGAACATAGGAAGAGATAAACCATCAACCTAGGGCCTACTTCCATGGAACAAGAGATTGAATAGTATGAAGGTTCTTGTGTTGTGATCTTGGGTAGGTTGAGGAAAGAAGTGTAGACTAAGCAAGAATTGAAGAAGGAGAATGAGAAATTAAAGAGGTACTTGCAGGACTTGATGAAGCCCTTGCAATCTATTAGCTCCTCATCTTCTGCTACAAGTTTTCTACCACAAGAAACCATAATAGAGTTGGAGAGAATGAAGACCACTACTCTTGCCACAATGAACTGGTTACAAGGGGTGCAAACTAAGGGAGATAATGTTATCAAGGACATCCTTTCAACCGGAGGAGATGCAATGAGATCAATAAATTGGTTGAAAGATGTATTGGCTCAAGATAAAGAAGATGTGGATCTCCTGTTGCAGAAAACCAAGACCATCATGGAGTATACTGAAGATAAGTTAGTGAGTGATGGAATTCTTCCTTCCTCTAAAGTTTTAGAACCTTGGGAATGGTTTGAGGCTTTGCAAATAAGGAAAAAGGTTTTGAAGAAGTTATATAAGCAGAGGAGGAAAATTGAAGACACCCTGACCGATATCTATAATAAATGCATTTATTTCTTTGAGGTGATGACAGGGAGAAAGAAGTTTGCATTGAAGCATTTGAGCTTAGAACATTTGAGAAAGTGGTGGCAAGATGTATATTCTCCAATCAATGAAGATCTAGTTACTGAACATCAGTTGGATGATGCAGCCACCTATATTGCAGTTATTGATAAGTAACAAACTAGTAAGGTTGAGTGGGATAAGTCGATGGAGCAGTCAAGATAAAATATTAAATCTATTGAGAAGAGAATTAAGGTTTTACCTCTACCACCTATAGCTGACTTGGACAGTGTACTTTTGATGATACATGATAGGGTGGAGTGAAATAAAGATAAAGGGGGAATCAGTTAATGCAAGGCTACATTGGAATTTGTGCTTCCCATTATTTCTCCTCTTCCTTCACATGCATTGGATTGTGCTTTGTTGGAGACCCCAGGCCAACCTGGATGGAATACTTGCATTTAATGTCCATTTTGTTTATTTTGAATTCTTCTTGGCCAACTTGTTTGTGGCTATTTTGTTATTGTAAACCCTAACTAGGCTGACATATCTTGGGGTTTTCTATTAATATGGCATTTTTCCTCATTTGTAAGGGCTAGATAGTTTTATTTTGGAGCGAATTAAGCAGTATAGAAAGAGCTAGAGTTAGGAGTTCGTTTTATTTTCAAGCGAGCAAGTGTCATAATAGAATACTGGAATTGTTGCTACTTTGGGTAATTTAATGCGAGTGAAGACATTGTGATTTGGTGCCTTTCTTGTGTTGAATTTTATCTGGCATGGTTCTTGGGATTCCATCTTTGGAATTACTTAAGTTTATTTGATAGATGTGTTAGGTTTAATGTTAGATGGATTGATAGTGTTTATGATTTGGTACTTGAAATGTTGCAGCAATCTTTGGTCCATACTTTTCGCAACCAACTGATTGTTAGTTGCTTTGCAAAGTTAGCCTAGACTTTTATATTCATTAAGCTTAGTTCAATTGTGAATGCTTTTTCATTTCAATTGCAATAGGGTTGTTTTGAATGAATGTTCATGATTTGAAAATATTTAACGCCTTAGAAGATTGCACTATTTATGCAAGATTGTCGATTCATTTGGGTCAAGTAGAAATCAGTTTCTGAGGGATTGGTCCATTTCAAGTGTTTTGTCATTTGCATTGTTAATCTTAGGAGTAGTTTTAAATTTAGGAATCTCTTTGAAACCTTATCTCTTTTGCTATTTATTTATCATTCAAGTTAGATTTAGGATTGAAGTATCATCATATTGCCAGAAATAATAAATTAAAGGATTCGGTATTTGCTTGTAGTAAGGTCCCTTTGTGATTACCAATATTTTCACATTTATCACTGAGTTGTTTATGCATTGTCAAGACCTAACATTAGAGACCTTGGGGTTATCTCTTGAGGCTTGCTGATAGAGGTTTACCTTTCAAGAGAGACATGATATTTGTATCTTGTCTGAGTTGTTGTTGTGTAGAAAACACCATCAACAGACAGGCCCAACGCAATCACATAAGATCAGACAAAAATTTTCTAAGCTTCATGGTATTCAAGTAACAACATGTTGAAGTTTGCAGCCATTTTTCACTTTGGACCCTTAAGGGATCGATCTAGTTGAACATAGCTCAGAGTGATTCCGCATGTTTGGGTGCGAAAGAGGACCATGTATAGTGTAAACATACCTATTTAGATGCATTGGAATAGTTCATTTGGTCACATGAGTTGCAGAATGAAAGTTGCACCACTTTGCAACTTTCCACTACTTTCATTTGACACTTTTTCCATCAACTGAAAACTGGACACCACAGGAAAACCACTTCGAGATAACAAAAACTAAGAGAGGTTATTGTTGAGGAGCCCAACATGATCCCATAGGATTAAACAAGAAGTTTTTAAGCATCAGGGTATCTGAGTAACAACATGTTGAAGTTTGTAGCCATTTTGTAATTTAGACCCTTAAGGGATCGATCCGATTGAACATAGCTTGGAGTGATTCCACATGTTTGAGTACAAAATAGGACCATTCCTAGTGTAAAAATACCTATTCGAACACGTTGGAATAATTTTTTTGGTCACACAAGTTACAGAACGAAAGTTGCACCACTTTGCAACTTTCTACTCCTTACATTTGACACTTTTTCTATCAACTAAAAACTGGACACCACAGGAAAAAAACTCTGAGATAACAAAAACTGAGATAGGTTATTATAGAGGGGCTCAACATAATCCTATAGGATTAGACGAGAATTTTCTAAGCATCACGGTATCTGAATAACAACATGTTGAAGTTTGCAACCATTTTGCACTTTGGACCCTTGAGGGATCGATTTAGTTGAACGTAGCTCGGAGTGATTCCACGTGTTTTGGTGTGAAAGAGGACCATGCATAGCATAAAAATACCTATTTGGATGCGTTGGAACAATTTTTTTGGTCACACAATTTGCAGAACGAAAATTGCACCACTTTGCAACTTTTCATTGCTTGCATTTGACACTTTTTCCATCAACAAAAAACTGGACACCACGGGAAGACCACTCCAAGATAAAAATAAAATAAAGAGAGGTTATTGTAGAGGGGCCCAATGTGATCCCATAGGATCAGATGAAAATTTTCTAAGCATCACAGTATCTGAGTAACAACATGCTGAAGTTTGCAGCCATTTTATACTTTGGACCCTTAAGGGATCGATCCAGTTGAACGTAGCTCAGAGCGATTCCACATGTTTGGGTGTGAAAGAGGACAATTCCTAGCATAAACATACCTATTCAGATACATTGGAATATTTCATTTGATCACATGAGTTGCAGATTGAAAGTTGTACCACTTTGCTCCTTTCCACTACTTGTATTTGACACTTTTTTCATCAACTGAAAACTAGACACCACAAGAAAACCACTATGAGGTAAAAAAAAATTGAGAGATGTTATTGTAAAGGGGACTAACATGATCCCATAGGATCAAACAAGAAGTTTCTAATAATCACAGTATCTGAGTAACAATATGCTAAAGTTTGAAGCCATTTTGTACTTTGGACCCTTAAGGGATCGATCTAGTTTAATGTAGCTCAGAGTGATTCCGTGTGTTTGGGTGTGAAAGAGGACCATACCTAGCATAAGCATACCTATTTGAATGCATTGGAATAGTATGAGTTGCAGAACAAAAGTTGCACCACTTTGCAACTTTCCACTACTTGCATTTGACACTTTTTCCATCAATTGAAAACTGGACACCACAGGAAAACCACTCAAAGATAACAAAAATTGAGAGATATTATTGTAGAGGGGCCCAACACGATCCCATAAGATCAAATGATAAGTTTCTAAGCATCACAATATTCGAGTAATAACATGCTGAAGTTTGCAGCCATTTTGCACTTTGGACCCTTAAGGGATTGATCTGGTTGAATGTAGCTCGGAGTGATTTCGCGTGTTTTGGTGTGAAAAAAGACCATACCTAACATAAAAATACCTCTTCAGATGTGTTGGAACAGTCCATTTAGTCACACCAGTTGTAGAACAAAAATTGCACCACTTTGCAACTTTCCACTGCTTGCATTTGACACTTTTTCCATCAACTGAAAACTAGACACCATGGGAAAACCACTCCGAGACAACAAAAACTGAGAGACGTTATTGTAGAGGGCCCCAATGTGATCCCATAGGTTCATATAGAGATTTCATAAGCACCATGGTATCCGAGTAATACCCCATCAAAGATTGCTACCCTTTTGCACTTTGGAATTTGATGTTTCATTGAACTGTACGGTTCCATACAAGGTGATTGTGTTTTCTTTTCAATGGAATTTGGTGGGAAGCAGACTTAACTCCATTTTAGTTTTGGTTTGGTTGGATTTCAAGTGATTTTGTGCATATTAGAAGCCAATTATTGAGGGCCGGTTTGTATACCCTATTTTAAGGGTTTTGAGTGCATTAAAATGTCATATTAAGCCTTTCACCCACTATATGCTTCTATAACTTGATGGAAAGGCTTAGTTATGGTTATAAAACATGTGTGAATTTTTTTTGTGCAAGGGAGGCGAATAGAGGGTTTTTAGGTGATGCTCTAGATTTCAAATGGTGCATTTTTTAGTGGAAAATGGTGGTTTACTACTAGGGTTTGAAGAAATCTTTAGGGGCAGTGATATCTCTTGAACTTTTAAGCTTGTACAGATCTTTTTGAAGGTTTTTTAGGCTTTGGTTGGCTGTGGGAAGGTTTTGAGTATGGGTTTTCAATAAACCCTTGCCTAACTTGTGAAAGAAGAGGGTTTTGGGGTTTGTTATGTTAGAGGTCTTGTTGATTCAATTCAAGGTGGAGGAACTCTTTTCAACATCAACTAATTAGACCTCAACAAGACACCAACCTTGAAATCACAATCACCCAAATTGAATCAACTAACAACAATAGACTTATAGTCTCCAAATCTCATCAAATGGGCTTATCTTTTAGAGAAGGTCATTCAATGGCCAACCAAACATTAATCAAGTTTTAACACAAACCCTAAGACAAATTCCCAAGAGATCATACCATGTTTCTTTGTACCATCATTAAGATCCAATAGACCACCTTGCACAAAGGCTACTAAATTAGCCCTATTTACAAAGAGAAAAACTTGTAAACACTAGATCTTTACTCAAACTCCTCAAACAGTAGTATGTTATGTGTCAAAACCTCCAATTCCATGATTTGTTTCCAAGTCCAAGACCTCTAGACCCCTAATACACTAAACCCTCGATTTCAAACAAAATACTTGAAGTTTTAATAAAACTCCTATCTCCCAAACCTACCAGACCCAAACAAAGCACCAAACACACTTACCAAACCCTGCACATGGTGAATAATACATTACATGGACATTCATTCCCACATTTTGTCAATACACCACTCAAAACCCTCATTTTCATCATGAAAATACCTTGCTATAACCCTAGATAATCATCCCAAACACCCAACCTTGACTCCACAA
The DNA here is from genome assembly GCA_007258455.2 of Sequoia sempervirens. Classification (NCBI taxonomy): domain Eukaryota; kingdom Viridiplantae; phylum Streptophyta; class Pinopsida; order Cupressales; family Cupressaceae; genus Sequoia; species Sequoia sempervirens. Next base: position 92,361,695 of record VDFB02281492.1, read on the forward strand.
CATTCTAAATAGATTAGGAATGTATTTTACAAGTTATAGGACCCATTCCATAAGTTACAATTGGAACAAAAAGTGGAATGGGTCGAATTACATCATGAAACCCTTCAATCCAAGAACACTGTGAAAGTAGGTAGCAGTAGTAAAAATAAGATAACGTTCACTATACAAAGAGTTAGAACCTCTAAATAGGTGAAAATGAAAGCTAATTCATCAATCTACAACATCTAATAGGTTTCATATCATCTTAGCATCCGTACAGGTTGTACAACAACAAGAAAAGTGATAAAAACTAGTAAATTTTTGGAAAATAACATTCTTGATAAAAAAAAGGGTTACAAATCAACCAACAACCTCTCCTTCAAGGAATTGAAGGTTATTATACATGTTTACTATAGGAACAATAAAAGTAGTGGCTTTGAAAGGAACTCCATGAAAACCAAGCTCTCTAAATGGTATATCAAACTCTAGTTCAAAATATTTTAGATGAGGCTGCTCCCATAGCTCTCTTACTCGCTTGACAAATCCTTGAAACTCTGTATTGATTTTATTTTTCATGTCCCTCTCTTATTGTTCTTCCTCAATTTCATCAAGATCATATATTGACCTTCTTTCCCCTCCTAAATTTTGGACCACATCCATTGCCTCCACATAAAACTAGACATCCTTGGTCTTCTTGGTTCCCACACCTTTATATGGTTATGCAAATGAAAATGAAGCAAAGTAATCATCTCCTCCATTGGTTGGAAGAATGCATGATTAATGTTTTGATACATGATATCAGCTCTCTCTTCTACTCTCATGGTTGAATACCGAAATCTAGTATGGTGGGCCTCTAGAGTTCCGGTCATCTTTCTTCCTCTTCCACCAAATGTTGGCCTAATCCACATGTCTACCGGCCTAATTGACTTTGTTTTTGAAAGTTGAAGTTTCTCCTAAGTCACCAGTGTAGCTCTCTTTGCCATTTTAGACTCTTTCATTGCTATAGATCATCTCTAGGATTTAATCATTTGTACCACATGGTTGATGTGCTTTGAATCCTTGCATCTAAAGGAAATTTCCTCAACATAAATACTACTAGGGAATTTCAATGTTGCCATTGTAGTTGGTATTAAAGCCGATACCTGCAACAATGCAAATTATCCTTATATAAGAATTCCCTTCATCTTGTTGGCTTGTAACATTCTTGATGGTGGCTATATGAAATCTTATTCTAATTCCTCTTTTGCACATCTTGAATTCCCTCCATCTTGTTGGCTTGTAACACTCTTGATAGTGGCCATTGATGGTGGCTACCAGAAAAAATCTTGATGGTTTTAGACACCCATTTTAGAGTTATTACACATATCTCAGTGTCAGGTACAAGTCCTTTGGACCAAATCCCCAAAAACACCCCTTCTAGGCTGACCTAATTAGGCTGATTAGGCCTAATTTGCAAAGCAACATTCCTCAAACTTATCACAAGACCTTGAAACCTTGGGGAAGAATTTATTAGGTTCCCAAACCTCCAAAACCACAACTAGATTCCTCTGGTACAAAAAAATTCATGCCAAACCTGAAAACCCTTGGTTTATGCACTATTCAAGAGGGTTTATTGAATATGCTACTTCCACAACCTCCTAGAATTTAAAACCAACTTCAACAAAGGAAATTAACCCTACACATGCCTAAAAGTTCAAAAAATCATGACCTCCCATAGATATTCTTCCAAACCCTAGGCCTAAGCCCTTATTCACATGCATTTTTGTTCACAAAACTCACTGTAGTAGCAGGTTTATTACTCCTATTTCTTTCCTAGAACTCATATCATGCATCCTACACTTAAATTAGACATCATAGGGTCCCTTACATGAGTTACAGTTTCCACATAAGATGTGAGGACCCTTTAAATCATGTTTTGTTCACAAAACTCTCAAAACATGGGTTCTTGGGCTGTGCACAAGAAAACCCTTAAGGAAAGCTTCAAAGTCTTTATTAAGCCCTAAAACTAGATGGAAATCATAGAATACTCATTTCCCTACACTATTCCAAAAGATACTTGAGTAATACAAGACTGTACGTTACCGTACAGGTCAGGAAAAAACCAGAAAACACAGAAAATTGCTACTAAACTTGAGATTTCAATGTATTTTCTTCTCAAAAACTCCAAATAAAACTTACATTCCATGTCTACATGCCATTTAAAGGCTTCTTCTTCACATCCCACCAACCAACTACCTTGCAACTGAATTTCAAATCCTTAATGACCGTTGAAGGCCAAGTTTACATCATTTACACATGATATAACAACAATATTACTCATATTGTAAGTTTGCACCCCTAACACCTATAACTCACTAAAACCACACCAATGGATTGAAATGAGCCTTATTATATCCAAAAAATACTAATCTTGTACACTTTACATGTAAATTCAAAAAATTGCCTTCAAAGGCTACAAAGATACTTTAGTGCAAGATCACCATATTTCACATTTTAACACCTAAACTCAAAAAATATACCTAAGACATGCTTAGTGGTCTTAATTGACCTTATTAAAAAAAAAAACATGCTCAAAGACTCATCCACCTACCTATTAACCTCCTAATTACCATCAAATGATCAAATAAGGAGGATGAGGTGTAGGTGCTCCTGCACTAGGGTTGTAAAAGTGTATTAAAGAGGGAGACCAATGGTCACCTCTTTAAAATGTTAGTTTTGGAAGTTGAAGTGGTTTTTTTTAAGAGGGAAACATTAAATAGGCTATGATAAACTTGAATGGAGGATGATCCTTGGATTGGGTGTCAAACCAAATGAGGAAATGTTGAGTTTTCCTTAAGAAAAATGAGGTTTTGGTGAGTGAAATTGAGTTTTTGAGTTGGGCAGCATTATTTTATGTTAGATTGAGCATGAGAAAGGTATTTTAGGATTTTTTGAATAGTTTTCAAGTTTTGGAGTGTTTGGCAAGTGTTACTTTCAATAAAACCTAGGGTTTATAGGCCTAGGGAAAGGGTTTTCTGGTTTGGGTGGTAAATGATTGAATCTCTGTAATCTAATGCTGTAATTTGAAGTTTTGATAGATATAAGTGCTTCCCAAATGTTTTAGGAGAGTTGGACAAGTTTTGAAGGTGGTCCCTTTGTAAAAGTGGGCTAATTTGGGCCCTTAAAGCGTAGAAAACCTTATTTGTGCAATTTGGTATAAAAAAAGCATTGGTGATTGTTAGATATGTTTAAAGGCTTTGTAATGGGTCCTTGATGTGTGTTGTGTTGTGAGTTGAAAGGTTTTGTGAGTGTAATTATACCCGATTGGGTGACTTTGATATGCTACAAGGAATAGTGTGAATTTGGTGAATGAAGAGGTCTTGATGAAATTGTAAATTGAAAATTGTGTTTACAGATTGGAGTTGTGTGTTTGTGTGTTGCAGGCCTCCCCCTACTACATTAGGAGTATATTCTATTTTTTTAGAGACATGTATGGAAAATTTGGTAGCATAGACAAGGCAATCAATTGGTTTGTATAACTGTTTGACAAAATACCTCAACGAAAGCTTTGGAAGCATACACAAAGTAAGTCAATTGTTAAATAACAAAATGCCTCAAAGAGATGTGATTTAAAAATGTAATTGGAAAGTGTATAGAATTGTGTAATTTAAAATGTCCATTGACAACGTAAGGTTGTAACATGACAAACAAACAATGATCAACATGGAATATGCAAAACAACAAAAATGAAAGCAATCCTAATAGAATGAAATAAAATGTACAAAGACTTCACATACCTAAAAAACCAGAGTTTCAAATGGAGGAGTTCTACCCAATTATGTAGCCTTTTCTTCTTTCCTCAAACTCAACAAGTTGACTTTTTCAAAAGCTTGTTCCCCTCCTAACTTCAATTGTGTATCAATTATGACTAGAATTCAAAATTGAATTGATATTATATGCCTTTCAATGTGAAAACTTTGCTATTCCATGCAAAGGTGGTGGAAAGATCATGAAAAAGGTGGTGGAATCTAAAAATCATGCATGGATACTTCACTCAATCATCAAAAAACTATTTTTTGTCGGAGCATGCACAGAACCAAGAGAATATGTAGAATGTGGGCCGACATAACAAGTATATTGTGTTTTTTTACCCTTTTTAGTGCAAGATAAAATGTGCTTGCATTATAATGCACTCACATTATTTCTTGCTAGAATGGTCATGTCTCTACTTCTTAAAAATTCCCTCGCGTTATCATAAATTTCTTTTTTTATAGATTTATTTTATCTCTTTGTCTATACTCTCTCCCACTCTCTCACACCCTCTCTCCCACCCTCTCACCCACTCTCCCACTCTCTCACACCCTCTCCCAATCTCTCACACCCTCTCCCACTC
>VDFB02281492.1:92367513-92410252 GCA_007258455.2 Sequoia sempervirens
TCAAAATAAATTAGTAGTTTAGAAAGTAGACTCAGAGCACTTTGATTCTTGTTTTTGTTCCATCTCAAAATTCAATTCTTGTTTTTGTTCCATCTCAAAATTAATAGTTAAAGCATTTGAAAGGAAGCTTACCTTTATTCTTTCCAGTGCCCTTCTTCAATCTTTTGACAAAATTTGATTCTTCTTCATTTGAAATGGTATCAGGTTTTGAATCATCTTCAATCTTCTTGATCTTAGAAGTCTTGAATGTTGCTTCACTCTTTGTTGAGCCTATGCTTTCATTTCTCATTTCATATGCAATTAGAAACCCAAACAATTCATCCATGGAGAACTTATCCAAATCTTCAACTTCTTCTATTGCAAAAACTTTAGAATCAAATCTTTGTGGGAGAGACCTAAAATCCTTCTTTACAACAACATTATCTTCAATATTATCATCGAGACCTCTAATTGCATTCACTACCTCATCTACCCTAAGCAAGTATATTGCAATATTTTCTTCATCTTTCATCTTAAGACTTAAACTCTCCTCTATGAGTTTGCAACTTTTCTTGTTTCACTTTATCATCACCCTCATAGATATTGTTTATTTTCTCCCAAAATTCTTTGGAAAAATTACAATGCATAAATTTTACTAATTTTGAGTTGGTTAGACCACATAAAATAGCATTTTTATCTTTGAAATTATTTTCATAAGCTTTCTTATTGGTAGAGTTAGTGGGAGGAGTTGTTGGTGCTTTGTAGCCATCTACTACAGATTTCCATACATCAAATCTAGAAAAGAATTCAGATAGTCTCCCTTCTAATTTTCTAGAAAACATAACTTGTTCCATCAAATAATGGTGCTTTGTTTGAATAAGATCCTTCTTGTCTGACCATAGTGTTCTTGAAACTAGATCTACCTCAAGTTGTTAAAATTTCTTCAAGGAACCTTGAGCTCTAATACTAATTGTTGAAAGAACGCCAATACACTAAGATGGGGGGTGAATCGATGTATGAATTTTTTTACAAAAATAAAACAAAAAACAAGATTTAAAGACACAAAAACATCACACACAAAGAAGATGCCAGATATACATGGAAAACCTAATGTGGGAAAAATCACAGTGAGAACGACTGCTAAGATCTTCTGTCCTAATCTAGCCTCACAATAAAATATATTACATATGTTTTGTAAGCACCAACTTACAAGTACATTGACACCCAAGACAATGTTTTGAGGCACCAACCTCTAGCTACACTACACACCTAATACAATGTTTTTTAGGAAACAACCTCAAGGTACATTGCATATCTAATTGAGCACTAACTTAATCTTTCTGAGGTACCAATCTCTACAACATTACAATTTCATATATGTTGATATTGGTTCTTCTTCAACCTAAGAATGCACCTTTTCAATTCATTAAATTGGACTCTTTTCCTTTACTCAACTTATTTTCACTCTTCCAAAGATCATCACCTTTATAGCTTTTCGTCTATCACAATATACTCTTCCGCCAACCTGAAAAACTATGCAATTCAATGACCTCTATGAATTTGAATGATCTGCATTTATGTCTCCACTATCCACATGAAATGATAGAGTTCTATATTTATAAAATGCTCATGCCACCATTCTGACCATGACAGTAACTATTTTCTATAGTTACATAAACCATAACTACTTTGCAGTCCCTTAAAACCGTCACTTTTATGATTTTTCAAAAATGCATTTAAATCAGCTTCAAATCTGTAACAAACATATGAAATTTTATCTTTAGTAATTCATTTTTACACTTTGAATATCACTCATTGATCTTTCCTTTACCACCATGATTTGATGATCTTCATTTAGTATACTTTATCTTTAAAACGAGACAATTCGATCAAGACTCTTTTGAATATGTGTCATAGATCAATATCACATACCATGTGCTTAGCACTTTTTTGCTTTGTGCTTGAAGAATAATATATGTGATGTAATGAGTGATTTCCAATTTTCATCATTTCATGTTCTCACATAACCAACATAGGGACCCACCTTCCTTTCCATATGAAATAGTAGAAACTATCTGATCTTCACCTTCAACACATACAGTTGATCTTTATCGCATTGCTTTTGATTAGTATGTTTTCAATTTTCACTTGAAGAGTGATATCTGTGTTGTATGAGAACTACATGATGCAATGATCATCAGACACTTGTCATCGTTTCGCACTATCGTATATAATACTATGTCAAAATGAATTGGAAATGTGATTTTACATTAGCCATCAATCTCTAAAATTTTTCACATAGGCCATTGATCTTATCAAAGAAGATAGATTTTTGCTTTGACCCATTGGACAAGTGGCATGATTTTGTGATTCCATGGTCAAGAGCTGGCATCAACCATGTAGCTTTGTGGGTGCACGAGAGCCGTTTGATCTTCAATTAGTAATCACCACCATTGATCAAGCTTGAACAAATATCCATCCTACAAACTTAGGAAATATTAAAGTTCTTAAGCACTCTGCCAAACCGGTAAGCACTAAGAGGAAGGGGCATGTTACCCAATGACCCTAAAGGATTAAGTTATTACATAAGCAACCGGTTACCTCCTATTTCCATTCAATATAAAAATATAAATTCCTATGAACACCCTAAATAAAAACCTTATGGTTTTATTGAGAAAACCTAGTAATGGATAAGAGAAAAGATAATTTATTTCTGAGCTCACTACTTATCATCTGGACCTGCAGATCATACTTCTGAAAAGTACTGGAAAAACCCATATCAAATCTATCATTTGTTTTCTCTGAAAAACTCCAAAAACAATCTCTATAAAAGCATGACAAGTTTTCATGATAATATTACAACATTTAATGCAATATTACAACTTTGCAAAACATGCTTTTCTCTCCATAAATCTTCACCATTTTACTTGTGATTGATCCTCTAACATCAATAATCACTATAACTAACTTGAGATTTCCTTTGACACTAATGTGATGCCCCTTTGACATCTATGACAATAATTCCAATAGTTTCATAATTCTATCTTTTAGAAATACAGGGAATTGATTAGAGTACAAATAGAACTATTCCTATATTTGAAGAATGTACATATAATATGATTTTATCACCATGTCACATAATATATGTTGGATGATCCTTTAGTATTTTTGATATAATTAAAATATGATATTGTATAACTATGGTATATTAATGATATTCATGGTTAGTTACTTTGTGAAAAGGTTTATATTTGCATTAACATTACTATTTTATTATGAAACTAAGTATGTACATGACATACAAGGTTTGCACTATTCTTTAAGATTAAATATTGAATGAAAAAAATGTAATTGAAATAAGAGTTTTATTGAATAATGTGTGAGAGATATCACTTGATTTAATAATTTTTTACCCAATATTTGAGATTTCCTTCATGGTTTATGAAATTTTCACTTGAGACATGAGAAATATAATTTTTATTGAAGTTTTGTACTTGATATAGAGTGAGGATATGTGATATTAGACCTATTTGTTGCTATTTTTTGTAAGGTTTAAGGCTTGACATGTGAAGCTTAACACTTAAATAGGAAGATGTTTAGTAAGACTACTATCATACTTATATTATTGATAGTTGTATTTCTAGTAGAAGAGGATTGCATATGAAAAAATTGTTAATGTTTTTATTTGATTCAATGTATACTACTATGCTTTATTAGGTAGCTATTGATTGTGAAATTTTGAGGGGTATGTTAAAATTGAAAAGAGTTGCATACCCACCTAATATTATTTGATGTGATTTAAGTTAAACCACTGGATATGAGACTTAAATATATATGTTATAATTTTTTAACTTGAATATGAGAAGGAAGTGAACAATCCACATTAGATTTCAAGTGATAACTTTCATCATCATTCATAGGAACTCAATTTGTATGTGGCTGATTTATTAGTTGTAAAAAGGAGAGGTTCTACAACAGCTAACATTTCTCACTTTCCACCAATTCTACCTCATATATTTAATAATTTTAATTTCATGACCCATAGCAAAGGTTACAAATTTATTTTCTTTTCAAACACCATTTTTCCATATCTATATAGTAGGTGGTCATGTGCCTCTATCTTGCACATATTAATTATAAGTTTCATATAATTTTTGTAGAGGTCTTACACCATAGTAATTGCCTCTTTTAGGGGCATCTATGTAAACATTGGATATTAGTGTTACAATTATACCTTGTATTTGAAATCCTTAGAAAAGTATTTTTTTATTTGATGGAATGTATATAAATTATGGTGTCACCCACACTAGTTACTTCTCCCCCCTATTTTATTTGTATTCATGACCCAACCCATGAAGAGTAGGGTCCTACTTAGTTTGGGTGGTGTACAAGGCATCTATCTAGGAATTTTAGTTGGTGGAAAAGTAAAAACGTGATGTTATCTCTCCTCTCATCAATAATTCATATTCTCTTATCATCAAATACACTCATTGTAAAATGGTAAAGTAATCATTTGTAATGGAAAAATTCCTTTAGTGAATTAATTTTCTATATTTATATTAGATATATTTGTTACAATAATTTAATGAATATATGTTGACCATGAAAATCTATGTAGGATATACATAGAGATTATTTTTTTTATTTCTCTTCACTTGATCTAGATTTTATTACTAAGACTATGAAATAAAATTATGTATTATATATATTGTTTTTATTAATTTATAACACAATATTTATATTGGTTCATATATGAATATTTATGTTAAAGTAGAATAATTATTATTCAATTATTTTATTCTACTTTATCTGTTAAGCCACCTTAGGTCTAGAGATGTGTCATTTGAAGATCTATTTGAACTCTTCAAAGATGTGTCACACTTCTCATTTTCCATTGGTGGAGAATTCTTTCCTCCTTGAGTTGAGCACTCTTATAGTAACTTGAACTATTTTTCCTATATGTGCATCTTCCTCATTGAGGATAATACAACTTTGTTGATATCAGCACTCAAGCAAAGATTTTGGCAACATCAACAATTTATACTTGTACATGCACTTGTGGTGGAAACTTGTTTAACTTTTTAAAGATGATTGTAAAATTTTATAGAAGTTAAATAGGTATAAATTTTATTATTTTTTGATTGTATATTATTAATTCAATTTATGAAGATTTATAAATGTCACATTTTCTTTAATTATGATTGATTGATGTGTTTATGATCCTATGTATCATGAAATTAACATAAACATGCAAACATGCATAAGAATAAAAAAAAAAATCTTAAAGCCAACATGAGATCTTATTGAAGTTTGTAGTAAACAAATATAGATAAAAATACTATGAATTTGTTTCTCTTTTCATAACCCTAGGGAGTGAATTGTGGCAACAAAAATTAATAGCATGAATTTTAATTATATAAATATGTAGATTGAAAAAAACATCTAAGAATAGGAATAGGTGTACCAAATGCATTACACAAAAAATATAGTGATTATTGACACACACATTCCAATTAGCAATAAGTGGTCTTTAAATCCTATGGCCAATAGTATGGAAAAATAAAATTAATTGCTTTGGATTCGAACAATAATTTCCATTTAAACACTACATCCTCTTTCCATGTAGATTTTGTAAAATGGCATAAGAATGAAAAGATTCCTTTTTAATTTATAAGTTGTAAAAACCCCATTGTTTTGTAATTTACATAAAATTTATCCTTGCATTACTAGTAAAATATTTAAAATAATTGTTGCATGTAAACCAAAATTAGTTCATGTATTGTAAGATGAAAAAATGGCATTATAATAGCCACTCATTAGAAATAAAAGATCAATAAAAAATATTTTTAAGACTATTAACTTTGGGAAAATATAATTACAAAGATAAAAATTATTAGTTATTCTAAAAATATTTAAAAACCATTTGGTCAGCCAACCTAACTTGGTTAGAAAATTATGAAATTTATTTTTTCTTTTTTTTCTTAAACTATAGTTTGTGAAGCATAGTGTGTGATGCATCTTTTGGATTCAAAAAAAATTTAACTGTTTAAAAGTTATAGATATTTTTCAATCAACCTATCAATTAGGACTTTAGTTAGAATATATATAGAAAATCAATAATAATTATCTATTTAATTCCAAATAAGGCATATCTTATATTTTTGGAAAGTTGAAAATTTTCTCATTTATACAATATTTAATGTTCCTTTAAATATTGTATAAATAAAAAATCACTTTCACAATATTGGATTGCAAATATATTAACACTATGTAATGGTACATTCAACATAGACAAAATTATATTGAATTTAATTAATAAATATGTATGCTTCTTGATCTATTTTAGATTCTTGAGCATTTTTCTCATTTTCTTTGGTCTAACAATAATATATTCTTTATGGTCTCATATGGTGTGAATCCTCATTATCTCAATTCACTTTGACACACTATCTCTTATTCCTACTATTAATAGTAGTGGTGAAGGCTCTTCATGGACCAAATATTAACACTTTTTTTATCACTTCAATATTTAATGAATGTTCATGACACTTTTCTATTGACACTAACAAATTAAATTAATAAGAATCTTCATGAAAAAATAATCTTTTATTATTAATTAATAATAATTTATCTATATTATACTCTTAGCATATTCCTAGTCTTACCTTAATTAGCTTAAATATAATCTCTCACTTATCATTACATGTTATCAATTTCTTCTTTGTACCAACATGTTATAGAGAACAAAACTAGAAAGATTCATTTTAACTATAAACCTTGGATATAACCTATCATGTACTCTTTTGTTTATAGAAAATAATATTTTTAGTCAAGGGTTTACTAAACCTTGAGGAAACTACAATAAATGAATTCTAAAATGTAATTCACCAATTTATTTGTAGAAAATTCCTTTTTTCAATTTATTGAGATCCTAATATTTTGGTAAGATACACATTAATATCACGGATAATCACATGAAACTTGGAACACTAAACCCTAAAATTATTAAGAATTATGACTTGATATTGTAACTCGAAATTCTGTTGTTTAGAGAGAGGGAGAAAATTATATGTTTTAACTTTTTGTGAGATGAGATTAATCAAAAACAACTTAGAATTTTTTATTCTTGGTAATGTGAACTAGATGTAAAAGGGAGAAGCAAAATATGTTTTTATTAAAAAAATTGGACACAGGTAATTGACTGAAAATTTTAGTTTTAGTTGAGGGTGTTTCATTAAGGAAATTTATGTCATGAGTATGACTCACTATAATATAACCCAAAATTTGAACTTTTAATCAAAAATTATGATTAATTTGAGGAAATATATTTAATATTCTATAAATTAAATAAAATTTACTGAATGTTTCATGATTATAGGAAATTTATTTAATATGAAATTATGAAAGTAAAATTATTAAATATCACATTTGTTGTTAAAAAATAAAAAATCATGATATTCTTCTACATGTAAGGGCTTTATCCAATTAAAAATATCTCAAGGACACAAATAGATGTGCCTTCATTATAATTACCACCTAATATCTCCCTAAACAAAGTATCAACATGATCAAAGTTTGTTAGATGCTATGCACACATAACAAAATCATAAGACCTAAAATTTTACATATTAAAATTTAGTGGAAACTAAATAAATGTTGTGTGTGCACAAGAAAAAAGTTGCTTGTTTTCAAAATTAGAGAGTGTCACATAGATATGTGTGAAATAAAAAGAATTCTATACAAATATGAACAAAAAGAATGTAAGATTTTATTTTTTTAGAAAAAGAAGGTAAATATTAAGTGTCTAATTGATATAATTGTAACCAAAAGAGATTTAAATATGAAATTTCAAAAAGAAAAAGTTAATGATATAGAAATTATTGCATAGAAAAATACCAAAAAATGATTTAAAAGTTTACAAATATCTAAAAATCTACTATAACAATTAAAGAAATTTTTATCAATTAATATGAAATAGTCAAATGATTGTCATAAATGTGTAAATTTATTGTAAAAGAGTGAGTTATTGCCCAAAACAATTTTCAAAAAAAGTTGAAGCATCCATAGAACTCAATCTGCAAGTTTTGTGATTAAATATAAGATTTTGAAGTGAAAAGTTTTAATTGTTCAAAGGTTCCTTAAAATTCTATTTAAGGGCTACATTTTGCGAGGAATTTATCAAAGTACTGTTATCATGATTTGAAAAGGGTGATTCTTGCATGTGGGTATGTAGTGTCTTGTGCAAAGAAGAATATTTGTACCCAAGTTTACACCAGGACTGTCACGAGGAGGAAGAAAAGATAATGGTCGCAGAAGAGGCCAAGGAAACAGAGATGGAGTTGGTGCACAAGGAGTCAAAATACTGACGTTAGAACTCATGGCATGCAATGGAAGAGCTGTTAGACATTTAATGAATTTTGACATCCAAGGGAATGATCAATTTGATGAAAGCAACTGATAGTTGGATCTGCACAAGGATACCAAAAGAATGTTTGGATAAGGAAGATAAATGGTCTTAGACTGATTCAAATAAGGGTTTTGATATTAATCCGTGTTATCTTTTTACAATTCATGTAATATTCAAAAGATTATCCATGTTATCTTACACTGCTACATCAGATAAAAGACACAGCCAACCAACAGCAAAAGAACACAAAGCAGCAATTTTTAAAATCACATATTAAGAAAAGTTTTGACATTTGGTAAGCTTCCATACAGTGAAGAACTTTTTGCATTTCCTGGTCGATTGATTCCATAACAAAATTTCATTTTATGAGCAACATGTCATTCTGGTGAACTCACACATCACCGTCATATTAACAAGGTTACCGTGCAACCAAATCCGACAAGAAGATGTGCCATCATATGCCAGGCTGGGTGTACTTTTTTCTGTCTAGCGTGCATATAGCAGGGAATTTGTGATCCTGCTGGTGTAAAGTAAGTACTGGAGAATCACAACATCAAAGATTTTAAGATGCCCGATCCACGGGCTTTAAGTAGCATGTACACTACAAGAACAGGAAGATCTTGCGTTGATTTCTCGAGTGGTCGAGTGTCAAAAGATCAGCATGCATGCAAGGTATATTCTTATCTGAATTTGCACCTCTTGTCAAATGACGCTGTGCAAAACACGGAAGTGGCATAGGATAAAGGGAAAACAATCCTCTATGGGGCATTGTTGATAATCGTACACGTGCTCGAAGATTATGATAGACTGTTAGGCGATGATGTCGGTGCACGATATGAACTTCCCACCATGCAATTTAAGAACGTAATACTAAGAACGGTGTATAGGGAGGATGTTCACCAGCACCAGTCAATGACGGATTCTTGGTTATATGCCTTACATTTGCAGTTTGCATCTCAGTTTATGGTTAAACTAGAGCTCCTTGCTCCTTATCCATATGCCCAGTTTTACATGTAGAGGTGTTATTTTGGGATTATATAATTCATATTGCGCACGTTTCTGGATTAGATTGTGTGAGAGTTTTTGGCATCAATGTTTCAGATCACACTCTGTGCATCATTAATTATATAAATCGACAGACAAATTGATTGTACATGGATATCTTTTTCCTGTAATCAATTGTACAATAATATAAATGAATAACTTTTAACATCTATGAGACTAAAAATAACCTATGAGACAAACATAACCTATGAAAGGGAGTGCATGGCTGTTGACATGAGCATTGGTTGGGTACAACATCAATTACACCTAGATCGTTGTACAATCAATTATACCTAGTAATTAGAGCTATGCCCTAGGAAGCTTTGAGACCTTCAGAGCTTGTCTGCCACGAGTTGTTCAAGGAGACCAACACACATCAATAGACAGATGGCGGGTTCATAGTGAAAAGTTGGAATTGAAGGCCTTGGAAGATAGAAGTCCCCACAGAAGTCCCTATTATATAAGGTAATCGATCAAGGGAAACGGGACCACAAAATAGTAGAATCGTCCCTACCGGCTACCACAGAGGAACGCATGCCCTGGGCATTGTAATACAGGAATAAGACAACGAGAACGAACTTACCGTAAAGAAACATGTTCAAACAACAACTGTTCATGGATTGTAATTGAACGAAAACATCAACTGTTCATGGATTACATTTGAACGAAAACATTAACTGTTCATGGATTACAATTGAAAGAAAACATCAACTGTTCATGGATCACAATTGAAAGCAGAACAACCGACTCCGCCAACTCATGCTGTACAAATTACAGAGATTCCAATTCTAATAGTGAAAACTAAGGCATTGTAGATAGTAAAAGGAAACTTAAGAAGAGATCAAGCATTTTAAAGCATGTACTTGAAAAACAAATTGTTTCTGGAAGCCATGCTTCAACAATTGTTGAGTACATCATTAGATGAAATACGGGGCATATCACTTGGGTTACCTAGGCCAAGGCAATAAATTGTCGGCTTAGGTAGAGCTAAGGTATTCTCAGAGATCAGGATCTCGTTGCATTGATGTTATCAACATTATTGAGGATGATAAAACATATATGTAGGGTTCACTGTGGTTAAGAGGTAGTACGTCGGAATTTAGTACCACACTGATGAGTTGCATGTGATTGTGATCACAATACAAGAAGAGGTCAAGACATGGACAAATTGGAAGTGCTCGAGAAAGAGGTCACTGAGAATTAGACATAGTCCAATGCTCTTTAACACATCATCTATCAAAGGTCTATGTATATGATAGACTTACAGTAACAAAAATCTATGTATATGACAGACTTACAGGAACAAAAAAGCTAGGGGGGAGTTACAGTTCAATAATGGTTCTAATCTAAAGGGGAGTTTTTTTCTCTTGGAAAATAATTCATAATATCATTAATGAATTAAATAAATTATATGTTGTAGAAGTTGAAAAATGGTTCTAGAGAAGAGTTATATCATCAATAATTATTCTAATACTATCAATAATGGTCTTTTGTATTTGATAGACATACAAATTGCAAACAGTAGTTAAAAAAAAATAGGAAGAATTATACTATCAAATATAGACAATTGCAAACAATAGTCCTAAAAAATTAGGGGGTTATACTATCAATAATGGTCATATGCATATGATAAACCCACAAATTGTAAATAGTAGTAAAACAAGATAGGAAGAGTTATAGTATCAAATATCGACAATTATTGCATGAATTCAAAAGTTACATTAAAAAAATTAAAAGTGTATATAATAATGTCTGAAACAATGGTATTACATAAACAAAGAAGAGTTGATAGAAAAGTAGATGTATTCCTCGGAAAAGATCATCTACCATCTTTAGGGAAATTTATTATGCAAATCAAGAAAGAGAAATGAAAGCTACATGGACAAAGCAAGTGAAGAAGCTAGAAGGAAAAAGAGCTTGAGTTGAATACGCGCACTAGAAGGTAACACCACAACTCACTCTCTTAAGTTAGTTGCGTGTGCAATTTGATGGTGACACAACTTAGGTGCAGAAGATTTTAGTCAATGCCTCATAATAGCATCAATGGATAAATACACAACTTGCCAACAAGAAATTGAACTTAGTACTTCGTAAGAAAGCATTGCTAAATAATATCTCATAGATGATGTAAATATCATATATGCATAATCATAGGAATTGATGTCCACGGTAGAGCATACCTATACAAATGACATGTTGCCAAGTTAAAGAAGATCCCTTAAATGTTGTGTTACATAATTAAAAATATGGTGAAAGTTGTATCAAATATGTAGTCTTCATTTATAGTTTTATAGAGCTACTTCACAATACTTAATCCAAATGAAGATGACATGTTCAAGCATATTTCATATGGTGTACAAGCATTAGAGGGTACAATGATTAATGTGAGGCGAAAATGGTAATATATCCTTTCCATGCAGATTTTGAGTGTCGCACATGAGATTGCCAATCTATCTTCTAATAGTTTTTATATAGTCTTTTATACATATTCCTGAGTATTCTAAGAATAGACATAGGATTGGATGAGGAGAGTGTTGGTGCTAGTTTTGTATTAAATTATATTTAGCACCTATTTTTCTAATTATATACACCAATAATAGATAAAAGCACATATGTTAATATTTTGAGTAATATGGAAACATGGATTTCATAAGATAAGATAATATATATTCATATTTTATGACAAGTATGGGATTTTGGGTCTATAAGTTTATACATGAATCATAATTATAAAATATATATATAATAGGTTTTGTAGACACTTAAAAATGACTTAGGTCTGCAAGCTCTATTTTTACCACTTTCGTCCTAGCATAATTATGACATTTAATTATGTCTTTGGTCCACATTTGACTATTGATTAAATAATTCATAATTATTTAATTAATTCATGTCCTTTTATTCTTCATGATTATTAAATAAATAAATTTTATTTATTTATTAAATATGTCATTAATTGTCTAAGTCTTCCCCTAATTAAATAAATTTCTTATTTTATTTAATTACCTTTCTTCATTTATGTCTTCCTGATTATTAAATAAATGAATTTCATTTATTTATTTATTTAATATGTCACTAATACTCATAATTAAATGAATTTATTAATTTATTTAATTACTAATCATGTCTGCTAAATTAAATAATTATCGTTAATTATTTAATTGTCGAAATTAACATTTCTCTCATTTTAAATAAGTTAATTATTTAAAATGATGTCACATTCTTAATTGTCGGTTCATTTTAGTAAATAATCCGACAATTGATTATTTAGTATTTCACAAAATCCATATTTTGAATTCAAAATGGTAATATTCCTCCAAAAATCAAGTAATCGGGCAGATTCTTGATTTTTCAAATCTGATCTTCTGTTCAACTCTTATCTTCTTCATTTTTGAAAATCTTTATTTTCTAATTAATTATCTCATTTATTCTCCACCGTCAATTCGATCTTCTTAGATGACATCTCGACCACTCGTTTAAGGATTTTGCCCTAACCCTGATTAGGGATTAGCAGATTTAATCTCGTCCTCTGATTTTAGGTATAGGCCGAAAGTCGATCTCATCCGTCCATTCAAAATGGCATTTTTTATAAAATGCTATTTTGCTCTTATTTTTAGATTAGACACACACACTTACAGGTGATACCATAATAGTGGTTTACAATTTTTGGCCAAACTTGACACTGAAAATTTTATTATTTTTAACTAAATCTTCACATTCGGGCACCTATAGCCGCTAAACTGTGAGGAATTTGAAGATGGTGCAAACTAGAGTCTCATCAAATATTTTTTGTAGATTCTAAAAATATTTTTTTCAAAATTTTTGGAATCAAATTGCACTTCTTTTTCCATCTCCCACGAAAATTGATTTTTTTCAGAAAGCAACATTTTTAAAAAATGACGCACACCGTATAACGTATAACTTTTTTTCCATGAAGTATAAAATTCTAATTCTTTCAAATTTAGATTTGTAACTATGATATATAGTGCTTCCACTTGGTTAGATAGTTTTTATTGAATATTTTTCCTTAATCAAGTTTCAAAGTCAAACAAATTACAATTCGACATATAACCGTATAACGCGTAACTTTTTTGTATATGTCAAAATTTAATTTAATTTTTTGTTGGATCAAGGACTTCAATATCTGGTGCACTCATATTTTTCAAATTTTTTTGATAATCTTCTATTTTTCTACATGTGAAGAACAAAGAAATTCATTTTCGATGAAAAACCTATGTTTAATAAAACTTAAAAAATAAATACATAACAAAACCAAAACATATTAAAATTATATTCATTGGATAGCTTGTTCTGAGGAATACCATAATCATTTGAAATAAATTTTAAATGAATTCATTTGATCCCCCAAAATCTAAATCAAAAGTGATTTTTTATCAGCATTTTGATAGGTGTAAAGGAGATGCATTTATAGGTATGGTTTAAAACTAGCGAGGTTCTATCCAAGGGGGTTTGATCTAAGGTGATTTGATCAAACTCTCTTCAATTGGAATCCTTAAAATGGATATTTTTAAGGCTTAAATCATTATATTTTCTAAAAATATGTGATTTTAGCTAAAATTTGTTCCTCTCAGAAATTGTAAACCACTATTATGACAGCACCCTTACACACTTAGACATTTTACAAAAATTGCAGCATTTATTATCATATTCCATTAAGTTTTGGCATATTTAGGCATAGGCATTTTTAATCATTTTTTCATAGGCATTTAGATTCAAATCCTTCAAAGCTTGTGTAGGACTTCATCAAAGATTGCTCGCACATTCGGTCTGAAGGAAACACGTCAACCAACAAGTTAGAAGGTGCTACGAAGAGGAATCATGGAAGCTTCAACAATTATCTGGTATACTTGTTTCATTTATTTTAGTTTCCATTGTACTTTGTAGCTCTTTGGGTTTCTTAGTCTTTGTTGATTTGCTAACATCTAACATAACCTAAATTTAACCCATAGATACATTGGTGAACCCGACGTTTTTGTAGAGAAATTTGTGTGTTTTCTTATTTATTTTCATTGTTTTGCAGGTTACAGCCAAAAATTCATATGAAATCCCGTCATCTTCTTTTGAGCACAGAAAAATAGGTGAATAAAATATTTTAAACCATTATCTGGGTTTTTTAGGTCTCGTTCTCAACTTTCCGGAACTTCAAACGGTTTAAAATTTTGTTAAGATTTGAAAAGTTATGGCCGTTTTAGTGATCACATTTTTTTAAGCTTTAACTATTAAAACCCAAATTTTCTTTTGTTTATAACAATTTTGTCTTGCAGGGTTTTGCAAAACATTTTCTGGGTTTTGAAGGACTATGTCTTAGCTTTCCATAGATATCTACGGTTTAAAATTTTGTTTAGTTTTGAGGAATTTATCACTATTTTAGTTTTTTGTTTTTATTTAAGTTTTTTTTACTAATCTTTGTTTGCGGCATGTGGTGGTTACATTTCGTGGGTCCAAGACTGGTGGATAAAACTCCTAACTTGCGGTCTTGCAGGTTCGAATGTTGAAGACTCACTACTAAACAATGTGCTTGTATTTTTTTTAGATTAAAACACATTTCCTTTTAGTGCACTTAAAACGAACATGATTTTTCTACTTTGTCTGATTGTGTTTGCAAAATGGTAGGTGATTATACTCTCACCTTGTAAAAACTTAGTGATAAAAAAATCAGACCCATTTTTTTATTTTTTATTTTGTTATACACCCTTACAACTTAGTAATCAAAGTATCCTCTCCCCTTGCACTTTCAGGCGATCCTGGGTGTAAGAGAAACAGTTACTAACTCTAGAACTTGGGCCTATTCTGGTTGGAAAAAGTACTCACCCCAGGACGACTCAGACCGGTAGCACCCTGAACCCGAGGGACTTCCAGTCGGTATATAAAAGTGGATTCTTGGGGAAAGCCCAAGAATCACACATATGGTTTCGATGAGATGGATCTGAAAGGGGACTCTCACCGCATAGATCATGCCCTACGAATGAAATTCCCTTACTAAACACCCACTGTTTTAGAGGCCAGCCATTTTTCAGCCGTTGCTTGGTATAGTGTAGGGTATAGTATCATGCCTGAAGACACTCACTATTGATCCCCTTGAGTAGAGATGGCATTTTTTGGGAAGTCACTACCCAAGAATTCAAAGTTGGTGTGCTCGAATGACGTTAATGAGCCATGGAGGGGAGCCAATGCCATCAAACTTCTAAGCTATCTGCTCTCGAGAAGGAAAGGTGTTTAGCACCAATCTGGGATATATCGATGGGCTATATCAAGTATACAAACCCTTGGCCTATTGGCCTATTAGGATCGTTCTTGTCTCATGTGCGTTTGCATACACCAAAACATCATGCTTGTTAAGTTTTTTCTAGATTTTCAAACAATATACACAACATTCACAAATCTGGACACAAATAATTGACCTTAGACAACTCAGACTTTTCAACAAAACATCAAAAAACAATCTCGGTCCTCATTTTGAACTTAGACTTTGCATTGTTCATCTTAATCCTCATTTTGAACCTAGACTTTGCATTAATCATTTTAGTCCTTCCTCAACATTATCGTCTTAGTCCTCATTTGACACTTTCACTTTGACAACCCCGTCATCTTGCATTAGTCATTTCCCTTAGACAAATGTCATTATCACTCTGCATTTAACAATATCATGACATCCACCACCTTGTCTTCCCTTCAAAAAAAATATTGATAGGCTTGCTAGTAAAGTTGAATACCAGTTACTCTATAGAGGTCAATACCAACAAGCCTTCGACTTTAAGAGACAATTCCTCCAAACTGAAAATCAATGCCTTTTGTACCAATAATCCATGAGTCCTAGTCCTCCATCCATCTATCCTCACTACCAAAAGTCACTTAACACCATCCATGGCATTAGTCCACAACAAACATCCATTAATCACCCTTATCCTAACTTTGACAAGGGAAACCAACTGTCCACTAGTCCATTTCAAGTCTCCACGTCATATGCTATTCCTTCACCTATCAATCCCATCCAATTTTGCATGCCTTATCAACCATCTACCAACTCATGTCACGTCCCCACATCATACCATATCGATCTGGTCCAAGTCTCCACGTCCCATTTTAGTCAACCTTACACCAATCCAGTCCAAGTCTCCATGTCATATCCTATGTTGTCACCAACTAGTCCAATCCAAGTCTCCATGTCCTATCCTAGTCCTTCACATACTAGTCTAGTCCAAGTCCCCATGTCATATCCTTTTCCTTCACATACTAGTCTAGTCCAAGTCTCCATGTCTTATCCTAGTCCTTCACACACTAGTCCAGTCCAAGTCCCCATGTCCTATCCTAGTCCTTCACATACTAGTCCAGTCCAAGTCCCCATGTCATATCCTAGTTCTTCACATACTAGTCTAGTCCAAGTCTCCATGTCCTATCCCAATCTTTCACACACTAGTCCAGTCCAAGTCTCCATGCCATATCCTAGTCCTTCACATACTAGTCCAGTCCAAGTCTCCACGTCCTATCCTAGTCCTTCATTCATTAATCGTTTTCAAGTCACCCCCTCACAAGCCACATCTAGTCATGGAATTTTTTTCATTACTCAAAGGAACATCCCATTGTCTAAACTTGAGGATACATGTCAAAACGAAAGCCCAAAGCATGACCTTATAATGTCACCCTCATGTCAAGAACAAGGTAGTCCATCCCATGACCCTATCTTAAAGTCCATTCAAGAAGTCCTTCAAGACAATCATGACATCCAAAACACACCTATCCTTAACAATAATTCTATTTCTGATTATATCATCCATGACAACCCCATCTTTGACCAAGACCCTACCATTGACCAAGAAATCCAAAATGATCCACTCCTTGACCTGTACGCCATTCATGATCAAACACTTGCCAATCCTATACAGGCCTCGACTATTGACACTTTCCAAAATGAGACACTTGCCTTCATGACACACAGACGATATTCCTCAAGAACAAGAGTCTTCCATTATGGACATATTTGAAAATGATCAAGCTATAGCTAAATTTACTGGACTCTATGACACTGACCATAATGATGGCTTTGACATCAACTTGGAAGCACCAATAGAATCATCTGAACCTGACATGTCACAAGATCATACCAAAGATATCAGTCAGAAATATATGTCCAACATGACAATAAAGCTAAGACACTTTATCAACTAGGGTCATCTATCTTTGTCAGAACAGGCTTCCTCGCAGACAAAAATATTTCAAGTAACAATGTTCACATACATCATGATGGGTTAGCATCTTTCTTTCAAAACAAAAAATACCCCATCACAAATAGAATCTGTCAAAGCATGCAATATCAAGGAAAAGGACTAGGCATACATGAGCAAGGCATTCGAGAACCAATACAACTTCAGGAAAATTACAGACATCAAGGTCTTGGCTATTCTTCAGTTAGAAAATCAAACGATGTTAGTGGAACCTCCTCGATACTAGGGGCAACCTTGTCAGATACAAACATCAAAATAGAGTCCATGAGAAATCCTTGTCATAAGGTTGTTTCCAACACCCCATCCACCCACACCATAAACCATCATTCTCAACATCTTAAACCTTTCCTTTGGAACCAACAAAAACAAAAGTCTTACAAAATTAAAAATCAAATGTCAAAGGCCATCGAATCAGACAAAAAGACAAGTGGACAAATGAAATTAAAATGGATCCCAAAGAAAAGTGGATCAAGCAAAGAAAATATGTCAAAAGGAAAAGTTAATTACAATGTGGAGCCACAAGCAAAGAGGACTCCCACATATAACATATGTCCACCTCCTTCAAAATGGTCATCAAGCAAGGCATATAAAAGTGTTGGTTCTAAACATCGTCCCAATCAAAATTCCAAAATCTGTCATCCACCATCCCAAGTTTGGAAAATAAAAAGTGATTCATCTAAATGTCCAAACAAACTTTCCACGTCTACCATCAAAATTCATAACCCTACATCTCGCCTAAAGTCCAAAAATCTCACATCACAAATCCGACACATCATGGTAACAACTCTTTACCACAAGGACTCTCATGGCACTCTATCACGATGTGCATATTCTGATAAGGCCAACTTTAGTATTAGAAAGGATCACAATGACATCAATCAATTGTATGCATGCGCTAGGATCCTGACAAAACAACTCCTTCAGCAAGGTCACTATTGGCATATCATGGCACCAGTCTCTACATCACCACTGCCAGCAGCTTCAAAACAATTAGTGGTCAGTTAAGGCATCAAGGTCATCCTAAAAATATCAAAAATACAAAAAATTGAAAAATATAAAAAAATTGTCACCCTGATGAAAACTTGGAAAACAGGCATCTTGGTGACACTAAAAAGAAAATTCAAAGTCATGAAAATAGTAAAGAGAAAAATTTCATCCAACGGTGAAAACCTGGCAAACAAGCGCCCTGGATAAGTACCATGATGAAAACCTAGAAAACAGGCATCATGTGTAAAATAAATCATCTATGTGGACTCTAACATTTGGGGGCAAGTCGTCTCATATCCTAGGCCTTCCTCTTGACATTGGCATCTAACCATTTAATCCATATCATTCCCACCTATCTTGGTCTTGACATAAAATAGGAACACATAAATCATGCTTTGGGAAAACTCAACATGTCTATCCTTTGGTTGTATATTATTCATGAAACATCATGTCATTGCTGACATAACCTTATTATCCTTATGCGACATAGTCCTTGAAAATCATATGAAAATTCCCTTAGTCCCATGTCCCCCGTCCTTTACCAAGCCCACCTTTTGTACTTTCATGTCTGTCACCTATCTTGGCTTTCCCTTGTCAAATGGTCTAAGGATACTCCATCATCCCTTTTAGTCCTAACCAAGTCATTCCAAATGCAACAAGTCTAATCTATACAAGCACATTATCCAAAACATTACTTGACCTTGTTCCTGGTCTGGTTGTAGACCTCGATACTTTTATCACATTATCGTCATCCTCACGTTGTTTCGGGATGCGTCCTTCCCACGTCAAACAACACTTTCATCACCTACCAATTGGTATTGAACTTGAGTAGGGGCACAATCATGTTTTTCTTTGGATTCTCATGCATAGGCATCATTCACATGCATTTGTCGTGATCCTCGTAAACTGTCAAAAGTCCAAAAAAATTATAAACTGTCAAAATTCCAAAAAAATTATAAGCTGTCAAAAGTCCAAAAAAATCATAAACAAATAAAAGAAAAAAAAA
This sequence comes from Sequoia sempervirens, assembly GCA_007258455.2. NCBI lineage: Eukaryota > Viridiplantae > Streptophyta > Pinopsida > Cupressales > Cupressaceae > Sequoia > Sequoia sempervirens. Next base: position 92,387,180 of record VDFB02281492.1, read on the forward strand.
TAATAAAAAGTCCTAAAAAAGACAAAAACATCACAAAAGTCCTAAAAAAAAGAGAAAAACATCGCAAAATGTCCTGAAGAAAGACCAAAAACATCATAAAAGTCCTAAAAAAGACCAAAAACATTGCAAAATGTCCTAAAAAAAGACAAAAAACATCATAAAACGTCTTAAAGAAAGACCTAAAAACCAAAAAATGTCCTGAAGAAAACCACAACAAATGTCAAACTGCTCGAAAACACAAAAGTAGAGTCATTCCTTGTCAACTTTGTCAAATCAATTAGTCTGTGTCATTTGTCTGAACTACGTTGTCTCTGCGCATTTGCTACATAAGCAAGACTCATTTTCGAGTCCCCAAGACATTAGGTCAGTTCTTTTAGGTTTGTCAAAATCAAATCATGGCACAATCTTTGGTCATCAAGACAAAGTCATTGGTTGTGTCGAACTACGAGGTCTCTGAGTGTATGACGTAGGCAAGGCCATCTGTCGATGAGCCCCCGAGGCCGCACTAGGTCAGTCCATTAGGGTTCATGGTATGACACTGGCACACACGTCAAAAGTCTTCAAATCAGGACAAATCATTCCCAAATGGATAAACTCCTAAAATGAATTATGGCAATCATTTATTTCAATATGACAATCTCAACAACACGTCAATCATATCATCACGACAAATATCGACATATGGTCAACACAAGTCAAACTCAGCCCAAACTTCAGTCAAAACTTGGTCAAAGGAAGTTTCATTATCATAACCAGTCAAACTGTCAACTCTTGGTTACCTTGCAGATGTGTCCTTCTGCAGAATAGCCTCTGTCATTCATGCCTTAGGATGTGTCCTTCCTAGGCATCATCACTGTCATTCAACATTTTGAGGGATCCTCTTGACATCTAAGGATCACTCCTCTTGACATCAGTATTCTTCAGATGTGTCCTTATGAAGAACCAACTTTGTCATTTATGCCTTAGGATGTGTCCTTCCTGGGCATCGTCATCATTTCGAGGGATCCCTTTTGACATTTAGGGATCAATCTTCTCGACATCAACATTATTCAGGATGTGTCCTTCCTGAATTTGGCAATCTTCGACATTCATCATCTTGGCATCATCAAAACTTTGACACCCCAGCATCTCGACATCATCAAACCTGACATCTTGACATCAGAACAATGGATATCCAGACGCACTTGGCAAAAACTTGGCGCTTGTCTTTTTGCTTTTTATCATGTTATTAGTTTTTCAGCGAGATCCCAATAACAGGATTTAGAGAAGCAACAATGTATCATGACGATTGACATGCATGATTACTAGTTTCTCAGTGAGGTATTGATTCTGGTATTTAGAAAAACAACAACGTATCTTGATAAGGGCTCTATTTTATACTTTGGCAATCATGCTACTAGTTTCTCAAGGATGTCCTAGAAATAGGATTTAGAGAAGCAACGATGTTTCATGAATTGTCTTTCTTGTCTTTTTCTGCTTGTGGTTGATTATGACAAAAATATTGGGGCAATCATGCTCTTAGTTTGAGTCATGATCATCCTTGTATGTGACTGCTTGTCTTATGTGATGGTACAAACTTGCACACCTTGATCTATGTCATATCATGGTGTTTGTTGGCCATTACAACAGTCTGCCCAATGATGATTAAGAGCAATAAATATTAAAGTCCTATGTAAAGTTTTGAAGGATTTGGTCTAGGAACTAACATGCATCTCCTTCGGTCTGGTCATCTTATCTCATCAGTCTAGTCATTTTCTCTCATCCATATCATGACGATATCCTGTGACATACAAAAACATAAGTGCATACATGATCATATAAACATTGCATTAGGTCCATACATATATCATCCATAGCATTAAATCATATAACATTTCATTGCATATTGCATTCACATTATCATAAACATGACATCCATTCAAGCAAATACATTATGCATATCATTATCACCATCATCACAAAATCAACATAACATATAAATAAGCATTGCATCATCATGGCATCATCTCATAAGTAAGCATCATAGAATGTACATGACAAGAACATACATAATACCATCATCCATCATAAATCAACATCATACATAAGGCATCACATCACATATATCATAATGCATGAATCAAAGAACATCGCATAACACACATGTAGGTCGCATCAAAACTCCATCATCATATAATATCATCTCAAAAATATACAATGTCATAGGATATAGTCAGCATATATCCCAAAAATGGAGCTCACAAGCTCAATGGTCTATACATAATGTGTCATAACATAAAAACAAGTATAGCAAACATGCCCCTAGGGGAGGATCTCATCATCCCCTTGTGGCAAAGAGTGTGGCGGCTGAGGATCTGTGACTAGCACTGAGATAGTGGGTGGACCTGTAGCAGTCTATGTCTGTGTGACCAATGATGGCATCATCTCCACAGTAATAGACACTTGTGACATCACTGCAGCCTGACTCTGTGATGCTGACGGATCTACCACTAGTGACTGCCTCTGTACTGATCTCTACCCTAAACTAGTCGACCCATGACTGTGGCTCAGATGATGACTCGAGGCATGCCTGTGTGAGTGGTGGGACCTGTGCCTTAATGTGTGCCCTGAGGAGGTGGACCCTCCTACACTGGTATGGCTCCTACTACCGCTCCCACTCCCTAACCTCTGACCACTACCTGTCCTCATCTGTGAGCGCGATAGTGTAGGATCCCATCACTTAGATGGCACTACCTACTCATAAAGGTTCCCATACTGCCCGTACCTTGTGCTAACCCTAGAAAGCTCACAAGAAATATCCCCAGAAGGCCCTGTACATAATGCTGCAAACTTGACACACCACTGAGTTGAGTCCTATTGACGGATCACTGCATGATCCTGCTTTGCCCGCAGTGCCCTGACCTTTGCCACACTCTCGTCCAGCCTCCTCTGCAGATCCACCACCCTCTGGTATGTCATGGCATCTTAGGGTAATGTCGATGATGATGGTATCCCCTCCTCTCCCTCCACCATCCTCCATCTGAGAAGTCTCTCAGCCTTGTCCATGGCATCATCAACCTCATCATCATCCTCTATAGCATCCTCTCCACTGACTCCCTCATCTAGAGGCACATCCACATCTACATCCTCCTCTTGTCTGGCCTCCTCCTCCTGTTTGGCCTCCACCTCCTGCCTCGATTGCTCCTCCTCCTATCTCTCCTCCTCTGCCACATCCTCCTCCTGTCTCTCCTCCTCTCCCTCCTGTCGTGGCTGCTCCTCCTCTCTCTCTCCCTCCTCAACCACCTCTGGGATAGCATCTAATGCTACTCTCGCCACAAGTGGGAGCACCCTCCTGCCCTATCTTTAACCATCTCTCCTCCGTCTCCAACTGTCTCCTCCATCATCCCCATCATCCCCACCTTGGCCTCTGTCCCTGCCTCCATCATAGCCTCCATCCCTACCTCCATCTCGCCCTCTATCCTGCCCTCCATCTCTCCCCTACCTCCATCCCTCCCTCGGCCTCTGCCCCTATCACCGTCTCTACCTCCTCGCCTGGCCCTCGGCACACGTGGTATGACTGACCTCCTGTCCATAGGTGTTGGCCCATCTCAATCTGTCAGCGGTACTTGTCTATGTGCCTGCCACCATAGGTCATAATCTGTTGTGGTCTTGGGATCTGCAATCCCACCTCTCCATCCCCACGACTGGGCTCCTAGCTGATCGATCTGATGCTCGATGAATGCTACTGGAATCGTTGGCCCCCAAGCTGCCTCTCTAGAGGACCGAGCATACTCAGTTATCCCTGCAGGTACACCCTGCTGCTCTCCAGATTGTCTAAGGACAAGCTGTGGCAGATACATCTCTATGATCAACTAGCTCTGCACTATCCTGCCAATCAAGTACCGATATTGTCTGCATAGGCTGAGATGGTCCACCTCATCATCCCACTACTAGTAGTCTTTGTATGGTCTCTAGATGAATGACACCATTGTATCAATTTGATGCCGCCACCAACCTGTCTCACCCATCTATGTCTTCTATAGTGCACCAGCATAGTAGTACGCATAGGGCATCCCCTCGGCCAACTGTGGTCTCTAAATTGGAGGATGAAATATCACTATGTGCTCCCAAGCCCAAATCATCATCAGGATGGTGCCACATGATATACTCTCTGCCCTCCGGTAGACGACCTCGTGCAGCTAGTGGTAGAGTGTGCCCAATAAACAAGGGCCCTAGGCATACACTGTCATGTCTCATCTCATCCCAACTAAGACGTCTCCCCAGCCAATAGGGAACCCATGTCCATGATGGTCAAGAATCAATATCCCGCCAATAAGTGTTGCCAGGAATGCATCAAAATGAGCATAATGCTCTGCCATAAACTCCTAGCGGATCTTGTATCCCTGGATGCCGAGTCCTGCACCCTCATCTCGATAGTATGCTGTGAAGGTCTGCTGGCCATGGCGAGGGTCATAGATGATCCGCTCTCCTCGGATCGGCACGCAGAGAATGTGGTACACATCCTCTAGTGTAATGGTCATCTCTCCCATCGGTAGGTGGAAAGAACATGTCTCTGAATGCAAACACTCGCATAACACAGTCAACAGTCCCCTATTTTCCTGAATAGCGGGCATATAGGTGACATAGAATAAACCTAGCCACATCAAGCATTGTCACTCCCGCGGAGTCAGCTGATCAGCAAACCAGAAGGTCATCGGTCTGCTCTCTCGCATGTATATCGGCGCAAGCTATCTCTGCACAAAGCCAAACAATGCGTCAATACCTTCTAGACAATTGTCAGTATCATCAAAAGCATTTCATATTACAAAGGCATCAAAATCAGCCCTAGTCAAAACCAATGTCAAATGCATTGCGTTGACTAAAATTGCGTCGCAAAACAATGAATGTGTCGATTCGTACTTTGAATGTGTCACTACATGTCAATTGCATCATTCAACTGCTCAAATTCATCGCATCAGAGCACTTGCGTCACAATATATGACACTTGCGTTGTTTCATTCAAATGTGTCTCTTGAACAAGCGAATGTGTCACTATAGACACCGAAATCTGGTTTAAGCTTGCGACTTCAATATTCTTCATAATTCGTATTCTTCATGGTCATGATTAAATAATGTCAATTATTTAATTATTCTCTATAGTCTGTTATTTCTTCTATTAATTAAATAATCTTAATTATTTAATTAATTCACACTTTTCCTTATTCTATCTAATTAATTAAAGAAACATTTTTTATTTAATTATGTTACTAATTAACCTTATCCTTCTTGTCAAATTAAATAAATTCTTATTTAATTTACTCTTTAATTTACTTCAACTATAATTAAATAAATTCTTTATTTATTTAATTATTCATTTAAATCCCTTCATCACTTAATTAAATAAATCTTATTTATTTAATTATTCTTCAAATATCAAATCTTGAATTAAATGAATTATTTAATTCAGGAATTCTATTTTAATGCATTCCTCTATATTTAGATAATTGTGTGAGTTATCTAAGTATTCACTTTTACTCACCTCAAATATCTATTCAAATCACTCGTTAACTCTTGATTTAATGTTTGAATGGTGTTCTCGAGTAATCTCTTCGTCAAATCATTCAATCGTCCAGTTCTAACTCATTTGCGTGTACATGTGGATTAATTAAATATTCCTATTTAATTAATTAAACCTTGTGCGTGCATTCGAACAAGAGTTGCTTTAATCCATCTTCATCTTTGTCATGCAAAGATAATTCTTTTGTTTTCGAATACCAAACTAGAAGATTAAATCATTTATTTAATCTTTAATTCTATTTCTAATTTATATCACTCATGTCACTACTGACAATTATCAGAATGCATGACTAATTTGTCAATCTCAACCATTCGTTGATCTTTCAATCTTGGCTTTTCGTTCGAATAATCAATTTTCTATAAATTGATCTGGTCTTCATCATTCCAATCTCTCTCAAAATCTTATGACTTTTAGAGCAGTTATCTTGAATCTTCAATGTTTTGCTAAATCACTATCATAGGCTATACTTGCACGAACTCTTGAAAATCTAAGGGCAATTATACTACAACAGCAAAATGGTGAAGGGCAATCGAGATGAATCATGGAAATACGTACAAATTTGGTGAGATTGTTCAGGTTTTATTTTCGTTTTTACTTTCCTTTGTTCTTTGTTGCTTAGCATTAGATTGCATTTAGATTTGTATTGCATGCTTGCTTTTAATCTTTTCTTTCTACACTTTCTTGGCATTACATTTGGTGAACCCGATGTGAAGACACCATCTTCGTGTATCCGTAGAATTTTATTTTGATTTTTGCAGGTTTTTCGTAAGGAACGACGCATCAGCTTGACGAAACACCACAATTGAAATTCATAGACGCATCAGTTTGACGAAGTGACACAATTGACTTTCTGAACCGCATCTGACACCAGAAACGATGCATCTAAATTTTTTTGACTCATCTGCAAATTCCTGAACCGCAACTGACTGGTAAAATACCAAGAATGCAATTGCAGAGAAATTCAATGCATCTGACTGGTAAAACATTGACACAATTGACTGGTAACCTTTTGTTTCTATTTTCAGAAATCTAAAATTTTCAATTGATTTGTGTGTTACAAATATCGGATTTTCAGCGTGTGGGATTTTTGTTTTTGGAGTTAACAAGTTTTTGCAGGACGATTGAGGAAGACAATACTAAAAAATTACTAATGAATCTTTCTGCAGATCGTATGTCAAAGACCCTAGTTAATTCTTTGAAACAGATTGTTTGGTAGTGTAGCAAATCTTTCGTTTGGTTTTAAATTAACAAGTGTTTACTGTGTTTGGTGCGAAAGCACAACTATGTATTACCCTCACAATTTGGTACTTCGAAGTATCCTCTCCCCTTGTGTATCTATGCAATCCTGGGTGTACGAGAAATGGTTACCAACTCTAGAACTTGGTCCTGTTCTGGTGGGAAAAAGTACTCATCCCAGGATGACTCAGACCGGTAGCACCCTGAACACGAGGGACTTCCTGCCGGTATATAAAAGTGGATTCTTGAGGAAAGCCCAAGAATCACGCGTATGGTTCCGACGAGATGGATCCGAAAGGGGACTCTCGCCACATGGATCATGCCATACGAACAGAATACCCGTATTAAATACCTTTTGTTTTAGTGACCAACCATTTTTGGTCATTGCTTGGTATATTGTAGGGTACAGTATCATGCCCGAAGACACTCACTACTGATCCCCTTGAGTAGAGATAGCAGTTCCTGGAGGTCATTTCCCAAAGAATTCAAAATTGGTGTGCTCAAATGACGTTAATGAGTCATGGAGGGGATCTAATGCCACCAAATTTCTAAGCTATCCGCTCTCGAGAAGGAAAGGTGTTTATCACCAATCCGGGGTATTTAGGTGGGCTATACCAAGTATACAAACCCATGGCCTATTGGCCTATTAGGATGTGCTTGTTTGTTGTCACATTACACATTCTTTGAGTCTAAATCAAACTAAAAACACTTTGTCTTATGATTGTCTTTGTTTGCCATAATTTGATCACGAAAAACAGAGTTAGTTTTAAATCTCAAATCACTGAAAATACACAAAGAGTCGCAACTGTTCACCAGAAGGTCACAATTAATTTTTAGAGTCGCATCTATCATTTTCAGTCTCATCTGCCAGATTAGCTCGCATTTGCTTTGCGAAAAACCGCATATGTTATATTTTGAGTCACAACTATCATCACGAGTCGCATCTGTTAGAAGGTTAACTGCATCTGTCAGAGTCAGACATTAAACTTTATCAGGGACACACAATTGATCAGCAGAAAACCGCAACTGTGAAATTTAACCACAACTGGTAAACTTAACCGCATATGTGAAATCCTGTGACACATTTTCCTAATTAGAAAACTAGAATTCACAATCACTGTCCAGTCAACACGGTTATACCATTCTTTCAGTTGGCTTCCCACAGGCAGAATTTGAACAGAAACATGAAACAATTTTGCTCAATTTTGCATCCTTTAGGTTCATTTAGTCATTACCATAGTTGTCCTAATTTAGAGTTTGGTCTCATCTTAGAATACATATTACCTTTAGATTTAAACTTCTAGGAAAGTCAGTTTTACAAACTTTAGGATAGGTCCACCATCTACACTCTAGAAAAATCATAGCGTCAACGGAATCTGTCATTGAACCTAGTCTTATCATTTTATCCTTTTTCCTACAAAGAGTCCTCCTAGCTCATCAGTCTAGTTAGGAAACTCAACTTGTCTTTGATCCTCGTCCTACATTGGTTCCTTGACTTAACTAAATTGACGCCTTGGTTAGACATTAGGTAGTTGGTCCCTCTGACTTGGGTTTATAGAATTGATTATTTTAGAGCTTTGCTTAGACTTTGCATCTTTAGATTTTAGGCTAGTGTCATCCTAGAACATTCCTTATTTTTCATCCTAAAAATTCCAAGAACATAGACTAGAGTCATACTATCCATAGACGTAGTTTTGCATCCCTTTCATATTGAGCTAATCTTACATGGTTGAAACTAGGTCTAAAAGAAGAGAGAAAATATGTCGAACCCAAATGAATTCATCAATCCATTTTCCTCAAGACCTCACAAGACTCTATTAGAAAAATTCACCACTAGAAACACTCAAGGTCACATTACAACAAAATACATAGAGGCTACCGCATAGGACCCTGAGTTTGCCTCTTTCGAAGATGAGTACCTAGCAAACAATCATCAATGATACTTAGCCAAATTGCTAGCTAAAGGCGCTACCTTACCTACAGGATTTGATATCAGCACCTTACAAACTCAACCTACACAAGGGACAAATACAATGACTTCTAGTACTACTATACCTCAAGTCAGCACAACTATGCCATCTGGCACACCTACATAGAGTACGACAATCCATACATCTCCATTTGGTACATCTGGCATGACATCGGGATTTAATTTCACTATAGGAGGATCATCATCCACTCCCTTCGGTCCTCTTGTTGGGAGTAAAAGACCTAAAACATCAGCCTCTACACTATATGTCGATGTCACAAGTACAACATCCCAGTCAACGTCCATACCTAATGCCAATGTCACAAGCACCATACCACAATCGATGGCCATACCTAGTGCTCAAATCACTTGTACTATACCACGGATTACACAAACAGGAGGCATTCCCTCATTCCAATATGGCAATTAGAACCCATCTTCCCAGATTGGTAGTCAGAATATATTCACACAGATTCCAAATTAGAATCCATTCTCCTAGACTGGCAACCAAAATCCATCTCCTTAGATTCTGAATTAGAATTCATCTGCCCAGACTAGCAATCAAAATCCATTTACATAGATTCTGAATCAGAATCCTTTCTCCCAGATTGGTAGTCAGAATCTGTTCACATAGATCCCGGGTCAAAACCATTTTATGCGGATTCCGGACCAGAACACGTTTACCAACATTCTAAATCCAAACCCACCTCAAATACCAACGTTCAATCAAAACCCATCACGAGACTTTGGATTTCAGAATACTTACATGAATCCGCATAATCCACCTAGCACATCCTTGACCCAAGTTGACGTCTTACAAACAAAAATGCATGCACTACAAACACAAATGGATAACATGTCGGTGTCAACTAAGAAATCCTTTTCAACAAAGGACATATGTCCATTTCCCTTTGATAGATCATTGTATATGACCCCTTTCCCTCATGGATATGTCATACCAAATCTTCCTAAGTACAATGTGTGAACCATTTGAATCTGGACCTTGCACAAACACAATAAACATGCAAACAATTAGATCAAACACAAGTTTAGAAACAAATGATTCCTCAAGAAATCCATTTGAAATTTGCAAAAGATAAGAAATGAAAATGAAGAACACAAATGAAACAATTAAATCCTATCTAATGCAAGCAAACTCTTGATCTCTTGATGGAGTTGGTGCCAATTTGATGTGGAAATTGGCCCTTTCCCAACTCCTTTTGCAAGCTTGATGATGAATGAATGAAGAAGAATGAGAAGAGAGTGATCCACTTGATGAAGACTTTGAATGTATGCTCCAAGCTAAAATCTGCAAAAAACCTAGCTATGATTCAATGAGATGGATGAGAATTGCTAAGTATTTTAGCATGGTAACTTTGCTTGAGATGTGGATGATCAAATGCATGGTGAAGCATTCTATTTATAGAATGTTGAAATGGAAACAAAGCCAAAATAGAGCAATGTGGGACAAAGATTTGGCCAATGGAAAAATGCCACTTGTCCAAATGTGATTAGATGAGGAATGAGCAAGTTTTGACAAATGTGCCAATAAATGCATTTTTGAATTTGAATTTTGAGAAAAGACATGTAAGAGGGGGAAAGAAAATTGCATTGAATGCCACTTGGCTCAAGGCAAGGACATGTAAGAAGAAGTAAATGCCTTGTTGGAAGGACTTGTAAGAGAGAGTAAATGACATGTTGGAAGGACATGTCATTCAAATTTTGAATTTGAAATAGAAGAATATTCCTCCAAAAGCTTTGTTGAGGAAAATGAAGATTTAATAAATCAATAAATTGATTTATTTGTGCAAGTGGAGATATCTAGAGAATGCAAGTGGGTGAGATTAGTATTTAATCATGGTTAGATTAAATAAATGATGAATATGTTAGTTTAATGATGATTAGGTGAGTTGACTTATTTTGACTTAGATTTTTGGATTAATTTAAATCAAACAAGAGAGGAAATGATTTAATGAGTTTAATTAAATAAACATGTTTTGATTATTTAATTAAAGAGATTGAAGTAAGATTAAATAAGATTTTAATTTATTCAATTTAATAGATAGACTTTAGAGATTTAATTAAATAAAATTAATTATTTAATTAAAATAGGGATAATTAGATCAGATGAATTGATTTAATTAACAAGGGAAAGTGACTTAATTAGACAAAAATAATTTATTTAATTAAGAGATGAATATTGATGAATTTAATCAGATAAGGGAATTTGATTAAACAGTTAGACCGAGGGATGATTTAGGAAGAAACGATGTTAGTAGATTAGAGTTAGATGCGCAATGTCAACTTGTACATTTTGCGTGTCTACATTTTGCCCCTCTTTGAAGCAATGTACTTGTTGCATTGATTCAAAGAATGATCTTGTCATGATCAAAATCAAAAAAATTCTGATTTTTCGAATGCCCCACTATTGCCCCAGTGAGAAGAATTGCACTGGTATATTGCCCCCTCGAGATGTTGAATGGGAATGCCAATTGCCAATCAAAATCGCGATAAAATGCGAGAGGAGTGGTTGATGTAGATGAATGGACATTCATTAGCTGTGGGTAGCTTCATGTACCAACTGGGATAGAAATGTTAGTAAAGATAGAAGAATGTGATAGAAGAATGAAAGAATGAGATGATCATGCAAATGGTGATGACTACTTGCCGTGGAGTTGGGATTTTCAAAGGGCGGATTTCCTTATGTTTGATAATACACGCAGTACGATGCATCAAGGTATCGAGAACCAGGATGGCGTTGTACCTAGTGTGATGGACTTTGACTCGACAAATCGGATAGGAGTATTCTTGTTCACACCTGACATACGGAACCCTGTCCAGAAAATAGTTCAAATATTTCAAATATCTCAGACCAAAACATAGGAAGGCGAGCCTTTCTATGTGGTCAACAAGAAACTTAAAACACCCTCGCTACAGACTAAACAAAAGCACGCATGACCAAGGTTATATTACAAAGATATCCAACAAGCACAGCAGACAAAAGATAATGATCGTTGCCCCATTCCTATCTCTCTAAATCCTTCGTTCGGACATCATCGAGAGGTCCTTGGAATGAGCCCAATGAGATAAATCAAACAAGATAAAGTAAGTGAGCAAACAAACTAATGTTCTTTGTACCGTTAGCCGAGAGAAACGATGTTTCGAAAGATGGGAGCCGAAACTTATTGCCAAAAGATAATGTCCATTGTCGGAACGGATCCTAGGACATGTTAATGACACGTCGTTTTGTTTACCCAAAGTGGTTGGTTTGATAAAAGTGCCCATTGTTGGAACGGATCCTAGGACATGCTTTTATCAAATGATGATGAAATTGATTTATGATTTATATGCCATTGATAAGAAAAGAGTTGACCAACTTGCTTGCTGACTGACCTATACTTGAGATTTTGACTGTTTAGGTTTTCACATTTGACTGCTAGACTTGTTTCTGACTGTTTTACCAAAGGTTCAGGGTGATGACGATTTATTATGGATGATTGATTATTGCGAGTGTAAGCGAGATGAGGCAGATGGATTTTTTTTCAAATATTTGGATGTTTTTGGAGTTTTGCCATGTTTTGAGGCTGTTTTTGGTATTTTTTCAAGATTTTCAAATGTTTTGATTTTCAATTTTCTAATGTTTTGAGATTTTATGAGATTTTGACCAAGAGACTAACCTAAAGACCTATCCTAGGGGCCTCGGGGGCTAATCCACAGATTAGCCTTGCCTACGTTATACACGTAGAGACCACGTAGTTTGACTAACAACTTGACCGATTTACAAATGAAGATATACATGGTGAAATGTCAGTTTATTATGACGGACTCCTATAGGACTACCTAAATGTCTCGGGGGATAATCAAAGATCAACCTTGCCTACGTTCAGGCTCAGAGACAACGTAGTTCGACAAGATGACTCTGTTTTTGACTTTTTGAATGACTTTTTGACTTATTTTTGGATTTTGATGTGTTTTGAATGTTTTTGGATTTTTTGATGTTTTGATGTTTTTGGATTTTCTAATTTTTTGATGTTTTTGGATTTTCTGATTTTCTAATGTTTTTGGATTTTGATGTTTTTCGGGACTTTAAGATCATACATGAATCCAATCTGATGAGAACATGCCCCCAGCGTGAGGCGATAGACTACTCCGATATAAGTAGGACAAACTAACCTTTTAAGTGGGTCGAGTAGCTCTAGGAGGAATCATGACACAAACGCAAGACCAAGCTATGGTGCAGATGCGGATGGAATGGTGAAATGCGATGATATGCGATTGGTGAGTGAATGATGCAAAGCAAGTCATGGAGGCCAAGATGGATGGAGAGTGCTTATTTACACAAGGTGCCTGTTTGCCAGGTTTTCACCAAGGTACTTGCCCAAAGTGCCACTGAAGTGGTTTTCACTAGAGGACAATTTTTTCTCTTTACTGTTTTCTTAATTTTTTGATTTTTTTAAATTTATTTATTTATTTTTGTTGTCACCAAGACGCCTGTTTGCCAAGTTTTCACCAAAGTAACCATTTTTTCAGGACCTTTTATGATTTTTTGGATTTTTTGGTTCTATACCTTGAAAGATTTAGGCATAAAATTTTTTGAGATGGGAGCTATTCATTGGCTCCTGTAGGGGTTCCCCTTCGGGTGTTGATAACTGATATGCCCCTGATTTGTAGCTTGTGTGATGACAAAGGGTCCCAGCCAGTTGGGTTCAAACTTGCCCTTGCCATTTGGGTTCAAGACATTCTTCTGATTCTCTTTTAGCACCAATTCTCCAACCTGGAAAGTTCTACTTCTGATTTTCTTGTTGTAGCTCCTTTTGAGTCTATTCTGATACACTTGCAGATGGTTTAAAGCATCCAGACATTGCTCATCCAACAGTTCCAGCTCGTTTAGTCTTGAAACTCGATACTCCTCGTCGGTGATGAGGTTTTGCAATGATACTATGAGGGATGGTAGCTCGATCTCAATGGGAAAGATGGCCTCTGATCTGTAGACCAAGGAAAATGGTGTGGCACCAGTGGGTGTGCGGATGCTAGTTCGGTAAGCCCAAAGGGCAGGATTAAGCTGCAAATGCTAGTCACGACCTGCGTCATTGACTATTTTCTTAAGGATTTTGAGGATGGTTTTATTTATAGCTTCTGCTTGGCCATTTCCTTGGGGATAGTATGGGGTGGAAAAGCGATGTTGGATTTTGAACTTATCACATAGGTCACGGACTTCCTGATTTTTGAATGGTGTCCCATTATCTCAGATAATGGCTTGTGGGACACCATAGCGGCATATGAGATAGTTCAAGATGAACTTTGAGATCTGCTTTCCTGTTATGTAGGTCATAGGTATGGCTTCAACCCACTTGGTGAAGTACTCAGTTGTAGTTATAATGAATTTGTGGCAGTTGGATGAGGTGGGTGTGATTTTCCCAATGAGATCGAGTCCCCACTGTGAAAAGGGCCATGGTGTGACAATTGGATGAAGCTCTTGAGCTAGAGCATGGATGATGTCCCTGAGTTGCTGACATTGTAGACACTTCTTGACATATTCATGTGCCTCTCTGTCCATGGTAGGCCAGTAATACCCACTCCTCAGCAATTTCTTAGACAAGGTCATGCCACTCGAATGAGAACCATAGATGCCATTGTGCACCTCAATTAGGGCAGCCGAAGCCTCCTCAGGGTTAAGACATCTTAGTAAGGTTCCTTCTATGCTTCTGCGATATAGGGTTTCTCCTAAAATGACAAAACGAGATGCTTTCTTGATAAAGGTTCATCTAAGGCTTGAACGCAAATCAGCAGGAATGATACCTATCCTAAGGTATGTGTAAATGTCTTGGTACCACTGATCATTCAAACCAATGATTTCGCCCACAAATTCTGACTTTGGTACCTTGAATGCTGGTACGAGAAGCTGCTCTACTAAGAAGTCGTATTTCAGAACATTCTGAGGGATCTCTAAGAGTGATCCAATAGTTGCCATTGCGTCTGTTGCTCTGTTGTTGGTTCTTGGTACTTGCTCGAATGTGATGTCAACAAAAGATTCCTTGAGATTTTCCACCAGCCTTTTGTATGGAGTTAGCTTATCATCCTTTGTTTGGTACTCATTGTTCACTTGATTTATGATAAGCTGTGAATCTCCATATACCTTCAATGTCATAATGTTCCACTGTACTGCTATCCTGAGACCTATAGTTAAAGCCTCGTATTCTGCAATGTTATTGGTACAAGGGAATGCTAGTTTGTATGATCTTGGTATACAATCCCCTTGTGGAGTGATGAAGAAGATACCAGCTCCTGACCCATGTTGTGTGTAGGATCTATCAAAGTATAGTTTCCAATGAGTAGCTATGTCAATGTTGAAAATGGATTCATCTAGAAATTCTGAAACAAGTGGGTTCTCTGCATAGATAGGTGCATCTTCCAGTTGGTCTACAATGACCTGTCCCTTGATTGCCTTGCGCTCCACGTACTCAATGTCATATTCTGATAATATCATTACCCACTTAGCCATTCTTCCCGTAAGCATTGCTTTTGAAAGAAGATACTTTAAGGGATCAATTTTAGCTATGAGTTTGATCTTGTGTGCCAACATGTAGTGTCTGAATTTTTGGGATGCAAACACCACTACTAGGCAAGCTTTTTCAATGAATGTATAGTTTAACTCATGGCCCACCATTGTAGGGCTGATGTAGTAGATGGCTCTTTCTGTTCCATTTTCATCATGTTGTGCTAGGAGAGCACCAAGGGCTGCAACAGTTGCCGAGATATAAAGGATTAATGGTTTGTTCTGAAATGGAGGCCTTAGTACTGGAGGTGTTAATAGATATTCCTTGATTTTTTTGAAGGCTTGTTCGCATTTTTCATCCCATTTGTATGTTACCCCCTTGTGGAGTAAGTGAGAGTAAGGGATTTGTTTGTCTGCTAATTGTGCTATGAACCTACGAATTGACTGAAGCCTGCCTTGGAGACCTCTCAGTTGTTTCAATGTCCTAGGAGCTTCCATTTCAAGTATTGCTTTCACCTTTTCCAGATCAATCTCAATGCCTCTCATTGACACTATGTAGCCCAACAGCTTTCCTGATTGTACGCCAAAGATGAACTTCTTGGGATTCAAATGAACCTTGTATTATTCTAGTCTGTCAAAGATAACACTCAAGACCGATACATGATCCTTCCTCTTTTTGGATTTTCCCAGGATGTCATTGACATAGTCCTCAACTGTTTTGTGGATCATGTCATGGAATATTAGTGTCATGGCCCTTTGGTATGTGGCCCCAGCGTTCTTTAAGCCGAATGGCATTACGTTCTAGCAGTATGTTCCCCAAGGACAAGTGAAAGATGTTTTATGTTGGTCTTCCTCTACAATTCTTATCTGATTATAGCCTGAAAATCCATCCATCAAGGAAAGCATCTCATGCCCCGCGGTCATGTCTACAATCATATTAATGTTAGGCAACAAAAAATCATCTTTCGGGAAAGCCTTGTTCAAGTCCCTAAAGTCCGTACAGATTCTTATGCCCCCAGTTGGTTTTGAAATTGGTACTAGATTGGAGACCCACTCAGGGTAGGCGATCATTCGTATGAATCCCGCATCTAGTAGTTTCTGGAGTTCCATCTTGACTAATAGAGCAATCTGTGGGTGTATCTTTCTCAACTTTTGTTTTATAGGTTTAGCTTCAAGATAGACTGCCAAGTGATGAACCACTACCTCTGGATCCAATCCTGGTATATCAGCATAGGTCCACACAAAACTTATCTTCCTCTCCTTTAAGAAGGTATCCAACTCCTCCTGTTATTTGCATAATAATGACTCAGCGTAGAATGTAATATGAGGAGTTTCTTGTGTTCCCAGATTGATGGGGTTGCACTTTTCTACTAGCATAGCTAACTTTTCTTGGTGTATAGCTATAAGAAGAAGATTGAATCCCCCATCCTCAGGTGCCTCAAAGAGGTTTTCACCATTGGATGCGTCCTTTCTTTTTCCTTTTTCAGAGTTAGAGAGTGCCACAAGGTGGTTTTCACTCAAGGACTTGGAGATTATTCTCAATTTTTTATTTTTGTGACTGAGGGATTCAATCATTTCTCCATAGTATGCATGTGTATCCAGCTCTATGATAAAACATGCCTTATGATCCCCACATGGAATGTCATCCCTAAGTGCCATGAATTTTGAGAGCGCCTCATTGTTTTCAAACATGTCAAGAATTGGTGGTCCTCATTGGTCGTAATCAATCAGTTGGGGATAGACTAATCGGATTTCATTGCTTTGGTTTTTAGACTCATAAGACGTGGTGCTAATCATAAGGATGTTAGTATCCTCAAACAACAAATGTAATCCTATTTCTGGTGACTCAGTTAAATCAGTGGGCATTCCTAAAGTCATGGAGGATTGTGGAGTAGTTACGAATTCCTGAGGAGGCATTCGGTTCTGTCTACCATGGGAACCTCAACCAAGTACAGATACCTTAGGAGTAGGATGACCAATGCCAAGATTTTTTATTTGCTTCTCAAGTATAATGGGTATTACACACCCATTATTATCTTGGCCTAACCCTTGGTTCCGGTTATAGCCCATCGAGAGCATCATCTTCATACCTTTGTTTCGTTCATCCATAGGCAATTTAACTGCCAGTATATCATCTCGATAGAGGAGATGAGATAGGTCCCCCTCTAATGTTTCCTAACCAAGATCTCCTGTACTTGTGAAGGTAGGGTTTCATTCATAAGATCCTTGAGATGTTGAAGCTTCTTGTGATTGTGGTCATCCTCTTGATCTAGGAGATTGTGGTAGCTCTCCTACTACAAAAACATTCTTAGGAATTGAATAGTTTCCACAACCATCATCTTGTATTATGACTTTGATATCAGAAAAGGCAGGGATGGCGGGGGTGGAGGGTGTCTCTGTCGTAGAAGTGAGAGTGGTGGGATCCATGTAAGGTGTTGATGGGCCTTCATCATTCTTGGGTACTTGCGGGATCTTGTAGTATTTTGCCTCTAGATTTTTGCAGTAGGCAAATGGCTCAAGATCTCCATGAATAGTAACCTCTTGACCTTCATGTGTGAATTTCACACATTGATGAAAGGTTGAAGCTACAACTTGCATTGCATGTATCCATGGTCACCCTAGGAGAATGTTGTATGGTAAATCAAGGTCCAAGACCTGACATTTGGTTTGCATGATGGCAGGTCCAACCTGGACAGGAAGCTAAATGGTGCCTTGGGATAGCCTTTCCTGGTCATCGTATGCTCTTATTGTGATGCCTTTTCCTTTGTCAATTGAATCCTCTGAAATGTCCAAATTCTTTAGAAGCTTTAAGGAGCAAATATTTAAGCCTACACCTCCATCCACCAAGACTCTCTTGACTTTCTTTTTATTTACGTACACCTCCAGATGAAGTGCACGGTTGTGAGATGGTTGTGTGGGGAAGTCTTGTTCAGAAAATGTAAGAATGTTAGGTGTGGTGATACTTGCGACCATAGCTTGGAATTGTTCTGTATCTAGATCTGCGGGGACAGTAGATGACGCCAAAGCTTCTTCTAGAATCTTTTTGTGTGCAGATGAGATTTTGAGTAACTCCATGATGGAGATATGTGCAGGGGTTCTTTTTAATTGATCCAAGACATTATAGCCACTAGGGTTAGACCTTGGATTGGATGTGGAATTTCTACTTGGTTGGGATGGTGCTGCAATGGTAACCTTTCCACCTCTTGTGGTGACTCCACAATCGGCTTGGGCCCCTTTGATGGTGATGACTCCACAAAACTTGTCTAAACAAGCGACAACACCCTCGTATGTGTGGTTGACATTTTTATAAGCCCCTTTTCCTTTGTCTTGATCTTTGTTTCCTTTGTTACCATGATTCGGCATCGGATTCGTGTAAATCTTGAGATCTTTGTTTCCTGATGGTGCTTCCACATCTATGATTTTGTCATCTATGAGGTCTTGAATTAGATTTTTGAGCCTCATGCAGTTGTTTGTCGTGTGTCCCTTGAGTTTGTGGAAGTCGCAAAGATAATTCTCATTATACCATGGTGGCTTGACCGATGGTTCTTGATAATTATTATGTGTAGGGACCGTTATCAATTTTTCATCTACCAATCTTTTCATGATTGCTTCAGCAGGTTCCCCAAGGGGTGTGTATTTTCGTTTGGGGAAGAACTTGTTTCACTGTGGTCCTCCCTGATTATCAGTGTTGTTTGTGTTTTGGTTATGGGATGGTTGGACCACAGTATTGACTTTTCGATTGCTTTGATTGGTATTTTGGTGTTGTTGTTGTTGGGATGGTGGATTGTTCTTCCGTGGGGCACTAATGACAACCTTGGCGTCAACGACACCATCGTTGGTTACATTACAATTCTTTGCCCATGTTTGTGGTTTGTCATCATAACTAGATGATGAGCACCCTTCTTGATATGATGAAGTTTCTCCCTGTGTGGCAAGGGCTCGTTCGATATTGAGCGCCCTAGGGATCAACTGGTCGTAAGTGGTGATATTTTGCATTTTGAGGTGGAAGGCCAAGGGCCCATCAAGATTCATAATGATAGTTCCCACTTGTTGCTCTTCAGGAATGGACCACTTGCTTCGATTAGCTTTAGATCGCCATCATTGTAAGAAAGCACCGAATGATTCATTTTTCCCTTGTTTGAGAGCTGATAATTCCTGTAAGCTAACCTCCATGGGAGTGTTGAAGGAATAATTTTGTATGAAGGCATCTATGATTTCCTGGAATTTTTTGATTCCAAAAAGTCGAGAAAACCAATCAATAGCATTTCCAGCCAAGCTTCTTGGGAATAATCTCATTAAGTATGTTTCGTCGTAAGCCACCACCATGCAATGTACTTGGAATTCCCTGATGTGATCTTCAGGGTTACCCATTCCGCGATATTTGTCAAATTTAGGGATTTCAAACCCTTTTGGGAACGGTTTCATTTCTACGCTCCTATCAAATGGATAAGGGCATAGGTTTTTTTGTGGTTTTGGTGTCCTTCCTAATTGAAGGTCAAGCACTTATTGTGACAGAAATTTTATTTGTGCGGTGACATCCAATTGTGGATCAGGAGGTGGAATGAACGTGTTCTGGGGGGGTGGAGTGGGTGTTTGAATGGGTGGAATATTTGTTTGTTGTGCCATGTATGCTTTCAACAACACTTGTTGATCTTGCTGTTGTTGTGCTAATAGAGCTTGTTGTTGTGCTTGCTGTTGTTGGTCCAACAATGCTTGTTGTTGGTCAGCTAGGGCTTGTTGTGCTGCTTCTTGTTGCTCTTGGTATTGCTCTAACGCTTGCTGATATGTGAGTTGTTGGGCTGCTTGTTGTTGTGTAAAGTACTGCGCTTGTGCTTGCACTCGTGCTTGGGCATCTTGGGCATCTTTTGCAGCTTGAGCAGCTTGTGCGGCTTGTGTGACTTGAGCAGCTTGTGTAGCTTGTGTAGCTTGAGCAGCTTGTGTAGCTTGTGCAGCTTGAGCAGCTTGTACGGCTTGTGCAGCTTGTGTAGCTCGTTGTTGTTGTTGCAACAAAGCTTGGGCTTGTGCCGCTTGTTGTGCTTGTTGTTGTTGCAGTGATGTTTGAGCTTGATTTTGCTATGAAGCTTGAGAAGCGTGCGTGGCTATAGGCGCTTGCTGAATTGTTTGATATTGTTGGAGCAATTGTTGGTATGCTTTGAATGCAGAATTGTAATGGATTACTTGGCTTTATTGCAATGGTGGTGGTGGTGGGATCGAAATTGTGTTGGATGGAGTGGTGAGAGTTTGAGATGCGCTTAGAGCGATGGTGGTGGTGGGAGGTTGCGATGTAAGGGGTGTGATGGGGGTAGTGGAAGTTTGAGGTATAGTGGATGTAGTGGTTGGAGTGGATGTGGTGATAGGTGCATTTGGGATGGGTGAAGTGATAGGAATGGTGGGACTAGGTGAAGTGGTAGGAATGGTAGAGATGAGCGAAATAGTGGGTCTTTGAGAGACCATATTTTGATTAGCTATCATGCGTTGGTTTGATGTGGATGGTGTGTTTGAAAGATGTGATGTACCCCCTTGGTTGGATGAATTGATTTGGATGGGGTGATTTATGTTAGGGAAAGGTGGAAGTTTAGGTAAAGGGGAGATCCCTAAACCAAAATATGGTGTTGACGTGGTGGGAGGTGTGAATGGTTTGAATGGTGGAAAATTTTCTTGTGCAAATGAAGAGACAAATCCATAAGGTCTCTCTATTTCGGATGAGCTTGCTTGTACCAAAGGTCTAGACACTTGCGTGTCAAGGGAAAATGATGAGGTGGTATGGTAAGGAACCTCAGATGTATCAATAAATCCAAGTGGGTTGTAAAGTGGATTTTGATGCGTGTTGAAGAGGGTATCATCCTCATTGATAGTAGGTTCTATGGCAGTAATGGAAGTGGTTGATTGTGGAAGGATGTTTTGGTCATTTGGTACAAGAAGCGCATCCTCAACAGTGTTGAGAATTGATGGATTTATTTTAGTCATTGCACGAAGAAACTTTTGTAGTTTTGGTTGTTTGAGCATCTCAAGAACTTCTTCCTCACTTAGTTCTGTTGGTGTGATGTCTTCCACCAAGACCTCTTTTTGTGGTTCGTGTGTAGTGATAGTGAGGTCTGGAAGTGGTGTGTTTTGGATTTCTGGAATGTTTTGGCTTAGATCACTTGTGGTTGATGTTTCTTGATTTAACTCCATGTTCCTCTTGTGTTGTGATCTTGTTTGAACCATAAAAGAGCAAACTAGGATGCGTAAAAGATCAACAATGTGAAGATGAAAGGTGTATGATATATGAGTGAGAATGGAAGTTTTGAATTTGTATTGAAAATCTTGATGTGATGCTAGGTACTTTGGGTTTGCTTTGATTGATGTTTGTTTGATGTTTAGACTTTGAATTCTGTCTTTTGAATGTTGATGTTTGAGCAAGAGATATCCCCAAGATGTTTGGATGATGATCTAAAAAGATAACTAATGCTCATAAAGGATAATTTGATTTAGGAGTGAGAATAGGATGTGTCTACTCACAAGCTAACCAAAAGATAATCCAAATTAGTGATGGGAGAAGGATGCATCTATCCACCATTAATTTGAACAAAGTGATAATTCAACTAAGCATGTGCAAAAGGATTCATTCACACACACTTGAGTCAAACAAGTTTGATGTTGATGTTTGAAGAATTCAAAGTCTCATGTTTGAAAAGTTTTGATGTCTATCAAAGGAGCCTAGCATAGTTGTGTCAAGATTTTCTCAAAATGTTGGTGAGATGTTTATGGTTGATGATGTTTTTGATGGATGAATGTTTGTTTTGATCTTAGAATGACCCTAGTTTAGACTTTTGTTTAACAAGACCAAGGTATTGAAGAACATGTTATGCCCTAAGCAAGGTATCCAATCCCTTGAAACAATCTTGGATTTTGTGTGTAGCAAAATGAATATAAAGTGGGGTTGTCTCTTGAAGCATGTCTATAGAAATTAGCCAACAACTTTTCTCTAAAATCATATAACCTTTTGAGTCTTTGTTGATGTTGTTTTGGGCTAAGTTTCTTTTTCTTGGGTTTTTGTATCTTGACCTTGTGAGAAATCATTGAAAAGACATGTGTGGGGCTCAATTGCTTATCTTTGCTATTAATGACTTCTTTTTACCAAATACACTTTTCTTGATTATGTTTCAAACTAAAGATGTCCTATGTCAAAATTCCTTTTCTTCCCACAAAGTGTTGTGTGGGAGTTCCAAGAAATTGAGGCAAAGGGATTTCCTAGGTTAACCCTAGTTAGAGCAAATGACGATATAAATTCAAGTGCTATGAAACCTCTAAGGACATAATCCCAAGGGCAAGCAACAACACTTAAATTTTTCAAAAGGTATTTGCTCTATCAAAAGGGGTTTCAAATTTGCATGATCATGTTTAAGTGTTTGTTTTCCAATGTTTACGAACAAGCATGTGTTTTTGTAACCCAAAAGCATTTACAATCCTATGGATGTGATAGACAATGTTTGTTGAGTCCCCACTTGGACAAGTCCAGCTACGCCTACTTTTAGCAGATGGTTAGATGCTTGACCCCACTAGCTCCCCTCCACGACACTCACTTATATGGGGCAGCCAAGCACCAACACCCATGAAACTCCCATGGCATGCTTTCCATCTCTACTAAAAGCTGTAAAATTGTGGGGCGGCTTTAGAATGACCGTTCTTGCACCAACAAACAGATAGGATTTTGGGCTTTTCTAAACAAGGGTTTTAATAAGGACTTTCCGTTCGTGGAGATTGACCCATACAGCAAGAGTCCCCTTTCGGATCCATCTTGTCAGAGCCAACCACGTGATAATGGTGTTTAAC